>JAWNMG010000637.1:0-10669 GCA_035044245.1 Drosophila nr. fundita | reverse complement strand
TAGAGGAATAATCAATTTTATTTTTATTTTTATATTAATTTTTTAATTTGATAATTGCATAAGTGCACATATCGATTAGGATATTTTGGTAGACTTTTTCGTTCACTTGCCATTTAATTGGGCTTAGGCTGCCCACCTGATTTATGGTTGATCGATATGCATAACTGCGCCCTGTAGCCGTGGACCAGTGGGGGGGGGGGGGGCGCCCACATCCTGAGCTTTGGTCGCCTATTTGACTTTGTTTTGTTTTTCTTTCTTCTCCTCTTATCTGCATTTTGAGCATGCATTTTATTGGTACTTCTTTGGAGTTGTTTCGGATAGGCAAATAGATAGGTGCATAAGGAGCTTTGGTCGCCTATTTGCTACCGTTTAACAGCCAGATTGATTTCAAGCCAGCTGCTGCACGACTCGATGATCATTTCACATTTCCCCATTTCCATCAACAACGCCCACCAATTGTGGGTGAGCCGGTCGCAGTTTCCCATCAATCAACTTGCTGCACTTCACTTGTGCCACTTGCGTTGCGGCGAGGATGGAAGGGATGCGTGGGGGGAGGGGAACCCTGAGCACTTTTGGCTGTTGAATTTGTAGCGGCATCATTTTTCATAACTGCCAGACAAACAATATACAGACGATGCCCGGGAAATCGAGTAGCAGCTAACAGCGGGAGCTGCAATTGTAAACTGTAACCAGCACCTTCCCTCCCCCTCCTCATCCTATCTCCTTAGCAATTAGAAGGTCTGCCAAGGTGAAAGCGTGTTTTCTTCGTTCGTATACCTTGCCTGGGAGAGAGGGGGGATTTTAATCGGTCGTCACGAGTGCAGCACATTTATTATCCCTGCGAAATACAGAATCCTTTTTTGATCGATTGTTTCTATTTCAAGTTATATCAAGATAGCTTTAAATAAAAAGTGAGGCAGACTTCCAAGTCTTAACTGAAATCCCCGTGTTCATGCAGACAGACAGAAATACATGGCTAGATGGACTCGACTGTTGATTCAGATCAAGAATATATATATCTTGTGGCGCCCAAGACGCTTTCTTCTCTTTATGCCCGTTTTTAATGGGTTCAGGGTATAATAAAATACCCTCCAAATGGGGAATGAAACAACGAAAGTCTGATTAAAGTGCTCGTGCACAGTAAAATATATGTATTGGTCAAAGGGAGCCGCAGGGAGGGCGGAATCGGGGCAGCGACAGTAGCTGCCGCAGCAGCAGCCGTGGGCAGAATTGAGAGCGCCCCAATAACAAGCCGTAATAATAATTTTGCTCCCATTAATCAGCGTTAAATCAGCGAACCCGACGTCAAACGAAGCGATTCCATTCGATGTTAACCAATTGCCGCCTTTTGTTTTGCCGGCCTCTTTGTTATTATATATCCCTGTTGCTATTGTTGCCGATGTCGTTGTTGTTGTTATTGTTGCTGTTGTTGTTGCTGTTGTTGGTGATGCTGTCGTGTCCGTTGTTGAAGCGGATCAATGGCTGGGAAAGTAGCAGATGCCCAAGTTCGATGTCTGGTTCCATTAAGCTTAAATGATATTAAAGCAAACAGCCAGATGCCAAAGTGAATTCCAGAGTATTTTAAACTTACAATTTGTGCATATTCTATATTATTAATCATCGGTAGTACATATATACATATATATTTTTTTTTCAATAAATTGTTTCGATTAACACTGCGGAATACTTTGATACTAATGTAATACCAGCTGATAACAGATGGCAACTTATTGTATTTAATTAAGTATTTAATGAGCACTAAAAAAGAGCAATTTTTGTTAAGGTTTTAATAAATAAAAATGTAAAATTAAAAATAAAAGGTACGAATTAAATCATGAAAAATTAAATGGGAAAAATAAATTTTAAAATTCGTAACAAAAATAATTAAAATAAGGTTATAAAAAATAATCCGTGGTATTGAAATGTAAAATGGTCAAATGCATTGAATGGATGAATTGGAGAGACCCAGGAAAGTTTAATCACACCTGATTTAAATATGTATTTTTATTTATTTATATATATATATATATAAATATACATGTTTGTGGATTGGACATTTACACAAGTACTTCTAACCCTTTATTAAATGGGTTCAGCAAATAAAAAACTGAGTGTAAAACAGCAAAAGGCAGGAGAAACCCAAATATTTATATTGATATGTAAGTAATTGCACGACCTGCTTGGATGACTTTTTATAAACACATAAAGATATGCACATAAATATATATATTTCGAGCATCGGCGAATCAACAATTTGACATTTGATGGGCCTCAAGTGTTGTTGCTTTTTTTCTGTTTTGTTTATTTTGTTGTTAAGTTTTTAGCCCTTTGACTTGTGCCTTCTTGTTGTCTTTACCTTTTTGCGCTTTTGTACAAACATACTTAAAATTGCTCGTTGCTGAACTTGTGTCTGCCGTTGCCTGATTGTTTTGACGGATTTCCAACTTAATTGCTTCGTTGTGGGTCTGTCTCGAATAAATCGAATGCTTGACAGCAGGCAGCGCACCAAGCCGCAGGTGGTCCCCATAAGGAGAGCTAATGAAATCTGAGTCAGCGACTGTCAAAACTGATGACGACAAAGGAAGTCGCTTAAGTACATGCAAATAAAGTTTGTGGTGATTATTGTTGAACTTATCAACGACTGAGTTTGAAGTGTTTTCCCTGTGAATGCCAAAAATAAATCGACGTCAACCGTGCCGTTAAAAGTGTTTGCAGTGCTCTCAATTGCAACCCTGCAATAGATCGAAAAATAATTGATTGATATCAGCAATTAAGTTGATTTCAACTGTGTTAAATTTGCCAATTAATACATCTTAAGGAGCATGTTGCATTTAATTAATGACAGGCTTTTGTGTGTATTTTTAGATCTGCAGCTGCAGATGAGGTACCGCTTACATTGAGGAACGAGTTGGCCAACAACAAACTTGGCTAACATTTCAGTTGCCTCTCGCCTCGGCCTGCCAACATCATCATTCCAACGGTGGACAATGTCAGTGTTCGCAGTTAGCTTTTAGTCCAACTAACACGTTTCTTATCCCCATTTCACAAGCTGGCCAATGTGCTTGTCGTTGTTGATGTTGTTGTTATTGGCTGTCAGCCAGCGTCGATTGCGGTTGACACTTTTCGCGCCACCCGCCTAATCCTCTCATGCATCGCAGACGAGGTCGAGTGCCAACCAGACACCGTGATGACTTGACACTTTAAAAACAGCTAACCGAGACCCAAAACGAAACCAGCGCCAATAAAACATATCCGAAAAACTCCTAAGGTATCGCTTACACAGAGCTCTTAACTACGCTCAAGTGTCAAGTTCATTAACATATGCAAACATACATACATACAATGCACACAATACGTATTTGTACACAGCTCATTAGATTGACAGATTAGCCAATGGACCAACTCAAGATGTCCCAAACCCATTTCAAATACTGAGAAAAACACTAAGGTGAGAATGCAGAAAAAACATCTGCGATGAGAAGCAACACTCGTTTATTAGCTATAGCTGATCGTAATGATATAAAAGCTTCTAGCTGGCAGAGTTCGAATAGAATCATTGAAACCTGAGGGTCAGATTTCGGGCTGGGCGCAGGATCCCAAAGCGAAGTAGCCAGCGACGCTTCTGGGCAATAATAAGTTTAGGTCCGTAACGTATTCCAGCTACAGTGCGAATAAAATAGATTAATAGCTGACTCGATATAGCCAAATATCAGGCTGTGTAGTTCGATTCATAATAATAACTATATTTTGAAGCAATCTGTGTTGAATCTTGCCATATATTCGTCTCTTTGCCGCAGGCAGGCTAAATTCTCAGTCTGATTTATCGCATAATTCTATTGGCCTTTATAAACGCTTTTAAGTATTCAACAAGATGCTAAAATAAATGAATTGTTAATGCACAGCTGGCTGATAATGATTAGCTACGTTTCTCGGCTTAAATGCTGAGCCACGAATAGATGAGCATTTGCTAGCGGCTCCTCCTGCTCATGGACTTTTGGGCCCAGTTTTGAGCCTCCAGATGACTATCGCTGATTCTGGCTCCAGGTAACAAATGCAGAGTAAGCACAAATGATTAATGTGACCAGGCAGCACATAATTAATAATGATTAAAAGCTGGTGCCCCTTCATCAACAGCAAAGCATGCACAGACGAGGAGATGGTCGAGTAGGAGGTGAAGGTGGCGCCACGAGGAAGACTCGATTCCTTCAAGGCACTAATCGCTCCAACGAAATGAAAAGTGAGCATAGTCCGAGCTGATCAGAAATCCACTGGAGACGACGACCCGCTGCGTGGATTAACTTGAATTTATTTATATATATAAATATATTTATGTATATATATGTATGTATATATATGTGTGTGTGTGTGTGAGGCATTTGAATATTTTTCTTATTGAGCACGAGAAGTTCACGATTCATGGCTTGACTGTGCGTGACCAGGTTTCATTTTCATTAGCCGTCGTTACTAACAACTCGGTAGGTCTTGGACTGACTGACTTGGCTTGCTGTGTGGTCCCACCTGGGTGGCATTATGTTGTCAGCCACATCTCTGATCTCTCATCCTCCCATCCTCTCATCAGAGAAGTTGCTAATTGATTCCTGAAAGATGCCTTTTATTATTGTTTTGTTTTTGATGTGTCATAATAGCAATTATTTTTAATAATACACATAAGGATGTGTGGTCTGTACATTTCAGCGATTATCATTTATTTTTCTGGACAGCATCATTGTCGGGCTTTTGATAGTGATGATATGCCTCCATTAGCTTGAAAGTCGTATCCTTACCGTAGTCACCAATATGCTTTTCGTTTTTAGAAGGCTTTGCCACCTTTGGACATTTTTTGGCAAAAACCTAAGCCAAATGACTTCAGCAGCCCTGGTTTATCGAAATACTGAACTTACAGCTGACAGGAATTCCTGAGTCTGGTCTCACTTTTTAGTTGTCTCGCTCCAGTTTCTTTTTCTTTTTGCTAGCTCACCTAAAAAGCTGTAATTTCTGTGAATTTTAATCAAAATAAAATCTTTTATAAAAAATGGGCAGATTCCCGAAGAATACAACGCAAGTGAGTGCAATAAATGATTTTTGGAGTAGATTACAGCTTAAAATAAGGTTGTATTCTTTAATTTAATGCTTACAGATTCCGGTTGGTGGCAAAGCGCCCTATCGCACAATGAGTTCGAATTACCGCAATGAATCTCCGCCACGAACACGTGTAAGTTTTATATCCAAGAACAGAAAACAAAAAAGCTGAGCCAAGTCGTGATTCACTCTGTTATCGGAATTTCATGTCAAAAATTCAACAAACACACGATATGCATGAAGAGTGGAAATATCCTTCGTTTTTGTATTGCACAACTTTCAAATGAGCTCTTCCAAAATGAGCAGCGCCATCTCAATGTGAACGAAATATGAATCTTTAGTTTATAGTTGTCCGATGTTCATGATTTTTAGTTATAGCTGGTGATTTTGGTACGCAAGCACTTCCGATGCCATAAAGTATATAAATGTATTCCTAATTAGCATCAAAAACAGAGTCAATCTTGCTCTGCATCCTTATCTGTTGACACGTTCGACCTACAACTGAAAATGTTTACTATTTTTTCACATATATGATTTTTGACACGCCATAGGGTCGTCCCCGTACTCGCACTGATGTGGGCAGTTCGAAAAGAGCGAACAGCAGGAATCAAGAGCAGGATATTGCAAAACTGCTGTCCCGTATGTATTCGAAATATGGCCAATTGCAGCCAACAGAGAACAATGGCTTTCTTCGAAATCTGATGCCAGTTGCGATTTTGGAGAGCATCTCACCGAATGATGGCGACCCAATGTTCGTCGTGCGATTTAAGAACCGCAAGATACCAGAATTGATTACGTTGGTCGAAATGAAGCGATGTGCTCCAGCTTTATTAAGTGAATTCTACGGTTCCAGATTGACAAACGCTTTTGAGAAATTAATGATTAATTAATTAAATTGACTACAATATGATTGAGCAAACTATTGTGTAGTTCATATCTGTATATCTGGTGCATGGATATATCAAAATTTTGTGGCAGCCACAGGTTCGAGTGTTTGTGTTAAGCACAAAAATTTGCAAAGTGCAATTCCTGCAATTCGACTACAGTTGCCAGATAAATTTTCATGTTGTCACACCTGCACACACCTTGCATGCCCATAAATTTAAATGACTTTAGATCCGCCAAAAGGTGGCAGTGCAACAATTTCGGTGCCCCAAATAAGACATCAAGTGGAGAGGCGAACTTCTCGGCTCGCGCCCAAGTATACCAACCAACAAAGTGCAAATAAAAGGTGTAAAAAAAGAAGATATTGAAAGCGAAATATTATTAAAATGCCGCATTGAATATGAATATAAATAAATTATTTTCAGTCTTCTGCCATTCGCATTTGTTTCGTATGAAAAGCAATTCTTCTGCTCTGACAATTTATTATTATAATTTTTTAATCATTCTGCTCAATCGGTCCAGACATTGTTGAAAATGTGGATGCCACAGTTCGGTGCACGCAGTTTATTATCGTATGGCGCCCTGGTCGCCAGTTTTTGAGTTTAAGGTGGAGCTGGAGCTGGCGAGCCGTGTCCGATTCTCTTAGCTGACCAATCATATAATTCACTGGTCAAGCCTGTCTGTATTCATACGCAGCTAAAGGATAGTCGCCATACACAATAACTGCCTGACCGTTATTGACCGCAAACATTTTTTTCTTGCCCCATTTCGTTCTTATTTTTTGCAGCGTGCAGTAAATATTAATGAAATTGCTGCATTGCATTTGTTGCCGTTGTTGGTGCGTTGCTGCCACATGGCTGCAGTGCGGCAATGCTGCATCTGCATCGGCCCGAAGTGCTGATGACACGCCTGTCAGCGACACTTTGCGCACGATTGCTCCGCAATAACATTTATGTATAAAAAAAAAGTAAATAATAATAATAAACAACAAAATAAAATCATGCAAATTTCGAATTTTCGACGCTCTGATAAGGCAAAAGCAAGTCTCGTTGTTGTTATACCCTTGCATAGCGTATTACAAATTGGTTGTGAAGCTTGTAACGCCTTTAAGGAGATGTCTTCGACCCCATAAGGATCATCAGGTTAAGGGTATTCAAAAGTCGGCGTGCCTAACATAGCAAGTTATTTTTCTTAACTTTGTTGATCAATTAAATTAAATTTTAATTCAATTAATTAATTTGAATTAATTATATAAATTCAACTCTTAACGAACTCGAGAATTTTTCAAAACTTTTATTGACTTAGATGGATTTATTGAATTGAATTAAACGATTTATCTCAAACAAAGAGTAAGGAGCGATCACCTTGAAAATCACTTTGACATGGCGGGTGAAGAAATTTATTCATTATAGCAATGCTATTAAATTGATTTCACATAAAATTCAATAAAAACAGCAAGTGCAATGTCAAAATTTTATTGTAAGTGGGCAAATTGGAAGCCTTTGTGCAGACAGCCAAGTCGAATAATACATCATAAATAGCTATTTAATTGACGAAGTTAGGCTGCTAGCCCAATTTTGTGTCCGACCAAAATTGGTTCATGTCCAGCATTGAAAAGAATTTAATTAAGCACGCCAGAAACCAAGTGGATGCCTTCTGCAATTTGCCTAAAACTAACAAACTCAGTTAGTTATTATGGACAGCAGTTGCAGAAGTATACGAAGAGCTTTAGCAGTTGCCTCTGGCTTATTTCGAATTGAATTGGAGAGACCTGACCCCTAAAAGGTTGCCAGAGCAAACAGAACTTATTAAACAGAGGCAACAGTGGGCTTAACATCTATATGTATATATTATTTATGTATATACATATAGTATATGGGGCTGTAGGGCGTGTCAGTTTGGTTAAGTGGCAAAATAACAAAGACTCAAACAAGTTCGGACTTGAACCTAAGCTGGCAAGTTGGAAAATTACACAGACGCGAAGACCCGAGTGCTTTGGACTTTAGCTTGCAACAAAATCCGCAAATTAGTTGCTTGTTGTTGTACCATCTGTGGTACGCTGTGGCAGGCAACTAATTTGCGGATTTTGTTGCAAGCTAAAGTCCAAAGCACTCGGGTCTTCGCGTCTGTGTAATTTTCCAACTTGCCAGCTTAGGTTCAAGTCCGAACTTGTTTGAGTCTTTGTTATTTTGCCACTTAACCAAACTGACACGCCCTACAGCCCCATATACTATATGTACATACATAAATAATATATACATATAGATGTTAAGCCCACTGTTGCCTCTGTTTAATAAGTTCTGTTTGCTCTGGCAACCTTTTAGGGGTCAGGTCTCTCCAATTCAATTCGAAATAAGCCAGAGGCAACTGCTAAAGCTCTTCGTATACTTCTGCAACTGCTGTCCATAATAACTAACTGAGTTTGTTAGTTTTAGGCAAATTGCAGAAGGCATCCACTTGGTTTCTGGCGTGCTTAATTAAATTCTTTTCAATGCTGGACATGAACCAATTTTGGTCGGACACAAAATTGGGCTAGCAGCCTAACTTCGTCAATTAAATAGCTATTTATGATGTATTATTCGACTTGGCTGTCTGCACAAAGGCTTCCAATTTGCCCACTTACAATAAAAGTTTGACATTGCACTTGCTGTTTTTATTGAATTTTATGTGAAATCAATTTAATAGCATTGCTATAATGAATAAATTTCTTCACCCGCCATGTCAAAGTGATTTTCAAGGTGATCGCTCCTTACTCTTTGTTTGAGATAAATCGTTTAATTCAATTCAATAAATCCATCTAAGTCAATAAAAGTTTTGAAAAATTCTCGAGTTTGTTAAGAGTTGAATTTATATAATTAAATCAAATTAATTAATTGAATTAAAATTTAATTTAATTGATCAACAAAGTTAAGAAAAATAACTTGCTATGTTAGGCACGCCGACTTTTGAATACCCTTAACCTGATGATCCTTATGGGGTCGAAGACATCTCCTTAAAGGCGTTACAAGCTTCACAACCAATTTGTAATACGCTATGCAAGGGTATAACAACAACGAGACTTGCTTTTGCCTTATCAGAGCGTCGAAAATTCGAAATTTGCATGATTTTATTTTGTTGTTTATTATTATTATTTACTTTTTTTTTATACATAAATGTTATTGCGGAGCAATCGTGCGCAAAGTGTCGCTGACAGGCGTGTCATCAGCACTTCGGGCCGATGCAGATGCAGCATTGCCGCACTGCAGCCATGTGGCAGCAACGCACCAACAACGGCAACAAATGCAATGCAGCAATTTCATTAATATTTACTGCACGCTGCAAAAAATAAGAACGAAATGGGGCAAGAAAAAAATGTTTGCGGTCAATAACGGTCAGGCAGTTATTGTGTATGGCGACTATCCTTTAGCTGCGTATGAATACAGACAGGCTTGGCCAGTGAATTATATGATTGGTCAGCTAAGAGAATCGGACACGGCTCGCCAGCTCCAGCTCCACCTTAAACTCAAAAACTGGCGACCAGGGCGCCATACGATAATAAACTGCGTGCACCGAACTGTGGCATCCACATTTTCAACAATGACTGGACCGATTGAGCAGAATGATTAAAAAATTATAATAATAAATTGTCAGAGCAGAAGAATTGCTTTTCATACGAAACAAATGCGAATGGCAGAAGACTGAAAATTATTTATTTATATTCATATTGTAGTCAATTTAATTGATTAATCAATGGTTACTCATAAGCGTTTCTCAATCTGGAACTGTAGAATTCAATTAATAAAGCTGGATCGTGAGACTTCAAATCGACAAACGTAATCAAGTCTGGTATCTTGCGGGTCTTAAATCGCACGACGAACAGTGGGTCGCCATCATCCAGTGAGATGCTCTCCAAAATCGCAGCTGGCTTCTGCTTTTTATCAAAGCCATTAATCTCCGTTGGCTGCAATTGGCCTTTCGAATATATACGGGACAGCAGTTTTGCAATATCCTGCTCTTGATTCGTGCTGTTCGCTCTTATCGAACTGCCCACATCAGTGCGAGTACGGGGACGACCCTATAGGCGTGTCAAAAATCAAATATGTGAAAAAATAGTAAACATTTTCAGTTGTAGGTCGAACGTGTCAACAGATAAGGATGCAGAGCAAGATTGACTCTGTTTTTGATGCTAATTAGGAATACATTTATATACTTTATGGCATCGGAAGTGCTTGCGTACCAAAATCACCAGCTATAACTAAAAATCATGAACATCGGACAACTATAAACTAAAGATTCATATTTCGTTCACATTGAGATGGCGCTGCTCATTTTGGAAGAGCTCATTTGAAAGTTGTGCAATACAAAAACGAAGGATATTTCCACTCTTCATGCTTATCGTGTGTTTGTTGAATTTTTGACATGAAATTCCCATAGAGTGAATCACGACTTGGCTCAGCTTTTTTGTTTTCTGTTCTTGGATATAAAACTTACACGTGTTCGAGTTCCCATTTCTATAAAAGATTTTATTTTGATGAAAATTCACAGAAATTACAGCTTTTTAGGTGAGCTAGCAAAATGAAAAAGAAACTAAAGCGAGACAAATAAAAAGTGAGACCAGACTCAGGAATTCCTGTCAGTTGTAAGTTCAGTATTTCGATAAACCAGGGCTGCTGAAGTCATTTGGCTCACAAACTTATAATTTCGGATCATTTATTGTTCCAGATAA
>JAWNMG010000633.1:932500-991518 GCA_035044245.1 Drosophila nr. fundita | reverse complement strand
GTATGATTTTTGAAACAACAATGGACAAGAATATGTACTTCAAGATAGTGCAGTCCTGGCTCATCAGGAGCTGCCCCTACATGATAATTCTACCGGCTCAGTCTCCAGATTTAGACTGCTCCAAATAAAATTTTCCCTTACAATAGGCTACTTTTTTACATAATCCTACCTAGCAGGTGGGGAAACCCCAGTGTATTGGGGTCATATATTAATTTAGGTGGTTAATATATGTACCTACCATCGGTCTTTTGAATTTTTGAAAAATAATAATTAATTAGCTTATTACTTTTTTTCTTTGACACTGCTTTCTTCGAACTGTGAGTCACTGTAAGTGTATGTGTGTGTTTGTGTGTGTGTTAATTATACTTTTTTTTTGGTACGCCACGGAGGTGAGAATCTCTTGGAGATACAGAAGCCCGGGCCAACTGCATGCACTATTCAAAGACAACTTCAATGCATGCGTACTATACTCACCCCCCACACACATTCCAGACCCGACGGTATTACCGTAAAGTATTACTTCGCCGGGCGGGTTGCCTAACTAGGCACTCTCCGTCACTCAGTTTCGCATAAGTTCAGATCCTTCTGTATGCTTATGATGAGCTGGCGGACATCTGTCCATCATGTGCTATACCAAGCTCTTCGGTGGGGGCACTGAGGTAGTGACTCCCCTGTATCTCGAAAAATGGTAGAGCACATGTTCCGGGCTGGTTGGGCACTGCGGGGTGTGTGCCTGAACCTGTGCAAATGGCTCCTATAACTGCCATGACCTGAAAGAAACTGGGTTAGATAGTAATCCAAATCATCGGTATATCTCCCCATCCATTCCTCTAGGTTAGGAATTAGCCGATGTGTCCACCTTCCTTTCCTCGCTGCGCTCCATCTATCCTGTCAAGTGTCCATGGTCGCTGATCTCGCTGAGCTTCGGATGGCCTCCATAGTGTCCACCGCGACTATCCTCCTAGTACGAATCTCCTTCATCTCGTTCGCTAGTAGGTAAACTGACACCATTCGTGCCAGCAATTGTCGCCTCCCTGGCTTAGGACCCCCAACATTTGGCAGCATGCGCGGGAGGGCACCTTGCATTTTGGCTGCTCTCTGGCTGACATACTTTATGTGTAGCCGGAAGTTGAGTCTATTTTACAACCTGCAGCACAGGTATTTTATAGACTCCTTGGATTTGACAACATCGTTGTTGACTTGCACCTGTATGTACTCTATTACTTTGTGGCTTGTAATGAGTAAGGCAGGTACCCTAATTGAAACCGGGATATCTCCAAGTCAAATTGTTTGCGCAGCGCATTGCACATGGCCTCCTTTGTCGTGACCTCATCGATATCCCTGGATTCGATAGTCACACGATGAGCGAGAGATCGAACCTCTGCTTGCTTACCCAGCGTATCACCCACAATGCTCCTGAGTGCCGAGGTATGCCCAAGGCATCACTGAATCGACTTGGTCATTGCATTATTAATGATGTTAAAGAGCTTTTCGCCTACAAGAGGTACTTACCCGAGTAGTGTCATCCCCGTGTCATATCAGTCGCCTGATACGATAAGCTATGCCTCACTGTGGTGGTATTCTTATGCCCGCCAGCCACACGGGTGTCTTAATTATATATTACAATATACGCACTTCCACTTTGCCAAATCATTTTAAGCAACTGAAGCTCAAACAATTTAAACAATAACTCAACTCGTTGTGAGCTTAAAATTAGCAGTTTGTTATACTTTAAGCCCGAAGCTAATTCCACTTGCGGCAAACAAAAGAGAAACTCAACTTTTTGTATCCACCCGGATAATCTTGATAAGTGTGGACGATGGTGCCTTGCCTCTTGCAAGCGGGACAGAGATTTTGTCTGAGGGTCAGCAAGAGAGAGAGGGAGAGAGAGACGGAATATGAATAATTTCATTCGCATGATTGCTGAGTGCATTTAAAACTCATTTTATTACGCATGCATAAGACAAGTTGGCCAGATTTACATTGTATGCCCTTCAGTAGGGTAATACAGTCTTGTCGTAAAGTTTTATACATTGAATGTGATAGCTGTGTATATATGTATATAAATATATATATATATTTATTTATATATACATATATATATATATTTTTTATTATCAGAACGACCAGCCTGCCAGATCACTATAAAATTGGGATAATCGCTCAGTTTTTTCTGGATGATGTCATGTCCTTTTGCTTGTCTTCAATTTGGTTACGCCCAGCAAGATGACGGCAAGTTGGCCGAAACCGAAAGAACAGATTTAGATTCAGACTGACTGGCAATCATGAAATCTTTCCTCATTTCCATTTTAATGTTGCGTTCGCTCAACGATTTGCTGCCATTTTACACTAAAAGTTAATTATTTTTATGATGGAAAGTTTCGTTGGCTTCAATTAGAGAAAGTGGCCGAAGACATAGGAGTAAACGAAAATGTAGAAGCAGATATTGTCGGTGGGTTGCCAGTCAGGTGAGATGACTCCAGACTGACTGCGACAGCGAATAGGTTTTGGGTCTGAGATTGGGTCTGGGTCTGGGTCTGGTTCTGGGTCTGGGTCTGCGTCTGGGTCTGCGTCTGGGTCTGGGTCTGCGTCTGGAACTGGGTCATTACGGGCCACCTCCATATTTGTTTTTGCCATGTTGATTTAATTTTGCACGTTATTGTTGCTGCTTGCTGTTGTTGTTCTTCTTGCTTGCTGGCCGAAGGATTTTTATTAGTTTTTCGTTTATTCGCCAGCTGCTTTAACTTTTCCGGTGTGTGGCTACTGCTTTTCCGTTCCATTCTTTTTTCCCCTATCCCCATTCCCCTTGCCGCTTTCCACAATATGTTGTGTAATTTCTTTATATTTGTGGCTTTTATTACACACAGCCACAAGCCAAGTCCAAGTTCAACTTTAACTCCAGCTCTTGTCTTTCTCTCTCTCTCGCTCTCCCCCCTCTCTTTCTCTCTCTCTCTCGCTCTTTGTCGCTGCCATTTTGCTTGTTGCTGTTGGTTTTGCTAATTTTTATTTATGTTCTTAAATGTTCGCTGTCGTGCCAAGGGGCCACGCATTTTTATTAATTTTATTTCAGTGTGATTATTGTGATTAGTTTGTTGGTCAACGCCCAAAAGGTCACTGCCTTCTTTCCTGCAACGGATTCCGCTTCTACATCCCCAACTTTTTTGGTTGTAACTGCTTTTCTGCACCCGCTCCTGCCTCAGCCTCGCTCTACCCCATTTCCGTCCCACTCGTTCACCGAATTCCGCTTTAGCCATTTTATTTATTTTAGCGACGACTTCGGTAAAGTCGTTTTCATAAATTTTAGCATAAGTTTTTTGGCTGTTTTGTTTCGAGAAAATTGGAGCTCATAAAACAGACGTTGCTTAATTAAGCTAAATTTGTTGAAAACTAAATGACAAGCCGACATGGCGATACACTTTTGTTTTTATGGGTTGCCCAGGAAACCACCCATATTTGTTGTCAACCCTCTAAACTCTCAGCTTAATCAGTTTCTCTCTCTCTCTTTCTCTCTCTCTCTGTTTTTGTTTCATTTGTGTTTGTGTCTTTAATTCATTTTCGTAAACGTTCCACTAGCTGTTGTCTGTCATCAACTTAAATATTCTGGAACGATTCATATTTCCTCTAGTTTCTTTGGGCAAGTAATAAATATCAGACCATCTCTCTCGCCTTCTCTCTCTCTCTTTCTCTCTATATATATGTATACATAATTTGCTTTCTCCAACGATTCTCTGGCTTTTGTCTGCCGTCAAATCAAATATTCTCTTGGGCAAGTATCAAATAATGACGGAACCCTTTAGTCCGCCCAGGGATTCAGTCTGCAGACCTTTTCAGTGCTGTTAAATTTCATAAATTATCTGCTCGTCTGGCTGCACAAAGGTACGAATATTTTGAGGTGTTTATCTCCACAAATCAGCTGGGCAATTTCACTTAACATTTAGCTATTCAGTCGGTCAATTGGTCAATCGTTTGGACCTAGTCAAGCAGAGGCCTCTCAACCAGTTGCGGGACAGTTGGGTGCGAGTGTGTTAGTTAAGGCCAAAGTGCATAAGAGTTGCGGCGAGCGAACTGTGAAGTCTATTTTCAAAAGCAATCGCCTCAATTTCCACCTATCAACATGTCTGCCATCTGCTGCCGTTTGCTTGCCCCATCTTTAGTAGCCTCATAACCGTTACCCGTTGCCCGTATTCTTGAGTGCGTGCGTGCAATTGTATGTGTGTGTGCGTGTGTGTGTGTGTGTATTTGCTGAGTGGGCTCGTGAGCCGCACAACACTTCCGGTTGCCACTTGTAAGCGAAAAGCCTTTCAGCCCTTGAGTGTTTGTTGTGGCAATGACTTGGCAAGCGTATTTGCTGCATTCAGCTCAGGCAGTCAAACACATCTCTGCTCTGTGAAAAACTTTGGCACGCCACGCTACTCAACAACATTTTCAATTTTCTGTTTGTTTTAGTTCCCAAAATGTAAGCCAATATCAAAAATAAACTCTACTCTTTATCCGTAAACTAGAAAGGTATCTTTCGTAAGGGCATATGCCCTTCTCAAGATGATAGCAGCAGGGTATTCAAACAAAAACATAACGCGTCCAACATGTTTCTTCTTCTCTTCCGCTCTGATCGCATGCGCGTGGCTCCCACTAATACCAACCACATAGTGTAACCAACAATAAACATGACACACACACACACACACACACACACACACACATACACATACGCACACTCACACACACTTGCATGCAGATATTGCAATATTTGCTTTGCCGTCTACTGCAACAAATTCAAAGCCCATGTGGGTCACCGCAAAGGAACGTTGGCTGTGTGTGCCTGGAAGTGGAAGGAGGTGTTGGGCGGTGGTGGGAGAGTTTCAGTGGTTCAGTGTTCACAGTTCGCCACTCAACTTAACTGCTCCTAATGGAATGCATCTTCTATTAAGCATCAATCGGAGAAGTCCTCCAGCCAGCAAATAATTCTATATCAAGAATAATGCAGCAATTTCTCTCGAATTCTGGTCGCAAATAATACAAATATAAGCCATGCAAATTGTTCAAATATAGGGCAGACTTTGAACACTGTCCAGCCTAAACCGAAGCTATCCTTGCGACTGTTGGGGATTGTGTAACACTTTAATGGCATCAATTACCAAGGTCTTTAACTCTACTTTCAAATATTTGTACAGAGGGTAATTATGTTGGCGAGAAGTTGATAAAGCAACGTCTCCGACCCCATACAGTATATATAGAATTAATGGTTGGAAAATGAATCGAATAAATCGGGCGGGAACGCCGGAAAATGCCTGTTACTATGCACGCGGGAGAGGCACTGCTCTTGCCCACTTTCTGTAGACCGGTGTAGACAGCTGCTGGTAGTTGAGAGTCCTGTTCACTCAGTTAGTGAGACGACTTGGACAAACAGTTTTCGAAACGGATTTCCAGGCTCTGGCCATATTCATTATATGCTGACATTAGGCACACATTTCTCCCCCCGTTTCACCCGCAGCAGCAGCAGCACAATCTGGGCCTGGACAGCAAATGATGTGCTCTTAGGATTTCACATAATCGATTGCATTGAGTGCTGCTGGTTTTGTTTTTGTTGCTGTTGTTGTTGTTAGTGTTCTTGTTGCTATTGTTGTTGTCTGTCGATCAAGCACCTTGCGTGTAAGCCCAAGCAAATCCCCATTCAGTTACCAACTCATTTTGTCACCGTTTACTTGAATGCCCTATGCCATTGGCACAAACATACACCCATAAAACATTCATTATTGGTCTAAATCTAAATCTAAATGCTAAAGAACACCCAAAAAAAAAAAGAATTTACATCGATTTTTGCTTAGGCATCTCTTATGTTAAAAATTTATTGTTTAATAAATACCTTAAGTTCCTTGAGCATCGCTCTGCTCAGATCTTGGCTGCTAATAGTAGGCAACAAACATAGTTATATAATTTGAATATAGCATGTATATGTGTCCTTGGTCGATTGATCTATCCGTATTAAATCCGGCAAGCAAGTGCGAAAGGGCATTGAAATCGCGGTGTATCGAAACTTGATTTGTTATCGCTTTCGGTTTTATTTTTGGTTGCTTTTGTATTTTTTTGTTGCTTTTCTTGCCTATCGTTCATTTTGTTTTCTGTTTGTGTGCTTCGTTTTTATTGTGGGCTTAAGCGTTTTTATGGCCAATTTGACGAATGACCCCCTTAAATGGGTTAAGCGGGAATAAGCCCGAGGCGGCCAACTAAACAACCGAATAACCTAACGCACGTTTCAACTGACTGTGCGAGTGTGAGTGTGTATTAGACGGCCGATAAGCATCCTGTGGAGCGCGCCAGCCTGCCAGCCAGCCTGCCAGCCAGCCAGCCCACCAGCCAGCCGGCCTCTGCCTAATTTATTCGTTTGTATCGCTCATAAATAAACCAAAATTGGGCGAGCGACAGAAACTTGAACTTGACTTATTGAATTTGCAAGGCAAGAGACTTCTTCAATTGCGTCGAGGGTGCTGTTCCAGTTGTTGTTCCTATTCCTGTTGCCCCTTTGACACTTGCGCATGCCAGTCGCCAGTTGACAGTGTTGGACTACCGAATACCCTTCGCTTATCACACATTTTGATCTCAATGGCCCTGGTAACTTAACTAATTGTCATTTATTTGCTTATTTCGCTTTTCAATTCTAATTATTAATTAATTAAATAATTTAATTAATTTAAATCGAATGTAATTTTAATCTAGAAAGTAAGCCATAGCTGCAATAAATTGAAATAACACGAAACAGAAGCTTATCACGAGCGTATTTTCAATTTCATTTTCTATATTCAATTCTTCAATTTGATAATACCCATTTGTATGGGTCTGTGATGGTACAGGGTATTAAAACACACTTACTTACTAGGCTGCATAATCATTGCGCCCACAGCTTGGAGTGGCTGATTGCGCTTGGGTGGTGTGCTGGTAGGGTGGTTGGGTGCTTGGGTGGCTGGGTGGCTGCCTCTAATGCGCGTCTAATGGCGCAAATAAATTTCAACTAAGGAATTTTTATAGAGAGAGCCATAAAACCAAATGGCTGCCAATGGTTGACTCTCTGGCTCTCTCTCTCTCTCTCTCTCTCTTTCTGAATTTCTCTGTCCATCAGGGTGTACGTGTGTGTGTGTGTGTGTGTCCCTGTAACGTTAATAGCCTTAATTGAGCGTCTGTTTTTTGTGCCTGCCACGCCTACTTATTTGTTTATTAGCGCCCCTCGGCCGCCCACAGCATAAAAAACGTCACCGTGGAATTTTCATTTAGCTTTTTTTTGGGATAATAAAAACGAAACGTGAATCGTAAGAGCCTCAATTACGCACAGGTGTTTGGATGTGTATGGGTATTTGTGTGTGTGTGTGTGTGTGTGGGTGTGTGTGTTTTCTCGTGATGCTATTCCCCATTTAGTACCCCATTGAGATTCCTTGATGCAACTGACAATTTCAGCGGCACCTCGAAGCTGCGTTTAGTTTTACCAACGCAATAAATTCCGTTCCAAGCGCTCTTAACGTTAATTTTTCGTCGACCTTTAGCTTAATGAGATGTCCTCAAAGTTATGCGCAGATAAGGGACCCTAGCCCCAGCACAGTTCTGGCAGTCACATCGCCAGCTAGCTTTGCTAGATTGCAGCTAGAAAGTCGCTCGAGTTCCAACAAAATTGACAGGCATCAACAGAAACATTCAACTTATGTATGTGGCAGTTGGGAAAGCAATGTACAAATACATTTCTTTTAGTATCAATTGCAATCAGACAAAATCCTTAACTTGAAAGAAATATAAAAGTTTAGTTTTGATGGGATGTAAGCTATATTTTTTTATTTATTATTTTTGTGAAAAAACGAAATTCACAGTCAGAATTCAATTTATAACCTTTAAATAAATGTGTATTAAAATATTCCATAATGATAAATATATGAGAAGATGGCTTACAATCTTTCTGATAGTAACTTCATATATATATAATATATATGTTGTTTCAATGATATATATAAAACAACTCCAAATCGACGATTAATCTTATTACTGTTTATTTGTTACTATAATTGTTTGGTTTCTTAAAAAATGATATATTCACTTCACCATGTACTGTGTGATTTTACAGCTTTAATGAGTTGGTTTCGTAACGGAAATTTTGCGTGCGTTTCTGGCGAGATCTTGGCACCGAACACCATTCTCTCTTTGTGCTCTATACGTCACTTAATAACTGTGACCACTTCCGGTTTCTTTCTGCCTTTGTCTCTCTGTTTCTATTCCCATTCCTACTTATGTATATGTATGAAAATATACGTTCTCATCTTTATTTCTCCAATACTCCATTCGAAGTATTTCATACTTAGATGTGCAATATTAATTTGAAGTTATTAAATATAATAATAAAAAGGAAACAACCGTTATGTCAATTTATTATTTATACTTATACTCATGCAGAAACAATGGTACATTTAAATGTGGACGGGCTCTTTCTGGGTCGCAGTTGAAGGCGACGATGACAGCTGTATCCGATTCCATTAAAATTTGTGAATGCAACATTTGCACTTTTTGCACTAATTCCGGCACGCTTCTCACATGCTTATGTGTATGTGTGTGTGTGTGGGTGTGTGTGTGGTTGTGTGGGTGTGTGCGTTGGTCTGTCAGGTGTAACGACATCGCTGGATACGGTATGGTGCAGCAATTTACTAGTGAGTCAAATAAATTTGACCTTAGCCACAAAGCCGGAAAGAGACGGGAATATTAGAGTGAAGCTGGTCCAAGCAGAAGGTGGGAGGATTAGGGGAAACGGGGCTGGTCTGGAGCAAAACAATCAGCAGCTCAGCTACCCTAATGCTTAAACTGATTTCAGCAGAGACACACATACTAAGCAGACTTCATTTAAAGCAACAGCGAGAGAGAGAGAGAAAGAACCGTGACTGGGTGTGGGGCAAGGGGCAGCAGGCAGCAGGGGCAGGCAACAGCAGTAAGGGGAAGTGGCACGAGGCGAGTGTCACGTAATGCAGCGCAGCAAGCGCATTAACACAAAAAATCTTTGCAACTTTCTTTTGCGCCAAAAGCAGCAAATTTCATTTAACACCCAAAGCTTCAGACATGGCAGAAAAATAAAGAAAACGAGTCGGCCTGAGAGAGAAAGAGCGAGAGGGAGAGAACGAGAGAGAGAAGGAAAGAGAGGTGGGAGAGAGAAAGCGATAGGGGATAGCGAGTAAAATGCAGTTAGGTGTGAGTATGAAAAGTGCATGGCCGCGAATTAAAAAGGTCATTTGGTTGCACTTGGGGCATTCCTGTTTTTATTTTTTTTCATGTGAAATTTGGTCAAGGGGGTGGGGCGTGTATGTGTCTGTGTGTGTGTGTAAGGTGAGAAAGCGGTGGGCTGTTATACCTATGTATGGAGGGTATTAAAATGTTGTCGTGAAGCTTGAAACACTCAAAAAGATGCTTCTGCGCTCATCAGGTAGATATATCCCATGTGATATAGCTTCTGTTCATGTGTCCATCTGGGTGTTTCTAAAATATATCCTTTCCAAAAGGAAGCATTTATCCGTCCTTTTGCACGACTACAAGGGTATTTAATCTACGGTCTACAAGGGTATTTAATCTTCGGCGCGTCCAAGATAGTTGTTTTCAACTGTTTGTTTTTGGTTTTTCGAATTTTTTTTGGTTTTTTTGGGAGGGGGTTGGTTAGTTGGGGGCACTGAAATATCTTTGAACCGCTGGCAAATGGTATTTGGCGCTGCTCCAAATGAGCAGCAAGCCAACGGCGCGTGCCGAATGCGAAAAACGTTCGTTGCTTAAAAAAAAAGTTAAGGGATGGCGGAGGCGGGGGTGGAGCAAAGGAAGGAGCAGCAGCAGTAGAAAGGCAGCAACTTAGGAAAGGTGACTGCAAAAGGCTAAAGATGCGCCAGGTGTGTGGCAAGCAAACATTGTTTGCGGCAACTTTGAAAATCAACTGCAGCTGCAGCCGGAAAGAAAGTATGCAATGATATACGTCCCAAATAGTTTAAGAGTCAGATCCCAAGGCAAAGGCATAGATTATATTTATCGCACTCGAGGGTAATTATCCTCGAATATCATGCACTCTAGCAGGCTGTTAATGCCAATGCAAGGATAATGCTGAAAAGTTAAAGCTGCAAATGCATTCGAAATTCGTTGACGTATAGTTGAAGTGCTTTGAAAATTTCGGCATTAAGGCAATTAAACTTCAGGCCAAAATTCAAATGGAAACTTAAAAAAAGGGGTCTGCTGAAAATATGCAAATTTTATGCAAACATTGTGAAAATCGGTCCCAATTTTTATGCGGAATTAATTTATAAATTTGTTCTCGCCAACAGAAATAAAAAGAGAATGAAAGAAAACGGGGCGATAAAGAGGCTTAGCGGCCAGCTGGATAGGTCCTGGGGCAGATAAAAGAATTGCAATGTTATTAAACTAATTTAAAGACGATAGGCGCCAAGCAGTCCCAAAATGGTTGTCGGCTTCTGCTCCACCCGCTGCTGCCTGGCTAAATGTTGGCTTATCCTTATCACTGGCATAGCAGACCCAACAACAACAACAGCAACAAGGAACAGCACTGAAAAGAAGCCATGCAAATTGGAGCTCGTGGCCGATTTGCATTCAAAGCCAATGCGCTGACTTTTGCCGTACAAATGGCAAAGAGGAAGGCGACAAACAGCAAAGCAACAAAATAAAAAACAAACACTTCTCCAACTGGCAAACAACAACAATTAACCAAAAGCAGCGACAATTGTTAAGCAGATGGGCTTAGCTAAACCCAAAATACTCATAATTCCCCACCAGCGAAGAATGGATCGTTGTGCAGCACTCACAGGAAATGAACAAGCAAAAAAAACAAGTTCAAAGGCTCTAGTTGAGACCGCCCGACTTGAAGGTGGCCTGAAACCGGAATCATGTATTTTTGAAAATATATTTATATAACGAAATCTGCGTTTCTTATCTGATCTTAATGAAATCGTTACAGTCTGATTGGTATTTATATATACATATATATTTACGTGAAAAAGAACAGTTAACGAGCAAATTAAATATACTTGATCTGCCTTGGTATACGAGATCATATTTTCCAATTTTGACCATTATAGCTCTTATAGACTCTGAGATCGACTTGCTCATACAGACGGATATGGCTAAATCGACTCCATTGCTGATCTGGAATATATATACACTTTATTTACATATTTTTTTTTCGCAAATTTAATATACCCTTTTCTTCATTCTTGGTGGGTTAAGGGTATAAAGATAGATATAAAGATTTACTGCAGCTATATTATAAATTGATCAAATCTCAATTCTCAAGTTTTCTTCTGAAAATGCCTTTCTTCAAACTTTAAAGTTCCATTGCAGCCAGTATCTTGTTAAGGGTTCTCCTTCTTGGTCTCAACAACTTGTAAAATTCTGGCCAAATTCGTTTCACAAGCTTTTCTCAGAGTTCAGGCTTTTTCATCTACAAGGCTCACATCACTCCCAGAGTCGATTCGATGTTCAAAATCGAGTCCAGTCTGAACGAGGCACATAACTTCCCAACAAGAAGTTCAGCGGAAAGTTCTTTGATTACTTTGTGTTTCTTTGCTGTTGCACTTTAAGAGTTGTCTTCGGGCTTTTAGCCCACACAACACTTTAACTGCTCCAAGTGGCGCCCTTTAAACAAACACCCCCACTCCCCACCACCACACCCCTCCCCACCCACGGCAATCATTCATTTTAAGTATCGCTCTTTTACTGTAATACACTCAGTTAGCTCTGACGAAATTGAATTGCAGCTCGACGCCAAAGTCAACGGTCTCAGCTTTCAAACACTTTATAGTTCTTTATTTTACTTCTTTTTTTGCGCTTTCTTTGCGGCCAAGTGTTTGCTTTTCTCGCTCGTTGACTCTCTTTGCACACACACACACACACACACGCACACACACACACACACATCATAATTTATTTGCGTATGTTTGCTGAGCTGAAAAGTGTTAAGTCGGCAACACGAAAAATGTGCGCGCCGCAAGACTTTGGTTTTCCACTTTCCACTCTTCCATTTTGGCCACAGACCACAAAAATAAGAAGAAAAAAGCAAACATAAAAATAATGAAGCAAAATCCCATACGCAGTTGCATAATGGGGCGAAGTGGCAGCAGGGGAAATGCGTGCCAGGGGCACACAGTGGTTCAGCACAGTCCAAATTTACACAGCATTTCCAAATAATGGAAACTCATCAGCTGAAAAATTAGACTGCAACATAACCGTTTTGTAGAAGTGTGTCTAACTCAATAATGACCATGTCTGTGTGTCTGTCAGTCTATTTCCACGCTTATTAGTCTCTCACTTAGAAAAATATGTTGATGACTCCTGGCACTGATCCGATCTCTTGCTACAGCCAGTACATATTTCGGAGCCGGCCAAATCAGCGGACAATATAATGTAGCTGCCAGCGGATAAACCGAAATGTGTGTATAGGTACGAAAGTATTTTTTGCTAAACTTACCTAATCAACGAGTCATCATAATTAAAACATTAAAGCATAATATCCTCGAGATCGGCTCACTTGGCTGCCAAAATTATGATGTAGTCAATTGAACGAATCAAATTTTTGGTGCTTTGTTTTAGTTGGAGTCATTAGCTTTGTGCCAGTGTGCGTGGGGCGTAAGTGGATTACCGTATTAAGTTTTTATTATTAGTCTAACTGGCGAAGGCGTCACTGACTTTGGGCAACCCTCCACAACGACGAGCACGAGGATGAGGACGTCAACGCACATAGTTAACAAGCGAGCGCATGTGTGTGTGTGTGTGCCTGTGTGTGTGTGTGTATCTGTATCGAGCGGATTTAAGCCAACATCTGCAAATTAAGTGAAAATAAGAAAATTAGCTTAAAATATTTGCTGCGGCCCTTCAATTTGATTTGCCAGCTTGCGGCCTAAGCGGATTATGCTTGTCATTGTTGTTGTTAGTGTTGTCGCTGGTTGCCGCATGTTGGCTGTCGGCTGTTGGCTATGTGTGGTTGTCTGCATGTGTATAATTAGAAAGAACAGGCCTTTAAGCCCAATCCTTATCCAAATCACTATCCCAAACGCAATTCCAATTTCAAATACTCATCTGGAGAGTCATTTAAATTTGCTCGAAATCTCAAGGCGTTAATTTTCTGGCCAAGGCACAACTTTCATTTATGTGGCGAGGCCCCAGTTCGCATATTATGCGATGTATTCCATCTTTATCTCAATCTCGCTCTCGCTCTCGCTCTCTCTCTCTCACTCTCTCTATCTCTATCTCTCTCTCTAATTCACATACACAAACTGTGAGTGTTCATGTGCATAAGGTTTATGAGGCACTGGCGATTGCAAAACTTTTCAGCAATGGCGACAAAGTTTCGCTTACTGTTGATGTTGCTCCTGAGTTGCACATGTTCTAATTTTTTTGGTTTTTTTGATAACAGCTTTGCAGCAACAGGAACACGTGGAGTGAGAGGAGCATTTAACAGCATTGCATTGCAACTAATGACAAATTGCAATCAAAGTTGACTGCGGGAAATGCCAAGCGCAGTCAATTTCGCAGCTATTTGCACCTGCAACTACAAATATCACACACAAACACACTCAGACACAATCACACACACACACACAGACGTAGACGCACATGAAATCAGCTTAAAGTTTGCAGTTCAATTCATGTTTGCTTTTGCTAATGTCAGATTTCTTGGCTTTGTTTTTAAGGGCATTGGGCAATGCAGGAAACTCTCTACTAGTCATTTCACACATTAAGGGGCCTCTACCCAACACTCACTCAAACACACGCACACACCCAAGCGAAGGCTTAAAGTTGTCAACTAAGCTGTCAAGTTTCCGCCCCGCCTCTGCAGCCCAGCCTCAGCCCCAGCCTTCATCCAGCACCCGAAAAGCAGCTACTTTGTTCTCCCTTTGTCACATTGTCATTTGTTTGCAGCTACTCTATTAGCCGCATTTTAATTCAGTTACTTAAGTTTAGTGTGAACACAACAATTTCATACTTGAAGACGCACCCACACAAACACTTTCTACATGCCCACACCCGCGCACACACCCGCAAATGGAGGCCAACGGTCAGGGCTCATGCGGCGTATGCGCAATGCCCAAAAACTGCTGCTGCAATTTGAAAGTGTACTTTGTCTGCTCTCGAGTGTGTGTATGTGTGTGTGTGTGTGTGTGTGCGTAATTTTCGCATAGACTGTCTGTCAGTCAGTTGCCGCATTGACCTCACATTGTCACAGCTTTTGCGGGTGCCACGCCCACTCAGCTTAGCAGGCGGCAAGTGGCAAGCGGCTGGCGTCGTTTTCCTTCTTTGCCTCCTTTGCATCATGTTGCTCTGTGGTCAAAGGTAAAAAGTTTTGTCAAATTGAAAATGTTTACTGCTTCGTACTTTGTCGTTAGTTTCTGCTGCTGCTGCTGGGTGTGTGTGCGAGTGTGTGTGTGCGTGCGAGTGTGTGTGTGTGAGACTGACAGTCGCTCGAGCGGCAAAAACATCTTAAATTAGATACATTTTATCGCTACACATGAGGTGCCCACATGCACACACACACACACACACACACACACACACACACAGATACTCACAAGCTTAGACGCACAGCTGGAACATCTGAGTAAAGTTTTGAGAGATATTTATTACAAGACACTTCATGGTGCAGGACCAGAAGCAGAAGCAGCACCAGCAAGGATATTCCAAAGTATTCCCATCAAGGACATTCATCGCCGGGATTCGCAAGGGCTCCGTTTGAGTGTTTGTCTATCCGTGTGGGGATGTCAACAGGCATTTAATTTGATTTTAAATCTCATTCTAACGACTCTTTTTCTTGTCAACTTTAATGAGCTAACGAACTTTAAAAAGTACAACTCAAGGTTCAAAGCGGTAAAAGTTAGAACTAACTAAATAATGCTAACCAGCTCCCGAAAAATATATAAATTCATTTACATTGTTGTACGGATCTCACATAATGTGACAGTGCTTTAGGGTCAATGAAGCTTATTTTACTCTACGAACAATCCACAAATGCACAAAATGACTCATTTAAGGCTCAGCATGTTCAACATTCGCCATCGACCCAATTTGTCACTAATTCAAGCAACAGGAAAGAAAGTCAAGTCGATTAAATCTTAAATCGGCACCTTACCTTTGACAGACAACCCACATTTGTTTCTACCTATAACCCAAACAAATTGAGAGGCTTGTTAACTGTGACTAATCAGAGGCAAGTCTATATATTCAGATGGATGCGTACAATCAATTTAACTGATGAACAATTATTTGAATCAGGGCGACTAATTATATTTAAAATGTGACTGAAAGCATTGCAAATTTGGATGTTATTAATTGAATCAATATGTGCGACTAGAAATATGTGCGAGCTACAAGTGTGGTTGCACTTGAAATAATTACATTACTGGGACTCTCTAAAGTCGAATGTTTCAACGGAGTAAATTATCCTCAACATTCACGTATGTAAGCTTTAATAAGGCTTGCAATTAGTTCTGAAAATCGTAAATCGAAAATCGGCAAGATAATTGGGGTGAATTTTGAAGATGAATCAGTTTCATCAATTATCTATTTGTGTAAGAATATTAGACCAAGCATGGATCTAGCATCGGCAGATTAGTTAGCATATTCAGAAGTAGGATGAATAACTGTAATTTATATAGTTTAAGTAACAAAGTCCTTGGGTATTTTCAAGTCGTGCTCATTTTGCATGCTTCCAAATCTGCACAAATCGATGCTGTGATTCACGTTGCCAACATTACAGTGCGTCAGCATTAAAAGGCCCAGTCTTCAAGCTATTTAAATGGCATGTTCCTAGAGCGAACACACACATGACACACGCACACGTAGATGCCACATCAACGTCAGTTGGCAAACCCAAAATCAGCAACATAAGCAGCGTTTTCCCATGCGTTGACGTCGTTCTCGTCCTGGGCTTCGTCATGGGCGTCAATCAAATGCAGGGGCTTAACTGCAATTGGTAATGGTATTGAAAATTCAGTGCACATATGTGTCTGCATATGTGCATATGTATGCGTGTCTTCGTGTGTGTGTGAAGTAAAGAAATTGCCTAGAAATTACCGTAGCACAACATCATAATGAATGGAATGAGCAAAATGAATCTTCTCTGTCGCTCTGCCTCTCGCCCTGTTTCTCTACAGGACTTCCAATTCATGGATATGCAAATTGAAGTGCAGCTCCAAGCAAAATGAAATCAAGCGCCTTCTGCGTCTAACTGTTGCGAAATTTGCGCGTTTCGATGCGACTGCCAACCTGTCAGCCAAGAGCTGAGTTAAGAGTTAAGATTAGGCAACAACACTCGAGCAGAACGGCTCAAGTGGCAAACGCCTTCCTGCCGGTTGCTTGCTGCCTGCTGCCTGCTGCCTACACTCGAAAAGATCAAGCTTTGATTTTGTGCAGAATAAATTTCAATGAGCATACAAAATAATATTTCTGCTGTTTGGAAAGTCACTTCTAAGCAGTATCATTCAGATTTTCTCGTCATATATTAACACGGTATTTCAAGATCTTTGGACCGTGTAGTTTTTCTTAGTGTACCGCTGGCTGTTTGTTGTCTGCGTGCATGTTGCTGGAGACAAAACAACGAGCGCATTGTCAGCAGAAAACTTCATCGACACGTGTGCAACGAGTGCTGAGCCAGAGGTGCACTATAAAAATGAAGAAATTATATGGCATGCTTCTGGGAGCTAGGCGACAGGCACGCAACGCCGCAAACTCATCAGCAGCCAGCAAAAGCAGCTAGCAACAACAACAGCAACAATAATCTCAAGAAGAATGAATTCTCGCAGCTACAGTAAGCACTCCGAATATTGTATGCCCTTGCTTGCACCCAATTATAATTCAGATATCGATTCGACTAATTGCTTCTAAGGGCTATATATGATTTTGTGGTCATAGCTGATGGGTTTGGTTTGAGTATTTTGGCCAAACAAAAAGGTGTCTCAAACAAGAAGAAGAAAATGACAAATATCAATTTTCACAGCTAACAACAGTTTGCATATACGCAAATTAGGGATTTATCGCCTATCTTGTTAATGGAAATCAAAAATGTGTACTTTATACTCATACTTTCTCAATGCGTTACGAGTTTGTTCACAAAATCAAAACTGCCCTCGGCAAGGGTATGTATAATGTTGCCTGCACGTACAGTTGAGGTATGTACAACTAGTGTATGGAGCTGGTGGTGAGAATGGCGCTGGTCAGGGATGGAGCGGGGCAAGTCGAAAAGATTATGCTGAAAGGTAAATAAAACTGCAGCCAGCAAATGATAATCCAAGCTGATGAAACTCGCATGCCCTTGGAGCCACTCGCTTAATAATACAATTTTCATTTTTGTTCTTTCTGCTTTTATGTTGCTCTTCAGCCACTTGATAAGAGACAAGTGTGTGTGAGTTGCGTGTCTTAAAATACCACGTAAGCTGGAACTCGAGTTGTGAAATTGATATGGACTTGCAGAGATGTTCTCAAGTCCTTTTTCGCACGAGGATGTGATTTTTGGCTTAAGCTGACGAGCGCCAAAAATATAAATTTGCAAATGTTGCTCTAATCAGGATACGATTGCATTATACATTATACATCCGAAATGGATGTTTGACTCTTACATCATTTCTCAAAATACTTCGTCATTAGAACCTCATCTGTCCATGCATGCCATAGAAAGAAAAACTGTAATTGCGCAATTCTCGTGAAAATTCATACTTAAATTTGTTTCGTTTTGCGATATTTCAAGTTTTTCAATTCTGCAGAAAACAAACGTGTGGAACACCCTGTAAAACAGGTTGTGCTCATTTTCTTGGACTTGTCGCATCTGGCAACTACCACACTGATGAGCCCATCTCAAAGAGAGCTCTCTGTGAGGGCCGTAAGCCAACTTAACGTAAGAAGGCTCAATGTGGTGACAAGGTGGTTGCGTCCTCGATTTGCACCTGCCGTTGAGCAGCGAGGTACAGATAGTGAGAGTGACAGAGAGATAGAGAGAGAGAGAGAGAGAGTGATAGGTAAACAGACACCAAGTGAGTTGACGCAAGAGAGAGAAAGTTAAATTAAATATGTCAAATTGCATACATTTAGTGGCTAATGAAATAAGTTAAGCGACAAGAAAAACAACAACATAAATATGAGGACGACACCGCGTTAAGACACCGCAACACTGAGAAAAAAGAGATGAGGATTCTTGTCTTCCAACAATGAGAAAAGAGATGCAAGTGCAGCAAATTATATTTTGAGCTTAAGCCAAAGCAATTTATTTTTGAAAGAGGTTTAAATTAAGACGTCCGGACTTGAAGTTTACCGATCTCTGAACGGTACACGGTTATTACATTTTTCCAGTATACAAACAAGCACATGCATCTCTCTCTCTCTCTCTCTCTTCTCTCTCTCTCCGTCTTTAGCACTGTCCGCCTCTCTCTTTCCCTCGTTTTGTCTGTAAGTATCGCTTGCGTTAGGATTTGAATTAATTTGCCTTTTTTTATTTGAAGTTTAAGTGCGCCAACATCACCAACAGAGCGTTGCCAGATGTTGTCACTATTGTGCTTGTTGTTGTTGTTGTTGTCGCGTTATTAATTTAGTTGTTATTCAGCTTGTGGCAAGTAATACGCCAACTGTCAACTGTGCATGTGAAGGAGGTGCTGAGTAGTGTTAATCAAAGGGCCCGAACAGCTAGCAAGCGGTGGGGTGAGGGGTGAGGTGTAATGATGTTAGACAACTTGGAGGCAATTCCTTTGCGTCACATTGCGTCACATTGCGTCGCATTGCGTTGCGTTGCGTTGCGTTGCGTTGCGTTGCGTTGCTCAATATTCCCGCTTAGATTAAATAACGTCACAGAAGCATCACACAAAGCTTATGCAAAAGATTACAGCGCTGAGCTGGAGACGAACTGAGATACGTGTTTATCACACAATCTCATCAGGCTGCCTCCTGCTCCACCTCCTCCTTGTGTTCTCTTTAGGCACGCACACACATCTGCCCTTCATTCCCTTCATCCTTCCATCTATCCATAACTAAACGTCTATCAATTTATCTATCTATCTGCATAACTGCCTCCGTCAGCCATGATGATGGCCAACAATGCTCATGTCCCGAAGATGCAATCATGCATTTTAAGTATATATTTATATATATGCTTACATAGTATATGATATATATAAATTTATTCTTGCATATGTATGTATGTGTCTATTGCTGTGTTAAGTCTGTTTTTCGCTTGAACGTGTTTTTGTCTGTTGTTTTCACTCTACTTTGTTATAGCTATGCACTGATCACACTGCTTAAAAGAGTATATTGAGCCTTTATATCCTAGTTCTATTTGGAAGATAGGGTAAGACAGCTTCAATATCTTAAAACAGGGTCTTTCACGTTGCAATACTGCAAGGTTTCTCACTCCTTGTTCGCAACATTTTTCTAGGTTTGATGTTGATTGTTGTTGACTTTGATTTTTGCAATCTGGTCTCGATTTATTTTATATTTTTTCCAGCTCACTGACATTTCTGCACCGTCCACTCAGCCATGCCTCGCCCCTCACTTGCCACATTTGCCACATGACACTCAAATTCTAATTTAGTTCATTGGCTTAGATTCTGGTGTCCTTGTTGCTGCTGCTGTTGCATGAAATATGAGTAAATAACACAAAATATATTGACACATGCGGGTCGCCTTTGAGTGTGTTTATCTGTGATAATGTGGACTCCGTGCGTGTGTGTGTGTGTGTGTGTGTGTGTGTGTGTGGTATGTGACAGGCATCGAGGGGGCGTGACCGATTGCGCATTGAGCATTTTGTCTGCACCCGCATTTCGTTAACGCTTCAAAATTGCGATTCACTTTCAAATTTTCATCAGAATTTGTATACCCTGCAGGAGCCGCAACACATGGGATCGATATGTGAGAAACTAATTCAGATCGAAGGAGGACATCATTCTCTCTCTCTCTCTCTCTCTCTCTATTTATCTATATATCTCTATTTCTAGAATATATATAAACTTATGTGAACACAGCTTTATGATTTTCGCTGTTGAGTTTTGTCTTGTTTTTATTCTAATATCGAAGGTTTAAGAGTGTGAGCTCTACTTTTTCCGATACCCTTCGAGGTAGAGACTTGAAACTTGTAATGAATATTCGTCTATGCCTGCGTCAGAGTGTTAAATTTGGTTTGATACTTCTACTGGCAGGTTGAAAAACTGACATCGAAATCAATAAGACCACATATCTCCGAAAATTTAAAAATTTGAGGCACCAAATATATGTAGTGCAGAGGGCAGTGGTCCTTAAAATGTTTAAAATGTTTTAAAAATGGAAATGTTTCATCCATCCGAAAAATCACGTTTTGAGAGCAGATTCCTACCATGAATTCAGAGCCAGAATCACGACTCCAACTGACGATGCAGTTTTAATCTTGAAAGTAGCCAACTTTGGGTGCAGTATTAACCTAGAGTAAAAGCCATCAGGAAAATGCAGGCGTCTTTTAAAATCCCAACACTTTTGAGAAAATATTGACCCGTTCCTACAATCGCATTTTTGTGGGCCTGTTAAAACTCTAAGCCACAAAATTTAAAAGGTGCATAAGAGATTATTCAATCCCAGCAAGAAGGCTTTTGGCCATCTGCTATCAACTGTCAGAGTATTCGGCAGTCGACTGCTTTGCGGCTTTTTAATTTTTGTTTTTCTGACAGCATTTCAAAATGCGCGCCTCATGAAAATGTTTACAAAATGCAAACGGTGTGAATTTCTTGCCCCTGTTGCTGTTGCTGTTGTTCTCGTTGCTTATCTGTTTTTGTACTGGTATCCAGCATAAGCAGGTCAAGAGCTTTTCACTGCCGGGTGGGTGGTGGGTGGTGAGTGGTGCGCTGATTGGGCGGGTGAATTGAGATGTCAATCAGCTGACAAATGCTAAATCCAAATTCAAAACGATTTGAGGGATGGCGCAAACTGAGCCAAATCTCTGATAGCAGAAAAATGTTGTGTGTGCGTTTGTGTGTGCTAATATAAAAAGCAATCAAAATCAAATCAAATGAAAATTATTTGGAGTTGTTTTGTGTGTTGACAAGTTCATTATGTTTGCATTGCTCTGCTGTATTCTCTCTGCGTATGTCCGGCAAAATATGACCAACAAACACTCACACCTACACACCAAAACACACCTACTCGCACACACATCGCACACCCACACAAACACCGCATACTAAAAGCTGGCAGACGAGCCGCAAGTAGAATTCATTTGATGTGTGGACAACAGCAACGGAAACAGAAACAGTCAAATACTGTGGTTGTGTGTGGCTGAATGGCCATGTTGGTGGGGGGATGTGCCATGCCTTAAATATGACATATGGATGAAGCTAGGCTTTTGAAGGCGGCAAACACTCAGACAACAAAAGACGTACGATTTACTCGGAGTTGTGTATTTCAAAACAAGCATCGATTTTCACAAACCTTAAGTTTGACGTAATGTGAATGTGGTGCAGCATTTGATATTTGAAATTTTCATTATAAAGATTTGCAAAAAAAAAATTGTGGCTTTCACTTTTCCCTAAGCATAATGTATTGTTGAAAACTACAGTAAATAAGTAAATTGAGATGGTTGATTTTGGGATATATTGTGTATACTTAAAATGTAAGAATAAGAAATCCATTTTAAGCCATGACCTTTTTTCCAAGTGTACATGCAAATTTGCATAACGACGCCGCAAGCAAATTATAAGACAATCTTGTGTGTCTGTGTTTGATTTTGTGATATTTGTCGCACTAATTCAATTTGATAAGAACAGGGCGACGGTTTTGATGCCAGACGAAATTCTATTAAATGCTGATAGACTGGAAAACATGTGTGTCCACTTGATGCAGTACCAAACGGTCTACACACATTCACAAACAATAATAATGATAATAATAAGAACAGCCAGATTGGTGGCTTGAGCAGCGTTTAAAGAAATAAATCTTAAGTCTAAAATGAATTATGAGTGTATTGGGTAAACACTTAATTTGCTTATGTTTTAATTTACGCATATTTGTATTCGAGGTGTTGTTGCTGCCTTCGAACCTCGTTGATTTAAACGTGCACCGGAGCTGAAGCTGTCTATCAATACTAAATACAAATTAATAGCCAACAAAGAAGCCAGTGCAACTGCTGGCCTAATCACTCTGCTTTGAATATGGATTACATCAATTTGCCTTTGTAAGGTTTGAGTAATGTGATTCAGTAAAATGATATGTTCTATAATGAATGTTTTGACAATTAAAGAAAATAATACCAAACAATTATCAAGTAACTTGTAACTAATAAAATGTGAATTGATATTAAAATTGTGTTTGCATGCTTATTGTATAAATGGGATAAATCAAATAGTTCCGCCATTGAAGAAATAAAATACTTTCAACAGACTCCTGAAAATCGTGATGAATCATCGAATGCATGGTAGAAAAATATACCAAATATTATAATAATATTAATAGATAATTATATTAATAGCATGTATGTATGTATGTATTATTGTTTTTTAATTTATTATTATTTTTATTATCATTACTGTTATTATTATTTTCAGAGTATGTCTGTGGTCGCAAACCGTCTAACCTAACCTATCACTGTATACATATAAATACGAATACACTCTGAATAAAAATTGCCCCAAACCATAGAAAATCAACTTCCAATGAAAATCACCTTAAAAACGAGTTTTAAAAAAATTAATTTTTAAATTGGTTCAGCTCTTGTGTGCTTTAGAGGCAGTGAGCTCAAATCGCTGTTTAATTAATTCACGTTAAATAAGAAAAATATTTTCAATTTCACATACTATATTAATCTCGAAAAATGGATAATTGGATTTTTTAAAAACTAAGTTGAGAATTCAGTATATATGTACATATGAAAAACACCTTCTAAAAATGTTATATATGTATTTGATTTTTAAATGTTAGTCAAATCAATCCTGGAAAAGAAAACCTTTTTTCAGAAGAACACAAACTGGCATTTTAGAAATCTACTGTCTGAACAAAAGTTAGCTGTCAAAAATGTGGCGATTTTCTAAACTTTAGGCTGATTTTTTTCCTGAGTGGAAGTAATGCATTTGTCTCTGAGCGTAATCAAGGCATCGGAATGAGATATCCTCGTGCTCATTACATTTGGATTAACATGTTCATAATATGCCTGGACGTGATTGAGCCCACGCGACTGTATGTCTGTGTGTATGTGCTCTATTTCTCTCTCTCTCTCTGTCTCGGTGTCTGCAGTCATTATGTGGTCACCCACACACACACAGAGATCAGTGTGGGCAGATATAATTAGTGGGCGGAATGTTATAATTGTATGTTTGACAATCTTCATAACTGTCAATTAAATTGGCATTTGCAATGCCAAGTCGCATGCGGTGACTGCAATCAATTCGGCCTAATGCAATTGTTTAACGCACTGCTGCGCATTATTATAAACAAATGCCATCAAGCACACACAGTCAAACATTCAGACAGATGGACATGCAATATGATTGCCCCGATTTTATTGACTGCATTACAATTTGCTAAAAGGGATGTGTGTGCTCGAGTGTGTGTGTGTGTGTGTGTCTGTGTGTGTGAGGCAAGCAAGTTGCCAATTTGCATATGTGTGGAATAGGCAGACAACTGCTCCTCAGAGGAGATGTTGTTTTGATTTATGGACCATTAGCTCATGTGCTTAGTCGGCCAGCCTAATCAATATACATATATATATATCCATATATATATATACATATATCCATTCTAGGCGATATATAGCTAAATAAGCGATTGGGTATTTAAAACTAAGAAATTGAATAATTCTAAAGATAATTTGTAAGGAAAATTATACAAAATGTAAATAAAATAAAATACTATTTATACAAATGTTGAAATTGCATTTTCACTTGTATTTCCAACATCAGCTCTTTTTGAGAAGTAGATTTTTGAAATTTGATTTGAAGCAAACGTAATATGAGAAATTATTTCGAAAACAAAGAAACTGAAATGATTCAAATAGCACTTGAATCGCCGCAACTGCAACCTAAGTGAGGCAGCTGACAGCTGAAACCCGATGCAGTTGAAAATGGACAAAACAAGTTAATAAATATCTGTTTCAAGTAAACATATATCTAAAAACAAACAGAAAAACTTCAAGAGCAAATCACCAAAGTAAAGTTAGCTAATGTATGTTTTTCTGATTGATCTGAGATGAATCGCATCCCTTTTGCCTTGGCTATACGATAATATGATGATCGGACATGTTAAGTAGCCAACTTCTAAAAAGTGCGCCTGTTATCCACATAATTTCTTGTCCAATTGTATTTTCCATAAATTAATTTGTAGGTCTCAATCCAACTTGTACCCGAAATTGAAAACATCTATGAATCATTGGTCAGCTGTAGCTGTGTAGATGCTGACATCATTCTGGGCATAGGAAAGATTGTCGTTAATCAATGTCTGTCCGTTTGCTGCCCGAAAAGGTGACAGTGCAACATTTGGCAAGCAATCTGGCCCAAATGCAGACATTCCAGTACGGGCCACATATATATGGATACACTCAGACAAAATAGCGAAAATAGATTTTCAATTGCATTTTTTTTTTTATAAAACACTTTTAGTGGGAACCCTAAAATGGGATAATATTAATTCTGCTTCTAAGCAAGGAGTTTTTACATAAAATAAACTTTTCAGAAACATGTAAATTACAGAGTATGAAGGAATATGGCAATCCCTTTTTTCCGATTGTGTATATGCTTTGATTTTTTATAATTTTGTTGCTGTCTCCTATCTGGACAGTCTGTAGTCACGCCACCCGACACCCGACACCCGCAACCCCCCAAACACCAAATGGTATTCCATTTTGGCGAATGCAGTCCACAAACGAAGGATTTGAGGCAAAGTGGTCGGAAAGGCGAAAGCATAATGCATAATTACAACAATGGCACGGCGAAGCCAAGGACGAGCCAGCGAAATGAAGCGTGCCCAGCCGGGTGACTAGCTGGCAAGGTGGGACGGGGTTGTCGCAGAGTAGGATATTCGCTAGTTCCCAGGGTCTGGCAACTTTATCAGGACATCCGCTTTCAGCGATTTTTAATTGCTATTGTTACAGTTCATTGTTTTATTATGGAGGCCAAGTGAATGAATGAATGGCCAGCAACCAGTGACAGAGACAGCAGATAGATAAATAGAGAGCCAGAGAGAGAGAGGAAGAGAGAGAATGCGAGAATGAGAGAAAGAGATTGCAAGACCCAGCACTATAGAGATAGAAAAGCATGTTACAAATTTCGTTGTATTTTCTTTTGCCTTATCGCATTTAATTCCAGTTGGCGACACTGGCTATTTAAATGAATATATATATGTCGTGCATAAATAATTAATTTTACGTATACATGAGGATGAGTGTGAGTATTAAGGCGAGTAAGAGTGTGAGTGTGATTATGAGTATGAGTTTGTGTATGACCATGAGTTCCACGAAGACCTTCCTACTTCCAAAGCGATACTTGAAATTTGTGTTACAAATGCCAGCTATAAATTGATATGCCCATGTCCAGCTCTTCAAAGTGTTGGTGTGTCTGTATGTCTGTGTGTGTGTGTCTGTAGAAACTAGTAATTTGAGAGTGTCCGACTAAAAGATACCCTGACAGACTGCAGTCTAAGTTGTTCAAATGCTGAACAGAATTTCGCGCCAAAAAAATAATCTTATTAGATGTTTGTCATTATTCTCATGAGACGTAGACAACAGGGTAAGCGAAATACGTAATAGAAAAGGCGAATAAAAAGACTTTGTGGATGTCATTTTCAAGACGTTTGAAAGCCCAAAAAGAAAGGATTTGAGCCAGTTAAGCAAAGTTGTTTTCAGGCTTGGTTTGTTGCTAGACTTTGTCAGAATTAAGCTGAAAACGAACTCTAGCCACAGTTAGAAACAAATGGCAATAACGATTGGTAAGCTTTGGTTATTCAAATAGATATTTGAAATTGAACTGCGCATTCATTAATCTACCGACAGTTTCAGGTTACCAAATATGCACCGTCAAATGCGATGTGTGGCGGATAACGAATGGTAAGATAAAGTACTTGTGCAAAAGCATAAGCAACTCTATTCCGTGGATAATGGACTGAGTCAACAGCAAACTGACAGCTAGATAATATTCTAGAAAAGATGTTCCACTAATTGCTTTCGCTTTTCATATATATGCATATGAATAGCTTAATCTATACATGTCCACATCCATAAATCTACATCTGTACTTATACTAATATCCATTTCCATATCTAATTATATTCTTGATCTGCACCAGACACTGCTCTCGTCTGTCGGGCAATCTATTTTGAAACGCAGTCCAACTTAATTTATCCACGCCTTTATTTTAATTCTGTACAACCAGTTTCCCAGTATTTAAGAATGGGGCGTGGGTGTCTGCAACATTGAATGAATGAAAGATTGAATGATTGAATGAATATATGCCAGATCCCTCTCCATTTCGTCGAGTAATGCTACCAATGAATCCAGATCGTTTTCAGCAGAAGCATCTGCAGCATCTGTAGCAGTAGAATGCAGAAGGCCATTGGGATGCTCGATTGAGACATGAGAAGCCAAACCGTTGATACGTGGTGTGTGCACCAGGGAGATGGCCACGCAGAGGGGACAGATGGCCGGAGTGGAGTCCATGCGATGCATGGTCTGCAGGTGCTGCACCAGCTCCTTGTCGGTGTGGCCCATCTTGCCGCAGAAGGGGCAAGTGAAACTTTCGGCTGCATACTCCGGAATCGTATCGCCGGCAAAGAAGAGCTCGCGTGCAGCACGATCCAGCAAGCACTGGAACGGATGAGTGCTGCTATGAGTACCCGTTTCCACCTTATTCTCATAGCATCCGGCGCACAGATCGTAATCTTTGCACCGCAAGCACTTGTAGCGGTGGTGCACCAAAGTGGTTGCTCCACATCCATGGCAAGTCACATTCCAATGCTTCTCCATTCTGTGTTCTGTGTGGGCCGACGTAAGCCAATTAAATAACGCCTATATTCACCACGCCTCAAATAGTCCTCTTTTAATATGCTACTTACTCTCCGTTCCTGATATTTCTCAAAATTAGCAGTTGATTTTGCGACTGACTTCCAGACTGTTTTCAGAATGACTTGCACTTTACAAGGCACAGTTGCCAAAGCTAACTTGATTCTTCTTCTACCCATTTGAGTTTGTATTGATAGGGTTGTCATCTTCATTGCAGGACTTGCCGATATTTATGAGTTACCATGTATGCATATCAAAGGGTTGTTCATCGTTCATCGACTGATGCAATTATATATCAGAGTTATTTCCAATAGTAACTGTGCCATTCAGCAGTGGCTATGCCTGTGAGACTCAAAGTAATAAATTGCATTTATGCAAAATGCTTTGGCTAAAATAATTTGGCTTAAAATCGTGCTTAGAGATGGAACAAGTTCAGTTATCTATCGAAGTTGATGTGTCGGCTGGTTTATTTGAATCCGAATATTATCATAAAAGACTTCCCCGTTTATGTCACAATGGAATGAAACGAATTATAAGCGATAATTTTCGAATTTTGCTCAATACACCCGAATTTCTAATTAAACTAAGATCATTTTCCATTGATGCCTGAATCCCAATTAAAACAAGAGCATTTGCCAGCTGTATTCCGAATCCTTTTAGGATTTGCCTTGACTTTCAATGCTGCGCTATTTGGCAGTGAGTGCGAATTTATTTTGAAATAAATCAATTCAGTTAATGGCATTTGAACAAAAGTCCAGTCAATCAATGGCTGCCGCTAAATAAAATGCTGGATGACCCAAAATTGTAGTGGAATCATATTTGATACATCATGGGTCAGTAGTGCACCAGTAGTGCATGCTGGATACATATTGTATGAGTGCATACTCAATTTGGGATATATAAATAAATGGCTATGGCATTCGAATACAAGAGGCACTCATTTAGTGGGAGGCAATTGGTCGAATCGAATCGAGTCAAATCGAATCGAGTCATGCTTGTTGTAAGGGGAAATGTACGATATTTTTGTGAACGTCATAATAATAATGTTGTGGACCAATTATCTAATCCAGGTAATTTCATATTTGAACCAGATAAAATCCACCCGAACACAGTATTTTGTTCCACGGGGAGGCCGTGCTGACCAGGTACAAGTTCGGGCAGGATAATTTGCTGATAGACGTCAGCTCCCAGGATCAGGGATACGGGTCTTGATTTGAAGAAGTTATCATCCACCAAGGAAATTCGGCCAAAATTCGCCATCATCCGTTCGTTGGTAGACCTCGTAGGTGTAGTTACCCGAAGATTGGGCTCAGGTTTCAAAATTACTTTTAACCCGATATCCGGGACCATATGAATGCGGGGAAGGCACCGTCTTCTGCGATCCGCTTCACCGGGAGTGCAAGCTTATCAGGCTTATTGGACAACACTGGTCGATAAGGCCCTTGTTTCGAATGACTTGGATCCATTATCGACCAACACCAATGCGGTTGGAAGTAGACTGACATTTCTTCATGCCAAAAGCGATCTGAGGGTCGTCGGAGAGATGGAGGAACTGGAGCGACTGTTCACAGAGGCGATGGAGCGTGCTCGGCCGTTCGCAGATCATGGAGGCGATGTAGATCGATTGCTGATTGCTCTGGGCACGCGGATGTGGAGCAACGTGCGGTGGTTTTGTCACAGATCTTACAAGTGTCGCTGCTGACAATTTGGGCAGTACTTGTCAAGACTGCCCCGAGACGCTTATCGGCATTTAGCCTCAGCGTTGACATATCCATTCCTGTTTGTGCACATCCTTTGCGAGTTAGTGGACCACTCGGATTGCCAAGAATGGAGAGCAATTGACCCCAAACGTGACAGTACTGAGTTAAAAGTCCCACGATTCTCCATTCTTATTACGGAAAAGAATACTGTGATAGAGGATGTGCTTGCAGTCCACCGCTGGCTGTCCCGCTGAGTGTCCCAATTGTATGTGATCAGGATTGCGGAAAGGTAGGGTGACATTTACCATTTACTTCTTTAATAGTGGTGTGGCCAAAATTCGCTTCACATACCTAATCTGAGTCGAATGAAGACCCTCCATCTCCCATAATTTTGTGAGAAGATTTTCTAATGGAGGTTCTAGATCAATCCGGAATCCTGTGTTGTGAAGGAGGAAATGAATGATGCAATGCTCTTATCCATTGGGCCTGTGAGAATCCAGACAAATACTGATTCTGGCCCTAAACGCCAACCACAAATATTCGGAATGGAGCCGCCGATCAATATGGAAAGGAGGCTTGATCAGGTTAAATGACCGAGTTGTGATAAATGTTGATTCCGATTCCTATTCGATTAATGTACGTGTTTTATATTTGCTACCTGCATAGCAGATATTTATAATTATATATTATAATTATTTATATATATCTACTGGGTTGTAACAGTTCAAACATTGCTTTTGCTACTTTATATAAGCAGCTCGGTCTCTTACAGGCATTTGAACAAATTGTGGACACAAGCGAGGAGGATGATTCTCCTTCGAAGATAACCCGCACGATCTGGTCTATCTCAAGCAGGTATAAACTCAAAATTTAAAGGGCACATTGTTGAGAGTCTTCCCCTATACACAACAAGGTATAACACTGGAAACAGAGAACTTGTTTTTTCTCTGCTGCTGACCAGCACTCGCACAAAGTGAGACAGACACACAAGAGAGAGAGAGAGAGAGAGAGAGAGAGAGAGAGGAGAAAATAGCTTAGCAGCGGGTGGTGGTGGGAGTGGGTGTTGTAAACCGTGTCTGTCAATGCTGGCGACAATTATGCGCATGTAGCCGGCTTAAGCAGCCATTGTTCCTTTAGATGCTTTTTCATCAATTTAAATACAAAACATATTAAGTTTCATTGCATGTTATGAACTGCATTAGAGTAGCAAGCGGAGCTGGTGGAGCTGGCGGAGCAGAGGGTTGCAGGGGGCGGATAACGAATGGTAAGATAAAGTACTTGTGCAAAAGCATAAGCAACTCTATTCCGTGGATAATGGACTGAGTCAACAGCAAACTGACAGCTAGATAATATTCTAGAAAAGATGTTCCACTAATTGCTTTCGCTTTTCATATATATGCATATGAATAGCTTAATCTATATATGTCCACATCCATAAATCTACATCTATACTTATACTTATATCCATTTCAATATCTATTTATATTCTTGATCTGCATCAGACACTGCTCTCGTCTGTCGGACAATCTATTTTGAAACGCAGTCCAACTTAATTTTTCCACGCCTTTATTTTAATTCTGTACAACCAGTTTCCCAGTATTTAAGAATGGGGCGTGGGTGTCTGCAACATTGAATGAATGAAAGATTGAATGATTGAATGAATAGATGGCAGATCCCTTAATGAGATGGGTTGTCTTCAAATTCCAATTAGTCGAGTAATGCTGCCAATGAATCCATATCGTGTTCGGAGACGTTTTCAGCAGAAGCATCTGCAGCATCTGTAGCAGTGGAATGCAGAAGGCCATTGGGATGCTCGATTGAGACATGAGAAGCCAAACCGTTGGTACGTGGTGGGTCCAGGGAAATGGCCACGCAGAGGGGACAGATGGCCGGAGTGGAGTCCATGCGATGCTTGGTGTGCAGGTGCTGCACCAGCTCCTTGTCGGTGTGGCCCATCTTGCCGCAGAAGGGGCAAGTGAAACTTTCGGCTGCATACTCCGGAATCGTATCGCCGGCAAAGAAGAGCTCGCGTGCAGCACGATCCAGCAAGCACTGGAACGGATGAGTAGTGCTCTGAGTACCCATTTCCACCTTATTGTTATAGCATCTGGCGCACAGATCGTAATCGTTGCATCGCAAGCACTTGTAGCGGTGGTGCACCAAAGTGGTTGCCCCACATCCAGCGCAAGTCACATTCCAATGCTTCTCCATTCTGTGTTCTGTGTGGGCCGACGTAAGCCAATTAAATAACGCCTATATTCACCACGCCTCAAATAGTCCTCTTTTAATATGCTACTTACTCTCCGTTCCAGATATTTCTCAAAATTAGCAGTTGATTTTGCGACTGACTTCCAGACTGTTTTCAGAATGACTTGCACTTTACAAGGCACAGTTGCCAAAGCTAACTTGATTCTTCTTCTACCCATTTGAGTTTGTATTGATAGGGTTGTCATCGTCATATTTATGAGTTACCATGTATGCATATCAAAGGGTTGTTCATCGTTCATCGACTGAGTTATTTTTTTTAGCAGTGGCTATGTCTGTGAATTTGATTTTAATTTATTGCTGCAACTAATCGACAATAATAGTTAAGCTAGATGAAATTAAGAGGTTTACTTTTAAATGCAATTTTGTACTTTGTAATATATAATAAAATAATATACTTAATCGAGACCTTGTCTTCTTCAGACTCCTGAAATATACACACATATGTACATATGTAGGTATGATTGCGTGATTTGTGTAATTAATATACCGACAGTTTCAGGGTATCAAATATGGACCGTCAAATGCGATGTGTGTGCGTGTGTGTGTGTACTTATGCAGATGTATACTACTAAATAAAAATATGCTGAACAAATATAGTGAAATGAAACAGCAAAGTGCACTTCAAAGGCTGTGGCAACAACGGGCAAGAACCATATAAGAGCCGAAAACATAAGCATAAGTGCTTCTCGTACGACGGCAGCAACGACAACAACAAAAGCAGCAGCTGCAGGACCGGAGACAGGAGCAGGAGCAGCAGCAAGGACGACGAATGGGAGGACGATTCCAAGTGTGGCACTACAATAATCATAAAAGCGCAAAACAACAACGACGACAACAACAATAACGTAGCAGTGACACTGAAACAACAAATGACAACAAATGCCTGGGCAGAGGATTTGGATTTGTCGCACACACACAACCACACACTCACGCACACGCACACGTTTGCTCCTTTTTGTGGGTTCACCTGCTCCTGTCTGCGTCTGTTCGAGCTTTCTTTAGCTACAATGCACATGCGGAAATAATGTATTAATCCTGTTGAAGCCATATTTTTATTGCCATTGCTGCTGTACTTAGCAACCCAGAGACCCCTGCACGCGCCCCTCTCCTTGGTTTGCAGCCGGCAATAAACCATTTTGACAAATGTGCGTGTGTGTGTATGAATCAGAGTCGCTTGTGAGAGCATTAACAGTTATTCCATCTAGATAATAAACCGAATTCGCTTTACAAATATAGAACAATAACGGAGTAGTTAGTTGCTTGAAACCTGACCATAAGTCAGACTAGCTGAAAGTTTTCATTCCAACTACATACATCGCATGTGTAGAGACTTCGTTGCAGAGGGAAGCAAAGAAATTCGGGGCAAGAAGATTATCTTGCACCCTACTTTGATTATTCACATGCATTTGAGTCACATTATATGTGGCTTCTAAAGAAACAGCTTATGCTTATCTTATCGGAAACTGAAATGTTACTTTGATCTTGCAGACAGATCTCATTCACATTCAGAGTCAGCCAAGTAATTATAGTAAGCTCGCCGATCCTCGATTCGGCTCTGAGTGTATTTATTAATACAAAGCAGAAGCAGCCACAGCTACAGCCGCAGCAGCAGCAATTCAAAGCACCCTCATAAATATTACTGTTTGGCGAAGCAACGGTTAATTATTATTACGTGTACACCCCGTTTGACGCATTCGTTGTCTCGATGCACAATGGGCATTATTTATGCAAGTAGCGCTTACTTTTTATACCCTGACACCACAGGTAGACGACTATATTGACTTTGTGCAGTGTCCGTCATGCTGTCCGTTCGTTTGTCTGTCTGCACGAACGTAATTGGTTTCGACACCCTTCAAGCTAGCGACATGAAGTTTGGTATATTTTCAACAAAATTTAATTCAATTCGCAAATCGACAAAAATCATATATCTTGCACATTTTTATGGGTAGAGTCATCAAATTTTGTAAATGGATTGTTTGCAACGTCCTCTAAAGATCGGCACCGACCACGCCAACCACCACCAAAAAACAAAAAATATAATGCAAACTACTCCGCTTATAGACCGATATGACAATTGTATGGCCTTCTTGCCCCCATCAATAACCGATTTAAATAAATCGATAAAACCATATATCTTACACAATTTAAAAGCTATAAAAAAGCTATAAAAGGTATTTTAAAGGTATATTCGTTACTCTTCACAAAGCGAACAAATGTTTTCATTCCCTGCAAACGTCAGCTACCTCCTCCTCAGATTGGGAAGAAAATGTTATTGACCACGCAAAAAGTATATACCTCACGCAGATTTATAGATATAAACTCCAAATTTATAGGGCACATGATAGTCTTCCCCTTCCCACAACAAGGTTTAACTGGAAACAGAGTATTTCGCAGTCGGCTACGAACGACTACAGCGTTCTCACTTGTTTTTTCTCTGCTGCTGACCAGCGCTCGCACAAAGTGAGACAGACACACACAGAGAGAGAGAGAGAGAGAGAGAGAGAGAGAGAAAGAGAGAGAGAGAGAGTGAGAGGGAAAGAGAGAGAGAGAGGGGAGAAAATAGCTTAGCAGCGGGTGGTGGTGGGAGTGGGTGTTGTAAACCGTGTCTGTCAATGCTGGCGACAATTATGCGCATGTAGCCGGCTTAAGCAGCCATTGTTCCTTTAGATGCTTTTTCATCAATTTAAATACAAAACATATTAAGTTTCATTGCATGTTATGAACTGCATTAGAGTAGCAAGCGGAGCTGGTGGAGCTGGCGGAGCAGAGGGTTGCAGGGGGCGGATAACGAATGGTAAGATAAAGTACTTGTGCAAAAGCATAAGCAACTCTATTCCGTGGATAATGGACTGAGTCAACAGCAAACTGACAGCTAGATAATATTCTAGAAAAGATGTTCCACTAATTGCTTTCGCTTTTCATATATATGCATATGAATAGCTTAATCTATACATGTCCACATCCATAAATCTACATCTATACTTATACTTATATCCATTTCCATATCTATTTACATTCTTGATCTGCATCAGACACTGCTCTTGTCTGTCTGACAATCTATTTTGAAACGCAGTCCAACTTAATTTTTCCACGCCTTTATTTTAATTCTGTACAACCAGTTTCCCAGTATTTAAGAATGGGGGTGGGTGTCTGCAACATTGAATGAATGAAAGATTGAATGATTGAATGAATATATGCCAGATCCCTTAATGAGATGGGTTGCCTTCAAATTCCAATTCGTTGAGTAATGCTGCCAATGAATCCATATCGTTTTCAGCAGAAGCAACTGCAGCATCTGTAGCAGTAGAATGCAGAAGGCCATTGGGATGCTTGATTGAGACATGAGAAGCCAAACCGTTTATACGTGGTGTGTGCACCAGGGAGATGGCCACGCAGAGGGGACAGATGGCCGGAGTGGAGTCCTTGCGATGCATGGTCTGCAGGTGCTGCACCAGCTCCTTGTCGGTGTGGCCCATCTTGCCGCAGAAGGGGCAAGTGAAACTTTCGGCTGCATACTCTGGAATCGTATCGCCGGCAAAGAAGAGCTCGCGTGCAGCACGATCCAGCAAGCACTGGAACGGATGAGTAGTGCTCTGAGTACCCATTTCCACCTTATTCTCATAGCATCCGGCGCACAGATCGTAATCGTTGCATCGCAAGCACTTGTAGCGGTGGTGCACCAAAGTGGTTGCCCCACATCCAGCGCAAGTCACATTCCAATGCTTCTCCATTCTGTGTTCTGTGTGGGCCGACGTAAGCCAATTAAATAACGCCTATATTCACCACGCCTCAAATAGTCCTCTTTTAATATGCTACTTACTCTCCGTTCCAGATATTTCTCAAAATTAGCAGTTGATTTTGCGACTGACTTCCAGACTGTTTTCAGAATGACTTGCACTTTACAAGGCACAGTTGCCAAAGCTAACTTGATTCTTCTTCTACCCATTTGAGTTTGTATTGATAGGGTTGTCATCTTCATTGCAGGACTTGCCGATATTTATGAGTTACCATGTATGCATATCAAAGGGTTGTTCATCGTTCATCGACTGATGCAATTATATATCAGAGTTATTTCCAATAGTAACTGTGCCATTCAGCAGTGGCTATGCCTGTGAGACTCAAAGTAATAAATTGCATTTATGCAAAATGCTTTGGCTAAAATAATTTGGCTTAAAATCGTGCTTAGAGATGGAACAAGTTCAGTTATCTATCGAAGTTGATGTGTCGGCTGGTTTATTTGAATCCGATAGTTATCATAAAAGACTTCCCCGTTTATGTCACAATGGAATGAAACGAATTATAAGCGATAATTTTCGAATTTTGCTCAATACACCCGAATTTCTAATTAAACTAAGATCATTTTCCATTGATGCCTGAATCCCAATTAAAACAAGAGCATTTGCCAGCTGTATTCCGAATCCTTTTAGGATTTGCCTTGACTTTCAATGCTGCGCTATTTGGCAGTGAGTGCGAATTTATTTTGAAATAAATCAATTCAGTTAATGGCATTTGAACAAAAGTCCAGTCAATCAATGGCTGCCGCTAAATAAAATGCTGGATGACCCAAAATTGTAGTGGAATCATATTTGATACATCATGGGTCAGTAGTGCACCAGTAGTGCATGCTGGATATATATTGTATGAGTGCATACTCAATTTGGGATATATAAATAAATGGCTATGGCATTCGAATACAAGAGGCACTCATTTAGTGGGAGGCAATTGGTCGAATCGAATCGAGTCAAATCGAATCGAGTCATGCTTGTTGTAAGGGGAAATGTACGATATTTTTGTGAACGTCCTCCACGAGTATTATTAAAGGTTGCCAATTTTTTTGCCATTGATAATGTTGTGGACCAATTATCTAATCCAGGTAATTTCATATTTGAACCAGATAAAATCCACCCGAACACAGTATTTTGCTCAACGGGTTGGCCGTGCTGACCAGGTACAAGTTCGGGCAGGATCATTTTTCTGATAGACGTCAGCTCCCAGGATCAGGGATACGGGTCTTGATTTGAAGAAGTTACCATCCACCAAGGAAATTGGCAAAAAAAATCCGCCTTCATCCGTTCGTTGGTAGACTTCGTAGGTGTAGTGACACGGAGATTGGGCTCAGGTTTCAAAATTACTTCCAACCCGATATCCGGGACCATATGAATGCGGGGAAGGCACCGTCTTCTGCGATCCGCTTCACCGGGAGTGCAAGCTTATCAGGCTTATTGGACAACACTGGTCGATAAGGCCATTGTTTCGAATGACTTGGATCCATTATCGACCAACACCAATGCGGTTGGAAGTAGACTGACATTTCTTCATGCCAAAAGCGATCTGAGGGTCGTCGGCAAGATGGAGGAACTGGAGCGACTGTTCACAGAGGCGATGGAGCGTGCTCGGCCGTTCGCAGATCATGGAGGCGATGTAGATCGATTGCTGATTGCTCTGGGCACGCGGATGTGGAGCACCGTGCGGTGGTTTTGTCACAGATCTTACAAGTGTCGCTGCTGACAATTTGGGCAGTACTTGTCAAGACTGCCCCGAGACGCTTATCGGCATTTAGCCTCAGCGTTGACATATCCATTCCTGTTTGTGCACATCCTTTGCGAGTTAGTGGACCACTCGGATTGCCAAGAATGGAGAATGACCCCAAACGTGACAGTACTGAGTTAAAAGTCCCACGATTCTCCATTCTTATTACGGAAAAGAATACTGTGATAGAGGATGTGCTTGCAGTCCACCGCTGGCTGTCCCGCTGAGTGTCCCAATTGTATGTGATCAGGATTGCGGAAAGGTAGGGTGACATTTACCATTTACTTCTTTAATAGTGTGTGGCCAAAATTCGCTTCACATACCTAATCTGAGTCGAATGAAGACCCTCCATCTCCCACAATTTTGTGAGAAGATTTTCTAATGGAGGTTCTAGATCAATCCGGAAACCTGTGTTGTGAAGGAGGAAATGAATGATGCAATGCTCTTATCCATTGGGCCTGTGAGAATCCAGACAAATACTGATTCTGGCCCTAAACGCCAACCACAAATATTCGGAATGGAGCCGCCGATCAATATGGAGAGGAGGCTTGATCAGGTTAAATGACCGAGTTGTGATAAATGTTGATTCCGATTCCTATTCGATTAATGTACGTGTTTTATATTTGCTACCTGCATTGCAGATATTTATAATTATATATTATAATTATTTATATATATCTACTGGGTTGTAACAGTTCAAACATTGCTTTTGCTACTTTATATAAGCAGCTCGGTCTCTTACAGGCATTTGAACAAATTGTGGACACAAGCGAGGAGGATGATTCTCCTTCGAAGATAACCCGCACGATCTGGTCTATCTCAAGCAGGTATAAACTCAAAATTTAAAGGGCACATTGTTGAGAGTCTTCCCCTATACACAACAAGGTATAACACTGGAAACAGAGAACTTGTTTTTTCTCTGCTGCTGACCAGCACTCGCACAAAGTGAGACAGACAGAGAGAGAGAGAGAGAGAGAGAGAGAGGAGAAAATAGCTTAGCAGCGGGTGGTGGTGGGAGTGGGTGTTGTAAACCGTGTCTGTCAATGCTGGCGACAATTATGCGCATGTAGCCGGCTTAAGCAGCCATTGTTCCTTTAGATGCTTTTTCATCAATTTAAATACAAAACATATTAAGTTTCATTGCATGTTATGAACTGCATTAGAGTAGCAAGCGGAGCTGGTGGAGCTGGCGGAGCAGAGGGTTGCAGGGGGCGGATAACGAATGGTAAGATAAAGTACTTGTGCAAAAGCATAAGCAACTCTATTCCGTGGATAATGGACTGAGTCAACAGCAAACTGACAGCTAGATAATATTCTAGAAAAGATGTTCCACTAATTGCTTTCGCTTTTCATATATATGCATATGAATAGCTTAATCTATACATGTCCACATCCATAAATCTACATCTATACTTATACTTATATCCATTTCCATATCTATTTACATTCTTGATCTGCATCAGACACTGCTCTTGTCTGTCTGACAATCTATTTTGAAACGCAGTCCAACTTAATTTTTCCACGCCTTTATTTTAATTCTGTACAACCAGTTTCCCAGTATTTAAGAATGGGGCGTGGGTGTCTGCAACATTGAATGAATGAAAGATTGAATGATTGAATGAATATATGCCAGATCCCTTAATGAGATGGGTTGCCTTCAAATTCCAATTCGTTGAGTAATGCTGCCAATGAATCCATATCGTTTTCAGCAGAAGCAACTGCAGCATCTGTAGCAGTAGAATGCAGAAGGCCATTGGGATGCTTGATTGAGACATGAGAAGCCAAACCGTTTATACGTGGTGTGTGCACCAGGGAGATGGCCACGCAGAGGGGACAGATGGCCGGAGTGGAGTCCTTGCGATGCATGGTCTGCAGGTGCTGCACCAGCTCCTTGTCGGTGTGGCCCATCTTGCCGCAGAAGGGGCAAGTGAAACTTTCGGCTGCATACTCTGGAATCGTATCGCCGGCAAAGAAGAGCTCGCGTGCAGCACGATCCAGCAAGCACTGGAACGGATGAGTAGTGCTCTGAGTACCCATTTCCACCTTATTCTCATAGCATCCGGCGCACAGATCGTAATCGTTGCATCGCAAGCACTTGTAGCGGTGGTGCACCAAAGTGGTTGCCCCACATCCAGCGCAAGTCACATCCCAATGCTTCTCCATTCTGTGTTCTGTGTGGGCCGACGTAAGCCAATTAAATAACGCCTATATTCACCACGCCTCAAATAGTCCTCTTTTAATATGCTACTTACTCTCCGTTCCTGATATTTCTCAAAATTAGCAGTTGATTTTGCGACAGACTTCCAGACTGTTTTCTGAATGACTTGCACTTTACAAGGCACAGTTGCCAAAGCTAACTTGATTCTTCTTCTACCCATTTGAGTTTGTATTGATAGGGTTGTCATCTTCATTGCAGGACTTGCCGATATTTATGAGTTACCATGTATGCATATCAAAGGGTTGTTCATCGTTCATCGACTGATGCAATTATATATCAGAGTTATTTCCAATAGTAACTGTGCCATTCAGCAGTGGCTATGCCTGTGAGACTCAAAGTAATAAATTGCATTTATGCAAAATGCTTTGGCTAAAATAATTTGGCTTAAAATCGTGCTTAGAGATGGAACAAGTTCAGTTATCTATCGAAGTTGATGTGTCGGCTGGTTTATTTGAATCCGATAGTTATCATAAAAGACTTCCCCGTTTATGTCACAATGGAATGAAACGAATTATAAGCGATAATTTTCGAATTTTGCTCAATACACCCGAATTTCTAATTAAACTAAGATCATTTTCCATTGATGCCTGAATCCCAATTAAAACAAGAGCATTTGCCAGCTGTATTCCGAATCCTTTTAGGATTTGCCTTGACTTTCAATGCTGCGCTATTTGGCAGTGAGTGCGAATTTATTTTGAAATAAATCAATTCAGTTAATGGCATTTGAACAAAAGTCCAGTCAATCAATGGCTGCCGCTAAATAAAATGCTGGATGACCCAAAATTGTAGTGGAATCATATTTGATACATCATGGGTCAGTAGTGCACCAGTAGTGCATGCTGGATATATATTGTATGAGTGCATACTCAATTTGGGATATATAAATAAATGGCTATGGCATTCGAATACAAGAGGCACTCATTTAGTGGGAGGCAATTGGTCGAATCGAATCGAGTCAAATCGAATCGAGTCATGCTTGTTGTAAGGGGAAATGTACGATATTTTTGTGAACGTCCTCCACGAGTATTATTAAAGGTTGCCAATTTTTTTGCCATTGATAATGTTGTGGACCAATTATCTAATCCAGGTAATTTCATATTTGAACCAGATAAAATCCACCCGAACACAGTATTTTGCTCAACGGGTTGGCCGTGCTGACCAGGTACAAGTTCGGGCAGGATCATTTTTCTGATAGACGTCAGCTCCCAGGATCAGGGATACGGGTCTTGATTTGAAGAAGTTACCATCCACCAAGGAAATTGGCAAAAAAAATCCGCCTTCATCCGTTCGTTGGTAGACTTCGTAGGTGTAGTGACACGGAGATTGGGCTCAGCTTTCAAAATTGCAGCCAACCGGAAGTGCAAGCACATACTCGTATATTTCTAATCTGAAGTCCCTTTCAATTATAGTCTCTGGCCTCATCGTTAAATCGATTCGGCTGTGGATGCTGTTTGTTTTATTGGTCCAGGGCATAAAAATAATCGTCAACACATCATGTGGAATCCAGAGAAATCCAGATCATTCAAATACGGTTTCTAACACATACGAATCCTTCACACTAAGTTAAGACACACCCAAACAGTATCACTACTATTGTATAAAATCGTTGAAAGTTGAGTAAAAACTTTAAATTAATTTCACTTTTTATTTACTTTTGGTCTGTGCTAATTTAATTAAAATGAATGAGGATGTTTATTCATGCATTCAGTGGAGTTGACTGGTGTCTCCCTGTCACATTTAGTTAACTAGTTTCACACACCAAATCACACACGCTTTCACTTTGTCTTTCTCTCTCTCTTTCCCTTTCAATTTTAGCAGCTTGCTTGTAAACATTGAGCTAAACAAGTTAATTACCATTTGGAGAAAAATTAAGAGCGCCACAAAAAACAAAAAAACAATGTGTAGCAGAATGCAAGGAGCAGGAGGCGCCGCGTGCTTAGTTAGTTGGCTGCTCCCTTCTAGATCACGCCCACATTTTGGATGGCGTTGTAGCTGGACGTGGCAGCTGGAGCTGTTCGTTGTCCTTTCATTTCTGGCCTGGCTTGGTTGTCATGGTCAGCTCCGTTGCTTTTGTACAATATTTAAAAATTCTTTTGTGCTGCGTTTATTTCTTGTTCATTGCCGCATTCGCCAACCTCCTCCCTTGGTGCGCTTGTTTTTTTGCTCGCTGGCGCATTTTCATTTAGTTTGCATTATGTTTTAAGTTGCGGCACTTGGGGCAGCACACACACACACACACAGAGCCAGAGAGAAAGAGAGAGAGAGAGAGAGAGAGGAAAGCAGAGCAAGAAGGGGGAAAACTTAATGAGCTTCAGCGAAACGTGTTGCGCTTTGTCCCTCTGCATCTTGTCGCTCCATTCTCCGAGCACAGCATGTTTGTGCGCGTTCTGTGTGTGGTTTTTCGGTTTTTTGGCTACATCATCACAAAGCAGTCAGCACCGCCAGCACCACCAGCAACGCTCTCTCGTCTGGCTGACATCAGAAAGCATCTTCATTTGCTCATACTGCGGATTTTAAAGTGCTTGTCGGCGACACAAAGAGTCCTTGCCCACGTCGCGACGTCTACACTTGAGTCGCTGGATCCCTTTTGGAGACGTTCAGACCAGGCAGCTTATGTCAACATGCGTGTAAACGTACTTCAAGCATATCATCAAATAAATAACAAACAATAACTTGAACGCAAAATCCAACAGTGGATTTAGCGAGCGATATAAATTTCTATTCAAGGGGCAAAGCATGTATAAGCTGTGCAGAAACCCAAACAGGCTAACAGTGTGGCAGATGCAGAGACCGATAGACAGAGAGAGAGAGAGAGAAAGAGAGAGAGAGAGAGATAGTGAACTGGGCTCAAAGCATCGTTGCAAATTCGTAATAATAACATGCATAACTGGTGAGTTTTATCCAGATATATACATATCAGATATAAGTAGTATTAGTGGTTAGATCTTTATGATCTTGTGTCCAAATGTTAGCACGCTTCACTGATGAGGTTAGTTAGGATAACTCGTTAAGCAAAAATTTTGTTAATTATAGAACTCATTCCTCGAACGGTAGAAAGCAACAATGTGATATAGTAATCTGAACCTGTTGAATTTTGTCTGGATATCTTGCTAAACATATGGCAGCCATGTAGCCAATCCCAAAACCCCACATATATTTTCCAAGTTTCATCTTGTTTGCATAGGAAACAGACCGACGAAAATGGCCATATCGAAGTGGCTAGTGATGAATTTATTGAATTTGTCAATTCGTAAGAAAATAAACTAAATTGAAATAATTAAGCAGTGATTATCTCCAATTCAATGCAAGAGGATTATTGAGATTTGAATATGCAAACACCTTTTGTCACAGTTGAGCAAAAGTGCTTTTGGCATCGAATTATGATCCCAATGATCCCTGCTCAGCTGTGCTTATATAGATGCATACATATACACACACATACACACATATATATATATATATATATATATATTTATATATACATATATATATATGTATATATTATACGCATATACAGTTAACGTAGCGGAAGTCATAAACAATTTTTATGTTTTCACATTTCAAGTGAAATTCATTTCGCGTTTTTGTTATGGCTGCTGCGCTTTATGGATTTCTTCTTCAGCTGCTGCTGTTGTATCTGCTGCTGCTCCTGCTGCTGCTCCTGCTGCTGCTTCTGTTTCTGTTTCTGCTGGCTTTTCTTACATGACCACAATATATAGCCATCCATATAGCTGCTCGTGAGTGCGTGTGTGTGTGTGTGTGCAAAGTGCGAGTATGCTGCTGAGAGCATTTTTAGCCGACTTCAAATTTGAATTCAATTGTGAGCGTTAAGTTTAGTTAAGTTCTGTCAGCTGAATTATAAACTAAAATTGCTTTTACTTTATTGAACTCATGCCTGTGCCACTTGCCACCGCCTGCCAACTGACAAATCGTGTAAATTGCATTTTGTGCCAAACGAAAATAAAAATGCCGCGCAGCAGCAACTTTTGCCACGCAGCAATTTAACGGCTCCCAAGTAGCTTAAAATTAACAATTTTACCACTTTTTTTGCGCTCACAAGCAAATTTGTTTTGCCCCAAAGGCAAAAACTACACTGAGAAAACAATATACCCTGATATTTGTCAAAAAACGTACTTAGCTTAGCAAGTCTGCGTTCTCAGTAAGCCAAATTTTTAGCACTCTTTGTAATTTTTTTTTTTATGATTGCCTGAAATGTTTTCTAAAATATCATAACATAACATTAATATGATTACAACATTTTTCTTATATAGTTTATGTTATTTTGCATTTACGATGATAGTTTTCTAAGTAGTACAGAAAAGATGTGTGTATATATCCAAAAAATAAAAATAGGAGTTCAAATTTTGCAGCTTCTATCACTTACATATTTTTCCACGTGCACCCACCCAGATACACACACATACACACACACACACACACACACACACACTCACGCAGACACATAGCAACATTCCCGTTTCAATACGCGCTGAAGTGGCAACCACTTAAGGTTAGAGCATAATTTTTGCGTCCCAAATTGATGCCCGTAATGAGCTTAAATGGCTCATGACACATATTCGCCTGTGGCAGCGGAAAACTGTACGGCACCAAGCCCAGCAAGCCCAGCAAGCCAAACAGCAGCTCAGCATTATGAATTTGCCTACAGTTTTTGGCAATTGGCTCGACTAGGCGTGGCTTTTTATTGTTGTTGTTTCTGCTGCTGTTGCTATTCCTGTTTCCCTTGTCGCCTGACCGGTTAACATCTATCCACTCTCACGGTGGCACTCTGCTTACCGTATCTGCTTCGGTTCCTCTACAGCATACAGCATGCAACGCACACCTTTAGTGGCTGTTTCCATTTTAAAGCTCACTTTTTATCGCTTGCTTTTTGCTGGCTCAGCATTTGAGCGGTATTAATTTGACTACCCTATTGCTGGCTAGGCTGACTGACTATTTGCCCGCGTTAGCGTAACAGGAACTTTGAGAATTTATGCATATACATAATTGAAAAATCGGTCAGTCATAATAATCTGTTTGTATTTATCAAAAATCGCTAATTTTCCTTACCTTTCCGCCAGTTATTCTGATTTAATTATTCCATCAGATAGTTAAGCTATCATTTCTCTCATACTCAACATAACTCTGAACTCCGCCGAATTCTGACTTACGAATCCTTGATCGAGCTATGATGCGATATTCAAGTTGTCCCATACAAATTATTTTATCTTCGACCTATGTACATCCATAGACGAAGGATCATTTTGTCGAAAACTATTATATATCTTTGGATGCCGTTTCTTATAATAACCAACCCAGCCAGCTAAGCATAATGTTTGGCAAATAAATGGAAAATGGGTTTCCACCAAAATCTTGCTTTTATTTAGACTCACATAGAATTTGGATGTGGCCAAACATATAAGCATTCTAGTATTACCAACAGCACTCGGCAACTCGAATTCATTTTATAAAATAATTTGTATAATAATTTATTTCAAATGAATAAATTAAATATATTTATCTTTGATAAAATACATTTTTTACTTAAAGTGTATGGCAAATTCGGCGATTCGATGAATATTTACTTATGCCATCAATTTTTGTTTCTCTGCGCTGAGCTGGCTGATGTAAGACGCGTTTGTATTATCTGCCTGATACACATGCACACACACACGCACATACACACACAGACAAACACACACACACACAGACACACACACGCATTTCGGTCTAATTGGTTTGGTTGCGTTCGATTTGAAATTCGATTAAAAGCCGCCGCGATACGATTACCAATTCCTGCACCTATTCCCCGAGCCAATTACATTGGCTCCCTCCGATAGACGACGCAGCAGCAGAAGCAACAGCAGGAACAGCAGCAGGAGCAGACAATGCGTCTTTTGTGGCACCCGGAGTGAAAGCCAACCAAGCCAGCCCTGGACCAGAAATTGGTGAGCATCAGGATGAAATGGGGGAGGCAGACACCGGCAATGGATGCAGCACTTTAGGCTTAATCGTTGTCCTGGCTGACAAGGATACAATTGCGATTTTCTGCTCTTATGGGTTGAGCCTTTGAGGAGAATCGCCAACGGATCTGATGGCCGGCTGGTTGGATGGTCTGCTCCCTTGCCTTAAAGCGCCACCCAAAATACCTGGGCACATTATGTTTATTTCGATTTCATTCCTTGGACAGTGGACAGTGGACAGTGGACAACGAACAACGGACAACGGGCACTTGCGGTCAGCCACGCGGCCGCATCGACGCGTCGTTGCTGTAATCAATTGCATGCGGCTATTTTCGAGGCAACACGGCCAGGCAGCCAAAAACGACAACAACAACAAAAGCAACAACTGCAGCAATAACACACCGAAGCAAACGAACGATGACAACGCTTGGCATTACTTGCCGCCCCTCATCTCTCTCTCTCTCTCTCTCTCTCTCTCTCGTACACAGAAGCTACCCGATGCTGTGACCCTATACAACGATGCAAATTGCAATTAGCAGACAGGAAAAAAGGACAGGAAAAGTTTGCCCAACCTGAAGGTATCCTGATAGCAGCTATGATATTGACATACATGGAACATACAGCCTAAATATCAAATATTGGTCTACAGACCCAGACAGCCGTCAAGAGATGCTCAAAAATTGAAACTCCAGGTGTTGCAGAGATGTGGTTGGAACTGCTCCACTTTTTGACAAGTGAACATTTCAAATTTAATCGCCAATTGGTGCCGATCAAGAATATTTGCATACTCTACGGGAACTTTGAAAAAATATGCAGGGTACTTGGGGGCAGAGCAAGGAAAGAATTTAAGTTAAGTCGTAAAGTAATTAAAGGAAATGCATGAGAGTAAACCTGGCTTATTGCTGTCCGATGCTCAATACTCACTGCTCAATGCTCAATGTTCAACACTAAATGCCAACGAAATTGCAAGCGAATGCTTCGAAAACTGAGATTTGAATGAAATCGAATAAGTCCTCGTAGAGGCAATCAGGTGCGTGAGGGAAAGCCATAAGGGCAATGAGAGCTCAGGGCTCATATTGAGAATACGTTTGCAGATTTTACACAATGTGTTACAATATCCAGAGGTGCCCGTGAATCCGGCAATTATTAGAGCGACACAGCTAAGGATTATTGTGTGTTTAGATAAACAAAGAAACTGCCTTTGCTATCTATCCATAATGCTCGTTGGTAAAACGGGTTTAATTAGGGACTCGCAAACCAACGAATTTAATAACATGAAGTCCTGCATATTCCCACATAGCTCAAATCTACGCTTCAGATTATTTTGTATAAATGGGTAAAAAATATATAAATATGGGTAAAAAATGTATAATGGTTTTGTGCAAATGTATGTAACAGGCAGAAGGAAGCATCTCCGACCCCATAAAGCATATGTATTCTTGATCAGGGTCAATAACCGAATCGATATAGCCATTTCCGTCTATCCGTCTGGCTATATGAGCACGCGGAGCTCAGAGACATAAGAGCTACAGACTTCACGTTCTCGAATACCCGGCGCAGAGCAAGTTTGTTTTATTTTGATCGATAACTGCCTCCGTTTCTTGAATTTGGATGCATTTCGATTTCCGATAGCAATTAATGCTACAATTTTGAAGAAAGGATCTTCCAAATAATACGAAATATATGTACATATAATTATTATATTCTCATTTTGATCTCATTTCTATCATGACAATCGACGCGAGCGTAAACATGTTACAGAGCCCCGTTACCTACAATATATAATATATCGTATATATGTATATAGATGTATACATATATAGACTTATAAATGTGGACATATATGCGAATTTTGGCCACACCACTATTAAAGAAGTAAATGGTAAATGTCACCCTACCTTTCCGCAATCCTGATCACATACAATTGGGACACTCAGCGGGACACCCAGCGGTGGACTGCAAGCACATCCTCTATCACAGTATTCTTTTCCGTAATAAGAATGGAGAATCGTGGGACTTTTAACTCAGTACTGTCACGTTTGGGGTCAATTGCTCTCCATTCTTGGCAATCCGAGTGGTCCACTAACTCGCAAAGGATGTGCACAAACAGGAATGGATATGTCAACGCTGAGGCTAAATGCCGATAAGCGTCTCGGGGCAGTCTTGACAAGTACTGCCCAAATTGTCAGCAGCGACACTTGTAAGATCTGTGACAAAACCACCGCACGTTGCTCCACATCCGCGTGCCCAGAGCAATCAGCAATCGATCTACATCGCCTCCATGATCTGCGAACGGCCGAGCACGCTCCATCGCCTCTGTGAACAGTCGCTCCAGTTGCTCCATCTTGCCGACGACCCTCAGATCGCTTTTGGCATGAAGAAATGTCAGTCTACTTCCAACCGCATTGGTGTTGGTCGATAATGGATCCAAGTCATTCGAAACAAGGGCCTTATCGACCAGTGTTGTCCAATAAGCCTGATAAGCTTGCACTCCCGGTGAAGCGGATCGCAGAAGACGGTGCCTTCCCCGCATTCATATGGTCCCGGATATCGGGTTGGAAGTAATTTTGAAACCTGAGCCCAATCTTCGGGTAACTACACCTACGAGGTCTACCAACGAACGGATGATGGCGAATTTTGGCCGAATTTCCTTGGTGGATGATAACTTCTTCAAATCAAGACCCGTGTCCCTGATCCTGGGAGCTGACGTCTATCAGCAAATTATCCTTCCCGAACTTGTACCTGGTCAGCACGGCCAACCCGTTGAGCAAAATACTGTGTTCGGGTGGATTTTATCTGGTTCAAATATGAAATTACCTGGATTAGATAATTGGTCCACAACATTATCAATGGCAAAAAAATTGGCAACCTTTAATAATACTCGTGGAGGACGTTCACAAAAATATCGTACATTTCCCCTTACAACAAGCATGACTCGATTCGATTTGACTCGATTCGATTCGACCAATTGCCTCCCACTAAATGAGTGCCTCTTGTATTCGAATGCCATAGCCATTTATTTATATATCCCAAATTGAGTATGCACTCATACAATATGTATCCAGCATGCACTACTGGTGCACTACTGACCCATGATGTATCAAATATGATTCCACTACAATTTTGGGTCATCCAGCATTTTATTTAGCGGCAGCCATTGATTGACTGGACTTTTGTTCAAATGCCATTAACTGAATTGATTTATTTCAAAATAAATTCGCACTCACTGCCAAATAGCGCAGCATTGAAAGTCAAGGCAAATCCTAAAAGGATTCGGAATACAGCTGGCAAATGCTCTTGTTTTAATTGGGATTCAGGCATCAATGGAAAATGATCTTAGTTTAATTAGAAATTCGGGTGTATTGAGCAAAATTCGAAAATTATCGCTTATAATTCGTTTCATTCCATTGTGACATAAACGGGGAAGTCTTTTATGATAACTATCGGATTCAAATAAACCAGCCGACACATCAACTTCGATAGATAACTGAACTTGTTCCATCTCTAAGCACGATTTTAAGCCAAATTATTTTAGCCAAAGCATTTTGCATAAATGCAATTTATTACTTTGAGTCTCACAGGCATAGCCACTGCTGAATGGCACAGTTACTATTGGAAATAACTCTGATATATAATTGCATCAGTCGATGAACGATGAACAACCCTTTGATATGCATACATGGTAACTCATAAATATCGGCAAGTCCTGCAATGAAGATGACAACCCTATCAATACAAACTCAAATGGGTAGAAGAAGAATCAAGTTAGCTTTGGCAACTGTGCCTTGTAAAGTGCAAGTCATTCTGAAAACAGTCTGGAAGTCAGTCGCAAAATCAACTGCTAATTTTGAGAAATATCTGGAACGGAGAGTAAGTAGCATATTAAAAGAGGACTATTTGAGGCGTGGTGAATATAGGCGTTATTTAATTGGCTTACGTCGGCCCACACAGAACACAGAATGGAGAAGCATTGGAATGTGACTTGCGCTGGATGTGGGGCAACCACTTTGGTGCACCACCGCTACAAGTGCTTGCGATGCAACGATTACGATCTGTGCGCCAGATGCTATAACAATAAGGTGGAAATGGGTACTCAGAGCACTACTCATCCGTTCCAGTGCTTGCTGGATCGTGCTGCACGCGAGCTCTTCTTTGCCGGCGATACGATTCCAGAGTGTGCAGCCGAAAGTTTCACTTGCCCCTTCTGCGGCAAGATGGGCCACACCGACAAGGAGCTGGTGCAGCACCTGCAGACCATGCATCGCATGGACTCCACTCCGGCCATCTGTCCCCTCTGCGTGGCCATTTCCCTGGACCCACCACGTATCAACGGTTTGGCTTCTCATGTCTCAATCGAGCATCCCAATGGCCTTCTGCATTCTACTGCTACAGATGCTGCAGATGCTTCTGCTGAAAACGTCTTCGAACACGATATGGATTCATTGGCAGCATTACTCGACGAATTGGAATTTGAAGACAACCCATCTCATTAAGGGATCTGCCATCTATTCATTCAATCTTTCATTCATTCAATGTTGCAGACACCCACGCCCCATTCTTAAATACTGGGAAACTGGTTGTACAGAATTAAAATAAAGGCGTGGAAAAATTAAGTTGGACTGCGTTTCAAAATAGATTGTCAGACAGACGAGGGCAGTGTCTGATGCAGATCAAGAATATAAATAGATATGGAAATGGATATAAGTATAAGTATAGATGTGGATATACTCGTATATGTCTGTATGTGTACGTGTTTGTAACGGGCCTCGGGTCAGTTCGGGCTGGTGAATGCGCTGGCTTAGTTTTTTTTACTGTTCAGTTTCTGTGCTTGCCGAAAGAAAGGAGTGCACTTGAAGACCTTCTCACATTCGGGTGCAAAACGTTTTTAAGGTAAATTTGTCATTAAAACTGACTTATGCTTAACAGCTGGTGCAGGGTATGTCGTAGTCGAGCTCACTTTTGCGAATGAATATCTTTTATTTACAGTAGCTTCGTCGTCCTATTCTTTGTGGGTGATATTTAATAATAAAATGATCTCAGCATATTGCTGCTATGAGTGCACTCAGTTTCCACTCACTAGTTAGTCAGACAAGTTTTCAATTAAGCGCTTTTCCAAACCACAGGCAAAGCAAAAGGTGAAAATTAGTGTTTGGCCAAGGATAACTATGAAATTTGTGAGTGGCGTCGTCATCCTTGGCAATGATGTTATTTAAGTTTTGATTAAAAAAATCAAAATAAAAACAACAAAAACTATTAAAAAAAACCAAAATATGTAAGTGTGTGTTAGTGTGTGCGTTTGTATCCAGACACAGCCTGATGACAGTGCAACGAGGTGACGGCGATTAAGCGAACATAAATCAGGCAACGACAAGCGGTTGGCAGCAGGAGGTGCCATGGGTAGTCGGGGGTTATCGGGGGCTATCGGAGGAGTGTGGGGCAAGTCGAAAGGGAAACGATGTTTGCCAATGGCGATGGCAAAAGTTGCAGTCGCATAAATTAATCAGCAATGTTGCTCGTAATCGTAACAAATTGTTATTAATTTTCTCGCCATTTTGCCAGCTCATAATTAAAGCCGTGCGTGTTGTGTGCGTGTGTGCGTGTGTGCGTGTGTGCGTGCTTTGTGCCTGTGTGCTGTGTGTGTAAATAAGTGTCATGTAAGCGATTGCAATCCAAAGCAATCAATGCGTAAGCAATCCTATCGACTGCGCAATGGAATGGATGAAAATGTAGCAGTTAAATCAACAGGAGGAAATATCACACTCACACACCCCCACACCCCCCCACACACACAAGCATACTGAAAGGGATGCGTAATTAAGATCGATTTGAGTGCTGCCGTTAGCTGCAGTTAAACTTAAGTCGTTTAGTTCGAGCGCTCTAAAAATAATCAAGCAATTGCAGCAAAATTAAATAAATTGATTATTGCCGATAACAGTGCTGAAAACAGCACCAAACACATGCAGAAGTATAAAGATTTCAATTTGAATTGAGGGAATGCGAGTTGGCTATTGGTGCAGTGCACAAGCCAAAAGAAGACCAAATAAATTACTAGCAATAACGAACTTTTTCATTCATAAGCGACGCGCTTAAAATGCTTCACGGCATACAGAACAAACTGCAAACTTAATGGCAAAACAATGAGCTCCTTTGCCAGAGTATAAACAATTGCTAGTTCTAAGCGTCTGCCACATGAGACATTCAATGTGCATGGGTGTGAGTGTGTTTGAGTGTGAGTGAGTGTGTGTGAGTGTGTGTGAGTGTGTGTGTGTGTGTGTGTGTGTGTGTGTGTGTGTGTATGGCGGTTGCGAACGAAACGACCATCATTTGTTGCAAAATGATGTATAATTTAATACCCGCAAAGCTAACTCCCAAATGGCAGTTGCTTCTCTCTCGTTGTATGTGTGTATAAATGTGTGTTTGTGTGTGTGTGTGTGTGTGTGTGTGTTTTGTGACCTCCAAAACAAGCCAAAGCCAAGCAAAGTAAACGCGCACTTGTACACAGTGTACACACACACTCACACACAGAGGAGAGCCCTCTCTGTCTATCGCTCTCTCTCTCTATCGCTCTCTCTGTCTCTCTCGCATTCAATTCACACACAGTCGTCAGCCCGCATCCGGCGTCTGGGTTTTCTGACTCCGTCTCCAGCCTCGCCTCCGCCACGGACCACTAACGCGTCCCCAATGGCCAGCCAACAAAAACCGGTCATGTGAGTGTATAAAAAAAAGCATTGTAACCAGCAACAACAACAAAAGCAACAACAACAAAAAAGAAAAAACAGAAGCAGAAGCAGAGCCGAGCAGTCCGTGCATTTAGGAGGAAGCCGTCGACGACACGTCGTCGCTCTTTGTTTGCCTGACGTTGCCGCTGCCGCTGCCGCTGCCGCTGCTGCTGCCGCTGAACTGGAGGCTAAAAGCTAAAAACCGAAAGCTGAGTGCCAGGAGAAGCGCGGCGGTTGTTTAACTCGAGTGCTGCACATAATTCATGTGTCCACTTGCAATTTTTCGTTGGTGCTGATGTTTTTGTTGTTGCTGTTGTTGTTGTTGTTGCTGTTGTTGCTGCTGCTGTTGTTGCTGCTGTTGTTGTAGGGCGACATTGTTATGCTGGTCGTGTAAAAACGCCAAAAACAAAAGCGAAGCCCAAAAGCAAACGCAAACGCAAAACTCGCCCCATAACCCCACACACCACACACTCGGAAAAAATGTGTGTATGCTTTAGCATCTAGAAAAGAATTTATCAATTTTTATTTTTTCTTTTCTTTTTTCCCAACAAGAAGCGTATTTGTCTTACATAAGGATATATATAATAAATTTTAAAATTGTTTATATAAATCTAACATAAGAATTCCAAAAATATTATCGATTTCCAGGGCAAATTCCTAAATTAATATTTGTAATTATGGATGTTGGTTTTTCCGAGTGCAAAAGCAGACAATTTGAGTACAGTGTCAAAACGTGGGAGCTTATATTCCACTATTAGTGAGTGCTCTGTGCGTGTGTGTGTGTGTGTGTGTGTGTGTGTGTGGGTGTGGGTATGTCTTTGTCACACACTCGGACACAAAATAGATTACTTAGTGTCGCGGCACTCTATCACATGAGGTCCGAGTCGACACCCACGCTTGCCACAGCCAACTCCCAACTTGAACTGCCTTACAAGGTGCCTGCCAAAATGACTCCACATCTGTGGAAAGATGAGATTGGGAGAAAGTGGCTTACTGGCATGATAACCATAATACCTAGCTTGATATGAAGTTTGTTCCAAATGTAGAATTCTCCCATTTGCAAGTCAAATCTAAAATATTTGACGAATTGCCGTCAACAATGTGGCCACTGATTTGATTGATGTGTTGCAATAACCAGGTAAAACATATTTAACAAAATTTTATACATCTGCTGCTCTGCCACAGAAGCTATCGACAAATATGAAAGTGAACAAATCATTTCAAGTGATAATAAAAAATCACGTGCAAATATCAAATGAATTCATAGTCTTCCCTTTTGGAAAATATACATACATACTCGTATATACATATGTGCATACATATATACATATATATCCTGTAGACCCTAACGTAATAAATATTCTACTTGTAAGCAAAGGCGATTGATTTCAATTTCTCTTTGCAGCAATACAGCGACAACAACTAAGTTCGATAAGTCTCTCGATTCTTATTTATTTATTTATTTTTTCAATTTACTTGCGGATTTATGAATGCTTATTTATAATGCTATGCAATTGCAGAGGATAACATTTTTTGCCGATGCGAATATGTTTGCAGACTGTTGGCGATTCACTAAGCTCTCGTTGTGCTCTCTCTCTCTCTCTCTCTCTCTCTCTCTCTCTATCATTTTCTATCCCTCTCATATCCATGCAGTTGGATTGGCATCTGCATAATTTAAACTCTTCCCCGCCAATTTGCGACCCGTTCGCATACAGAGGGAGAAGCGAGCGGGGTCAGTTGGTTTCGACAAACGCGACAAATAAATAAATTTCATCGCAAGGTGGGGCATTGTGGGCTGCTGATATTCAGATTCTGATATCCAGCTAACCCTTGCCCCACACTGCCACACACCACTGTCAGCAGCAACAGGACAGCCAGCAAAATAGTCAAGTGACAGCAAAGTGCATTTTCACACATGTCACACAAGAGAAGCGCCTCGCCCCGCCTCTCCGCGCCAGGCCCCACCGCACCATCCAGTTGCCGAGTGTGGCTAGCATAATTTATGGCTTGGCGTTTATGGCTTTATAGCATGCGTTTGTCCCTCGCCGTCGCCATCGCCATCGCCATCGCCACCGCCCGCTGCTTACTAATAGGCGTCTCCATTTGCAGCGCTAACGGGGGCAACTGTGGGCCCCATTCCCACCACCCCTCTCACCCCTCTCAACCCACAGCCCTGCAGCACCACGCATCACGCCAATCAATAATATTTTTATATACTAGTAGAGTCGCGCTTTGTCTAATACTCTCGACTGCAATATTTCTGGCTGGCGACTTTTAAGCTATTGACTTTAACACTTCTCCTTGTCGCCTTCTCTCCCTATCTGTAGTTGGGCCAATTTATGGCTCGGACCAACAAACAAACAATGCATACACATATACATAAATATAGATGAACATGTCGTACATGTATCTTTGCGATTGATTTGCATATTTATGAGCAATGCACCTAAGCAGCTGAGAGCGATTGATTGAGTTGCAGATCGGCGCATGTATTAACTGTGAAGAGTCAGAGGCATATAAAAGAAAGCCTATTCATATCGACTAGGCTTAGTGTAACTATCGATTACTCGCCGCGATTAACTAAATCTAAAGTCCCAGACCCCGTCATAGTCACAGCCTCTGATATATGTCACAGTTGAACGAAAGTAATTCTAAATGATGTAATGGTCGGCGCTCGGAATTTTTGATTGATTGTGTTGCTTACACCGCAGGTTGTTGGTAGATTAGGATACAAGGAGTATAGGAAAAAAGTAGTAGATTTAAGGGCAGGTTGTGATTTTTTTCTTATTCATTGCGTTCGCCGTGCGCAAGTAAATAACCATTGCGTACCTTACGCTACTTAGCTTTCAAAAGCGCAGTGGAAAGTAATTTTTGAAAATAAAAAACAAAAAAGAAAAAAAAGCCACAGCAACAAAAACCAACAAGAACACGCATATATACCAAAATCCCGGCTATAAACGTTTTCATCGACATCGACTGGCGTTTGAAGACCGCGAAAAAATCGAACTAAAAATAACCGGAGAGATAGGAGCACCTTCATCCCTTCTTCATCACCAAAGTGCAGTGCAGTGGAGTGCTGAGTCAAGTGGTCTGAGAATTTATTTTCTTATTAAGTTTAAATATAAAATATATTAAGCCCATCTACATAAAATGCGACAAGTAAAGTTAAGTTTCATTCAACAACAAAAAAGAAAAATATTTCATGGATAAATAATATTTTTCTAAACTTGGTGTTATTATTATTATTATATTTTTATAAACAAGCACTGCGACCTATAAGGTCTATTGTGCCCATGCTGAGCCTATAGCTCCTCCATCAACCCCAGCACCTGCACGAATGCTAGAATCTTTGTTGGGTTGAGGGCTTCTATGTCCTGAGATTTCATAACATGCATCCCTAGGATGCTGCATCTTTTCCTAGTTAAGGCGACACATTCTGCTAGGATGTGCATTGGGGATTCGCCCTCGCTTCCACAAAACCTGCATACATCGCTACTATAAATACCTAATTTAGTTAGGTGACTTCTCAGTCTACAGTGTCCTGTCGATAGACCGATGAGTATCCTAAGCCTGTTCTTTCCCATGGATTGACTTCTGGCTTGTCGGTGTCCTGGTAACTCTGCCCAGCTCCGTTTTCGCCTCTGTCCTTCTTCGTTTCTGAGTTGCAGCCGTATTGTGCGTCTTCCCATGCGGTTCTAGTCCTATGGTCCTATATCGGCAAGTCCTGCAATGATGATGACAACCCTATCAATACAAACTCAAATGGGCAGACGAAGAATCAAGTGAGCTTTGTAAGGTGAAAGTCTTTCAGAGAACAGTCTGGAAGTCAGTCACAAACACAACTGCTAATTTTGAGAAATATCAGGAACGGAGAGTAAGTAGCATATTAAAAGAGGACTATTTGAGGCGTGGTGAATATAGGCGTTATTTAATTGGCTTACGTCGGCCCACACAGAACACAGAATGGAGAAGTATTGGGATGTGACTTGCGCTGGATGTGGGGCAACCACTTTGGTGCACCACCGCTACAAGTGCTTGCGATGCAACGATTACGATCTGTGCGCCAGATGCTATAACAATAAGGTGGAAATGGGTACTCAGAGCACTACTCATCCGTTCCAGTGCTTGCTGGATCGTGCTGCACGCGAGCTCTTCTTTGCCGGCGATACGATTCCGGAGTGTGCAGCCGAAAGTTTCACTTGCCCCTTCTGCGGCAAGATGGGCCACACCGACAAGGAGCTGGTGCAGCACCTGCAGACCATGCATCGCATGGACTCCACTCCGGCCATCTGTCCCCTCTGCGTGGCCATTTCCCTGGACCCACCACGTATATACGGTTTGGCTTCTCATGTCTCAATCGAGCATCCCAATGGCCTTCTGCATTCTACTGCTACAGATGCTGCAGATGCTTCTGTTGAAAACGATATGGATTCATTGGCAGCATTACTCGACGAATTGGAATTTGAAGACAACCCATCTCATTGAGGGATCTGCCATCTATTCATTCAATCATTCAATCTTTCATTCATTCAATGTTGCAGACACCCACGCCCCATTCTTAAATACTGGGAAACTGGTTGTACAGAATTAAAATAAAGGCGTGGAAAAATTAAGTTGGACTGCGTTTCAAAATAGATTGTCAGACAGACAAGAGCAGTGTCTGATGCAGATCAAGAATATAAATAGATATTGAAATGGATATAAGTATAAGTATAGATGTAGATTTATGGATGTGGACATATATAGATTAAGCTATTCATATGCATATATATGAAAAGCGAAAGCAATTAGTGGAACATCTTTTCTAGAATATTATCTAGCTGTCAGTTTGCTGTTGACTCAGTCCATTGTCCACGGAATAGAGTTGCTTATGCTTATGCACAAGTACTTTATCTTACCATTCGTTATCCGCCCCCTGCAACCCTCTGCTCCGCCAGCTCCACCAGCTCCGCTTGCTACTCTAATGCAGTTCATAACGTGCAATGAAACTTAATATGTTTTGTATTTAAATTGATGAAAAAGCATCTAAAGGAACAATGGCTGCTTAAGCCGGCTACATGCGCATAATTGTCGCCAGCATTGACAGGCACGGTTTACAACACCCACTCCCACCACCACCCGCTGCTAAGCTATTTTCTCCTCTCTCTCTCTCTCTCTCTCTCTCTCTCTCTCTCTCTCTCTCTCTGTCTGTCTCACTTTGTGCGAGTGCTGGTCAGCAGCAGAGAAAAAACAAGTTCTCTGTTTCCAGTGTTATACCTTGTTGTGTATAGGGGAAGACTCTCAACAATGTGCCCTTTAAATTTTGAGTTTATACCTGCTTGAGATAGACCAGATCGTGCGGGTTATCTTCGAAGGAGAATCATCCTCCTCGCTTGTGTCCACAATTTGTTCAAATGCCTGTAAGAGACCGAGCTGCTTATATAAAGTAGCAAAAGCAATGTTTGAACTGTTACAACCCAGTAGATATATATAAATAATTATAATATATAATTATAAATATCTGCTATGCAGGTAGCAAATATAAAACACGTACATTAATCGAATAGGAATCGGAATCAACATTTATCACAACTCGGTCATTTAACCTGATCAAGCCTCCTTTCCATATTGATCGGCGGCTCCATTCCGAATATTTGTGGTTGGCGTTTAGGGCCAGAATCAGTATTTGTCTGGATTCTCACAGGCCCAATGGATAAGAGCATTGCATCATTCATTTCCTCCTTCACAACACAGGATTCCGGATTGATCTAGAACCTCCATTAGAAAATCTTCTCACAAAATTGTGGGAGATGGAGGGTCTTCATTCGACTCAGATTAGGTATGTGAAGCGAATTTTGGCCACACCACTATTAAAGAAGTAAATGGTAAATGTCACCCTACCTTTCCGCAATCCTGATCACATACAATTGGGACACTCAGCGGGACAGCCAGCGGTGGACTGCAAGCACATCCTCTATCACAGTATTCTTTTCCGTAATAAGAATGGAGAATCGTGGGACTTTTAACTCAGTACTGTCACGTTTGGGGTCAATTGCTCTCCATTCTTGGCAATCCGAGTGGTCCACTAACTCGCAAAGGATGTGCACAAACAGGAATGGATATGTCAACGCTGAGGCTAAATGCCGATAAGCGTCCCGGGGCAGTCTTGACAAGTACTGCCCAAATTGTCAGCAGCGACACTTGTAAGATCTGTGACAAAACCACCGCACGTTGCTCCACATCCGCGTGCCCAGAGCAATCAGCAATCGATCTACATCGCCTCCATGATCTGCGAACGGCCGAGCACGCTCCATCGCCTCTGTGAACAGTCGCTCCAGTTCCTCCATCTTTCCGACGACCCTCAGATCGCTTTTGGCATGAAGAAATGTCAGTCTACTTCCAACCGCATTGGTGTTGGTCGATAATGGATCCAAGTCATTCGAAACAAGGGCCTTATCGACCAGTGTTGTCCAATAAGCCTGATAAGCTTGCACTCCCGGTGAAGCGGATCGCAGAAGACGGTGCCTTCCCCGCATTCATATGGTCCCGGATATCGGGTTGGAAGTAATTTTGAAACCTGAGCCCAATCTTCGGGTAACTACACCTACGAGGTCTACCAACGAACGGATGAAGGCGAATTTTGGCCGAATTTCCTTGGTGGATGATAACTTCTTCAAATCAAGACCCGTGTCCCTGATCCTGGGAGCTGACGTCTATCAGCAAATTATCCTGCCCGAACTTGTACCTGGTCAGCACGGCCTCCCCGTGGAACAAAATACTGTGTTCGGGTGGATTTTATCTGGTTCAAATATGAAATTACCTGGATTAGATAATTGGTCCACAACATTATCAATGGCAAAAAAATTGGCAACCTTTAATAATACTCGTGGAGGACGTTCACAAAAATATCGTACATTTCCCCTTACAACAAGCATGACTCGATTCGATTTGACTCGATTCGATTCGACCAATTGCCTCCCACTAAATGAGTGCCTCTTGTATTCGAATGCCATAGCCATTTATTTATATATCCCAAATTGAGTATGCACTCATACAATATGTATCCAGCATGCACTACTGGTGCACTACTGACCCATGATGTATCAAATATGATTCCACTACAATTTTGAGTCATCCAGCATTTTATTTAGCGGCAGCCATTGATTGACTGGACTTTTGTTCAAATGCCATTAACTGAATTGATTTATTTCAAAATAAATTCGCACTCACTGCCAAATAGCGCAGCATTGAAAGTCAAGGCAAATCCTAAAAGGATTCGGAATACAGCTGGCAAATGCTCTTGTTTTAATTGGGATTCAGGCATCAATGGAAAATGATCTTAGTTTAATTAGAAATTCGGGTGTATTGAGCAAAATTCGAAAATTATCGCTTATAATTCGTTTCATTCCATTGTGACATAAACGGGGAAGTCTTTTATGATAACTATCGGATTCAAATAAACCAGCCGACACATCAACTTCGATAGATAACTGAACTTGTTCCATCTCTAAGCACGATTTTAAGCCAAATTATTTTAGCCAAAGCATAAATGCAATTTATTACTTTGAGTCTCACAGGCATTGCCACTGCTGAATGGCACAGTTACTATTGGAAATAACTCTGATATATAATTGCATCAGTCGATGAACGATGAACAAC
>JAWNMG010000633.1:890000-927500 GCA_035044245.1 Drosophila nr. fundita | reverse complement strand
TACAATTGATAAAGTTTGCTCAAAAGTCAAAGCACTACTTTCAAGTCGATGGCTTCAACACGCTGTGTTCCATATTATTTTATTATATATTTATATACATACATATGTATATATATGTTATGTATAAAATATTTGCAGACATTATTGGTAGCGCATTGTTTTTTATTGAAATCAGCGTGCTATCCAGTTAAGAGCCTTACATACATACGTATATAGGGTACACAGAGCTAATGGCAATCTGAACCGTTGCAATCCGGCTTATAGCTTTGCCTGGTGACGTGAATAATCAATGTTGAAATTTAATTGTACATAATTCGAATACAGTTCGAAGCGGTAAATCTGCGATGCTGCAAGCGCACAGCTGAGTGAGCCACCCAACCAGCCGGCAAGCCACATTGAATTAGCACCACCGAGAACAGAAAACCCACCATCAACTGCAGCTGCAACACCAGCAACAGCAGCAGCTTCAACTTGTCCCTCATTTGCCCACACGCTCTAATTAGTTAAGCGAAGCGTGAGCCACGGGCTCTGCGGTTCTATCTGTCTGTTTATGTGTGTGTGTGCGTGTGTGAGTGTGTGTGTGTGTGCGTGTTTGGGGCAGCGGTTGCATCTTTTGTTAGATCCATAGCAGCAATCAGAGTGTTGCCGGGGCAACATCGGCGGGGCTGTTAAACATTTTTTATGAGATTTTCTTTTATTTGCGCAATAATCATGACAACAGCAGCAACAGCACCCGGAACAACACCAACTACAAAACAGGCATGTCCAATTCCAATTGATCGACATTGAGTTAATCTGGAATTGGACTGATGTTAGGCATTGAATTCTACAAATCTCTCTGAGAATTATATTCTGTCAGCAAGATAAAACAATTCAATTTATTTACAGAATGAACATTGCAAAAGAAAAATTTGTCTATGAGTAAAGGAAAAATAATTAATTGACAATGAATATATGTATGTAAAGAAATATTTGGAAATATTTCAGATATATCTGAATAAGTATTTATTCAGATTCAAACTGCTGTCATAATTTTACATATTTATATTTTTGAAAAAATTTCTGAAAATGCATGATAATCTCTGCCCGAATATAATTGATAATATCTGCAATTGCTAAGATCTGTTGCAATAGTTAGACACCCTATGCAATTGCAAGTGCCAGGGTACTCTATAACGGTATGCAGGACTCGATTGTCCAGCCACGCTGCCTGCCACGGTTATGTTTCGTTCAACGGAACAGGACGGTGCTACTACAGTGAAAACAGGAGTGGATATTGGGCTGGGTTATGTTCGCGATGTTGATTCTGGCTGTTTGTTGCATGCTCATTCAACGTGTATCTGCGTAAATGCATCTGCTTCTTTGTAACGGTAATTAAATTGCAGATGCCTTTTGTTGCTGCTGCTGCTCGCGTTGCGCATGAATCGAGCGCTGCCTAAAAATAGGCTACGTTTTTTTTTATGCTTCCTCAACTGCCACAGTGTGTGGATGAGTCGAATTTTGCAATGCAAAAATGTTTGACAATGTGAAACAATTTAACATGAAAACATCAAGACGGCCAGGACAGACGGACAGAGGGAGATGAGAGAGAGATAGAGAGTGAGAAAGAGAGAGTGAGAAAGAGAGTGAGAACGAGAGTGAGAAAGAGAGCGAGAACGAGAGTGAGAAAGAGGGCGAGAGAACTACCATTTCAGTGGCGCATTTCTTAATTTCTTCATAACGGGAATTACGATTGCTGCTGAGTGCATTTGCTTAGGCGTCAATTTCCAGAGCTCAGAATCCTTTTACACATCCACCTCCCATAGATGTCCAAGTGCATATGCACTTGTACATTTAGTAACTGGATGTAAAATTGTACAAAATTTGTGGTGTTTATCTTGGGGAATTGCACTTGAGATTTGCACTAATGGACACTGAACACATTGCCCAATCCTTTGGGTCTCGTCCGGACTGCTGTTGGTTACATTGCCTGCCCGGCTGGCAAATCATTTAGCTCGATTGCCTAAGCTAGCAAACTGGTGCATAATTTGAACGCATCATCAGCATGATAATTATCATCATTAATTCCACAGTGGCAGTATTTGAATTGCGGCAGCATTCGAATTCGAAATACTGTGGAACAAAATGCAAGTGACTTTAATAAGCATAAGCTGAATTCCAGTCCAAAGAGAAATAGAGAAGAGAGAGAGTGGGAGGGAGAGGGAGAGAGTGATTGCTATGCGTATGCGTTATAAGCAATAACAATTGAATTAATCAAAATGATGCTTCGCAAATTGCGCTCCAATGCAAATGCAATGATAGCAAATGGAAACAGCTGCAGCAAGCCGGGGACAACCCACTGTGCACAGTGGAATACATGAGCAGAATGCAAGAGAAAGAGGCAACTGCCAAAATTTAGCATTAGTGGAGACAGTGTAATGTCTGCGGCAAGCGGAAGGAGAACGGTGGCAGGCAGCAGGCAGCAGGCGGCAGGCGGCAGGCAGCAGCGAAGATGATTTTATGGGGCAGAGTGGCAGCCACAGCTACTTAGAATGGCCGCAAGCTGTTGACAACAGTTGGCCAAACTGCAAGACCAGCTGCTGCCGACGGTGGTGGGGGGTGTCTGTCAGGAGGTGGGCTGCGGCAGCTGAAACTTTGCTTAACTTGATCGTTGCTGTAAACCAACGAGTGTTAAGCATTTTAATTGCAGGCATTAATTTAGACATGGCTGAGTCGCAAGATACTCCTGCACTTGTCGTTGTTTTTGTTGTTGTTGTTGTTGTTGCAGTTGCAGTTACTGTTGCTGTTGCTGCTGCAATTGTTTTTGTTGCCTTTTGTCATACTTGCACCTGCAAGCAATTTGGCTATAAGTATGCGTGTCTGTGTGTCTGAGTCTGTGTGTGTACGAATGCGTAATCAAAAGTGCCTGGGCATAATAAATAATTGCTCCATACATTTATAAAGCTTCCAGCTTAACACAGCCAGACGCAGGCACACAAAGGCACTGGGACAGACAGACGAACAGACGAACAGACAGACAGACAGACAGACAGACAGACGAACAGACAGACAGACAGAGAGTAAGTCTGCTAGTCGCAGCAACAGCATTTGTCTCTCTTCGTTGGCATTTAATTAAAATGCATGCAATTTATGCAAAACTATTGGCGGCCACACACTTTTAGCCGGCACTGTTGCTCATTACATTGATTACGAGCCATGCATTAATTAGAAAAGTTCCCTTGTAACTCATGCATACATATATATATATATATGTACATAAATACATCATCAATACATCATTACATTACATTACATTATTGCATGGCTACTTTCTGCAGTCTCTATTTGAAATATTTGTAACACGCCTATTTGACTCAAGCTCGCTCATATTTTGTGGTTATCCATATATTATAGATACTCTCAAATTTGGAGAGGGTATCAACACATCGGCTGAGGCTGTTGCTTTAGCTGAGAAAGTGCTGTAGTCATCATATTAGAATGCAATTATGCAATTGCTTTTATATTGTAAGGATAACAAATTCGCCTCCCAGCCCACTTCAGGTTATGCATAATTTATAATACGACACACATAAACAAACATATGGATGATATATGCACGAGAGCATTTTATATACAATTTCGACTAAATGCTGAAACGCCCACAGCTTGATGCATCGATGCGTTCAATGTGGCATTTACAATTTATTACGCATGCGACCTGTTGTAGTTGTTGCGGCTGTTGAGTGTGGATGTGGGTGTGGGTGTGGGTGTGATTTAAATTGAGTTTCGTGTCGGAACGCTGACGATTCTTTTGACGCGATTGGGCGCTAGGTGGCGCTGTCGTTGCCGCTGCTGAACCGATTAACGTGCCAGCCCCAAAAGCAGGCAAAACACGCTTGAACAAAGGCACCAAAAACTAAAGTTCAGCATGTACAAGGGCCAACTTCAGTATGCGGCAGGAACTTTGGCCTGCCACTAGTTCGCTGCCAACCTATAAATGTTGAGTTGTCCTTTTGCTGGCAGCTTTGAGCACACACTTTACCGCTCTGCTCAATCGACCACCTCCCCCCTTACGACAAATTGCCCAGGAGCCTTCAGTCTGCAACTCTTGCTGTGGCCAAAAAAAAAAAAAACAATTTTACAAAAAACTTAGAGCCGGCAGGTTTTGGCGCGTCTCCATCGTCGGCGTCATCGCCTTTGTGCAACTTGACAAACTAAAAATGAAAAAAGTTTCCTATGCCGTCGTGTTGCAAGAGGCGCCTTTTTCAATATCCTTTTGCCAGTTTTACCGCAGAAACCGGCAAGCGTCCAAAAATAACACAAAATATTGCAGGAAGCGATGGCTCGACATAGGGATTTTGCCACGTGTGTGTGTGCCTGTACGTCTGTGTGTGGATGTGTGTGTGTGTGTGTGTGTGTGTGAAGGTGTAAGTGTGTGCATAACAATAGCAGGACAATAATATTTAAGCTGGCCATGACAATGCCGATGCCGATGCCGATGCCGATGGCAATGGCGATGCCTGCCAGTCAAGCTAAGTCAAGGTGAATCTGCGAATCAATAACGCCCTCTTAGAAGATTAAGTTGTGTGGCTTGATGCTGGGTTGGGGTGGGGAGGGATGTGGGGGGTATCAGCTTAACTGGAAGTGGAAGAGCAACAAGCACTTGAAGCCAAAACAAAGGGTAAAGTTTCAAAAGTGTTGCAAACTGTGTAGGTGATAGGGCCTTAGATCAATTCTGCAAGTACTCGCAAAATTAATATCATAAAATATGTTGAAGCAAATTTGTGTAATCTCCTCCTTTAAATAGAATTTTAGAGTTGTCACTTCAAATATATTGCCACAAAGATGCCATAAGCTGATCATAGCTCTGGCGATTTTCGCAAGCAATTAATTCCCTTTGGGTTTGGCATATTATTACGCCCAAATGTGGAAACATGATTCTCATTTAAGATTCATTCGAGAGAGCTCGACTTGGAGCTGCAGGTAAATACATAGTAGGTCTGCTGAAAACACATATAGCTTAACAAAATCTGCGTTGCTTGACCGATTTTAAATACTTCAGTTGATCAACAGCATGCCAAGGTATACGTAAACTAGAAGGCTAAATTGCTTTCGTTCGATCTGCATTGATCCACCTCGATCCACCTATAAAGTATGAGTAATTATAACCCATACTTGAAGCAGCTCACAGTTTCTGAGATTGGTCATTATGTTTCAGGTTTACATCCACAAAAAATGCTAGTTGGGTTGGGTAAGAATTGATCGTGAACAGCCAAGTTGATATAGCCATGTGTCCGCTTTGTCTCTATGTCTGTCTGCTGGTTTTGAGAAAATATGTATTTCATTTGCCCATTTTTCAAACGTAGATCGCTGATCTTTGAGCATTTGTCTTTGGCTGAACCGTAGCTGTAAGTCACCGGTTGATTGTGGATCTTAGCTCAAGAGTTCTTCGAATTTTTTTGTTAACTGCTTGTTTTTTTTGAGGCCGAATCGCCAGCTGTGATTTGTTGACCTCTGTTGGGGTCAATGGCGCGACAGTTTTGCGTATTGCGTTTGGGGCAATCGAATGAAACCAGTTTGACATTGGGACGACGCTTTATTGCTCCGTCGCGACTCTGATCTATTCTGGGCAACATTAATATTTTGCCCATGACAGGCCCGAAACAAAGCCCAGAAAAAATGCCAAAAACAAAAGAGAGTTTAAGACCACAACGGCAGCAGCAAGAAGAAGAACGCACAGAAAACGGCTGGAATTCCCCAGCGAATGTTGTTGGCGTCTCGCCATTTATGCGTAATTTGCCAATTTACACAAATTCTGTTTTGGCCTTATTGAATAAGCGGCGAAAACGCAACCTTTTGCGTGCCTGGGCCAGTTTCTCAAGGCGCTGCTTTTGCGTTTGTGTGTTGTATGTTGTATGTTGTGCGTTGTGTGTTGTGTGTTGTGTGCTTACGTTTGCGTTAACGTTTACGGTTACGGTTACAGTTACGGGTTCACGAGTGCCAGACATCCTTGAACTTGCCACAACCACGATGTTATGCTCGCATATCTTGTCTGCATTTTATTTATATAAACTGTAAGCCAAGTCGTTGACTCCTACCTGGACACCGGCTGTGTCTAAAGCCACGACAACGGCTACTGCTACGGCAAAGGCGACCGACCAGTCTTGTCCGGAATAGGTTATCAGTTGTTTTTCAAAGCGAAAGGATTTTTTACATGTGTGTGTGTGTGGGTATGTGTGTGTACGTGCAACGTGGCAGCCTTTAGGTTCACTGCCATCTGAACGGTGAACATGAAGTTAGCCCTGAGCTATGCCCACGAGCTAAAATCAAATTTAAGACCGCCTTGAGAGTGTCGCGCCTGACATGGCAATCAGATTTCAAAATCGCTTCTCTTATGCCACGAACTTTTCGCGTAAAAAATGAACTAATGAGAACCGGAGAATTTGACTACAGTTTTGCAAAGCGACACGAATATTGCAACCTAATTATCTTGGCATAATTATTTTCTTAACTGATTGCCTGATCAGCCTTATTTGTCTATGGCTTCAAGTTGTGCCAGTTGACTTTAGTGCAATTTTTAATAATAGTAATTCTGATCAAACTACAATTGATTATTATATATTCATATTCATATTTATATTCACATCTATATTAATTTGGCTTCAGTCGAATTTAATACTGAATCTGTAAATAATTGTACGTCTTTGCATAAATTTGCAATCGGCTTTCAAAAAGATTTTCATGTTTTCAATACTGATTTGCAGTCTGGGCACTACTTGCAGATTATGTCTGTGTAAAAATAATAATCTTGCTTTTTGCTGATTGAGCTCCAATTTATATTTTGCTCAAGTTCAACTCGCTAAACATTTATATTATTTATACGCTTTTTTGGCAGGAGAAAAAGAAATAAATTTCATTTTCATGTGGCTTTAAATATTCTTTATATTATTTATAAATAAAGAATTCAGTCTTTGTATGCTTATACTTGTGCATTTTGAATTTGATGTTTCCGATTATTTGTTTGGTTTCTTGGGCCACCCACAAGATTTAATTTTCCCAAATTAAGTATTCAATTTCCTTTTTACATTTTACACATCAAAAAAAATAAATAAATAAAAATAAAATAAATTCAACTAAATGGAATATTCCAAAACAATTAAATGTTTTTGTAGATATGGCAAAAATATTGTAAAATTTGTTTATCAACACAAGAGAAATATTGAATTTCACAGTTCGCTCTTCCACCAATGCTGCTTGCTTGTGCTGGCCACAAATTTCAATTCCGCCCAAGATTTGAACTCGTTTGTCGTTTTTAGCAGTATTTTGTATTGGCAATTCTTACACTTGCGTTTCATAAATAGTTTGGCAATCACTCAAAAAAAAAAGGAACAAAAAAATAAGTAAAAATAGAAGGAGAAAAAAAGAAGAATTGTTTTCTTGGGCAGTGGCAAATCGTTTTGACGACTGCTTTTGGCCAGTTTCAGTTGCGATCTGGTCACTGTTTTAGCTGAGCAGCTTTTAGCTGTTATCGCTGCTGCTGCCTTCGCACGTGTCTGTGGCGATGCCGCGTCTTCGTCTTCTTCTTCTTCGGCTGCGGCCTGCGTCGCTGGCCATACGATCGAGTCTTGGTGTTCGGCCGGTTGCGTTGCGATGGGCGTTGGGTATCCCGCTTCTGGGCGCCTTCATCCTCCAGATTGCGATAGCGTCGCGTAGCGGTGTCGACGGTCGTTGTTGTCGTTGTTGTTGTCGGCGTGAGGGTGGTGGCAGACGTGGGACTCGGCAACACAATGATATTGTCACCTGCCGGCTCAGCTGGGAACAGGTTGCGCCACAACAAAAATTTCTTGAGCAGATCTCGCCCCATGCCGTTCTCAGCAGTGGCAGCAGCACTGCGGCCCGTGCTTTTTGGCAGCCGATACCCTGCACATAATAAAAACACGAAGGGGTTTAATTAGTGGTAACACTTCGTACATAATGGGCAGCAGCTCTGTTTCTTGCACACCCGTTCTTAAGGCCTCTATCTCAGCCACTTCCAGCAAGAACAGCAGCAGGATGATAACTGCAACAGACCCAGCTCCAGCTCCAGCTCCTGCTCCTGCTCTAGCTCGAGCGTTTGTTGTCATCATGTTGGTTCTGTGTTGGGCAGTGGAATGGGTCTTTTATAGATGTGGCGCGGGATGCAATTAAAAAGTTTCACCCGAAATCTAATTGCGGTCTTGCGTGCATCACGATGAATGAATGAATGAATGAATGACTGACTGCCTTGACATGGTATCATTAGAAGAGCTATTGGGCTGGGCTGCAGGCATGGCTGCCGGGCACGTAAATCAAGCTATGTGTTCTGCACACACACACACACTCACACACGCACACACACCGAGACATATGTGTGTAAGCACATATACAAACAGGGAGTATCTTTGGCACTAGTGAAAGTTGTAGGCACAGTAAATCAAATCTAATAAACTCGACAATAAACATGCACACATAAATCTCGGTGGGCGGCACGAACGAAAAACTGGCAAATCAAGTTGCAGGCCAAACAACTATGTACACACACACACACACACACACACAGGCACTGGTGTATCTGAGAGATACAATACTTATGGCCTGGCTAAGGCAGCAGCCCAAGCGTGTTGTATAAATAAATAAACGAATTTATGTTTTCACAGCCAGCCTCTCTATCTTCGGCTTGTAAGTGTGGCATATTTTTTATGCACATATTTATATATTACATGACCACTTTTGCGGCCATATCCTTTGCACACCGCCTCACATCGTATCGCATATGGGGCAGAGATAGTGTCAGTGCGTGAGTCGGCCGCACAGGCAAATAACTTTAACATAATTCACTTAAATCTTTTTGGTTTAATCTTCAAAAGTGTTTCTTCGCCCAAACACTAAGCGTTTCCCTCTCACACATGCGTTGACTGACTGACAGACAGACAGATAGACAGACGGACGGACAGACAGACAGACAGACAGACAGGCAGGCAGGCAGACAGCGAGCTGCAAGTTTCAACAGTCAAGTACATTGTACTATGAGTTGTACAAACAAACACACACACACACACACACGCACACACACACACACACACACACACGCACACATGAGAGCTGTGTAACTGTTTCTGCATATGTTTCTGTTTCTGGAAATATATATCTGCTTGTGCAACTTAAACTTTTGGTGCCCAAGTCAAAATGTTTTCTTGTAATTTCCCCAAGTGTTGTGTCAATAGTCAGCAGGACACAACAAAACAAAAGGATAACAGAAAGTAGGCGGAAATAAATTTAAAAATATTATTAATACGATTATGTGCTTTGAGAATAACAAATAACAAAATAAATAATATATTTCTGGAACCGCTTGCGGATATATATAATGAATTTGACCAATTTGATTTTGCGACCAATCTCAGCAAGGAAATAACTGCCATGTTTCGCATATCGAATTTCATTTAACTCTATACTCAAAATGTTGAAATCGTAAATTGAATTGTTAAGCATAATTATTTCGTAATCATAAATAGATTTATCTTGAGGCCTTAACTCTGGATGGCTTCAATTCGTGCATTGTTTTGAATTTGATATTATTTGCCTTTGACAGGCAGCCATTTGAAGTTGCCATCGAGAATGTGGGCGTAGTCATTTGTTTGGCTTAATGTTTTTGTTTTTGTTTTTGCTGTTGTTTTTGTGCTTGTGGTAAAATCCAATTATAGCCATTTCTATTAACTTAAAAGCTTCTCATATTTATTTAATTTGTTATTGTGGTTTGGCTCGTTGATGGGCTTGTGTAAATTCGATTGTTGCTAGCTTTCTTATCGACTTGCCACACACACACATATGTGTTGCATACACTTACATTTACCAGGAGTTCGTTGTGACCCATTTAGCCTCAGCCATAGCTCAATTATTGTTACGGCAGCTTTCCAAATTGATTTACTCCCATTTTGGAAATAATTGACAGATGACTAACTAACCGACTGACTGTTTGACTCGGTGTCTGTTTGACTAACTTTCTGATTATCTGCACCATTGCATTTATCTGAACATTCATCCTAATCAGAGAGCATATGCCAATATCCAGATCCCGACGATCGCCCACCTCCTTCGCCTGCAACTTGGCCCAACTTGAAGTTGTTGCAAGTTATTGCTGTTGTGGCTGCCGCTGCTGCTGCTGCTGCTGCTGCTGCTCGTCTGCTGATTGAATACTTATGCATGCTAATTAAATCGAGCCACTTAAGACGTTGAGCAAAATGAATTATTGCATTAGGTTTGTTGCCACACAGATTCCTGTCGTGCATACCGGGGCGTATGCTTATTAATAACGATTTGAATGCAGCCCGCCTGCCTCCCTCCCTGCCAGCCTCCCTGCCAGGCTGCCACATTCCGGAGAGCATTTAATAATGAAGCCCCTAAGTTAAATGTTTAACTGCTTAGCTAATAATCACTTTATTTGTACTGCTTTGATGTTATTGTTGTTGTCGGCCAGATTGTGGTTATTGCTATTGTGGCTAAAATGGTAAGTGCAAATTTCGACTATTTCAATTTGGCATTCTCGTTGGAAAGATGTAGCTATCAGCCAGCAGGTAAACTAAGCAATTGCATAATATGTGAACAAAAAATTATAAATAATAAATTTCCACAAAACGATTACATTCGCATTCAACTTCGAAATGAGAAATCTATTTTCTTTTGTATATTTACAGGATTTACCATTTGTTGCAAATTGCAAATAATAAATCAGATTTCTGAAATATGAAATAAGTTGCAAGCCGCTTAGTTGCAGAGCTCTTGGCAATACTCGATATGCTTACAGATTTTGCACTGTTTTATTTGCTCGGAAAATTAAGTTGCATTACAAGAAAAAAATACAATAAATAAAAAAAAAAGAATTTGGAAAGTAAAATAAGCTAAGATCTACGGTCAGATTGGTTTGTCGATATCCAGGAGGGCCCATTCTTCGTCCTCGGCAGCTGCTCACAGATACTGCATGCGGCGAATGTTCTTGGCGAATGCCAGCAGAGGATTGTTCCTCAAGGGGATCATGCCGACGCCATCGTTGACGGGACGTTGGCTCAGTCGCTGACCAAGCATTGGGAAACGTGAGCCTTGCAGCTTGTCGGCAGCTTCCTCGCTGACATCATTGGACACTGGCTCCTGCCCCTGTTCCGGCTGCTGCTCGAGTTCCTCAGCGGCAGAGTCTGACACAGCAATTGGATCGTATTCGCCCTCGCGGATGGGTTGCGCTGCCTGCTGCAGTTGCCTGAACATGCGCAGATTGAGTGGCACATAGCCGATGGCATTGTTGCCCAGGGTGACGGGAACCAGGGGCACACCAGCACCGCCCATACCAGTAAATGCACCGAGACCAGCAAGACCACCAAGATTAGGGATGCCACCAGCTGCACCACCAAGACTGCCAGCATTATTCGCGAATCTAAGACCGCTGCCAAAGAGATCGTACAGTTCGTACGGTATCCGCTGTTCCGTCGCAGCCTGACCAGCATCCGGACCCTGACGCATCTGGAAGTGCGTCATCAGCTGTGGCGAACGCATCAAATCCGAATTTATGATTCGCAGACCTGCTGGTGCCGCCGTCGTCGGCGTTGTCGGTGTGATCAGAGTGACATTGTTATTATTAATATTGACATTGGTGTGATTCCTTTCGCCATGCGGTGAGCCGTAGTTGGGATTCCAGCCCCTCATATTCAGATGGAAGAAGCGTGGCTCCAAGTTCTGCATGCCCAAGCCGCTGCGCGCACTCGGAGTGGCGAAACGTGGCACATTGAACAGCAACAGCTGCTGCACTTGACCTGGTGTCAATTCAGATGTCGGCTCCACATCCCCATTAGCCACATTCGAAGGACTCGAGCTGCGTACAGAATCTGAACCGGAGCCCAGCTCCTCTGCATGGATATTGGAGGCAAGGTGCTTAGGCAGCTGCTGGCGGCTTGCAGCACTGCGTGCGAAGGGCGTCTCCACATACTCATCATTCGTGTTGAAGCTGGCGTACCACAGGCGTGGTCCAAACATCGTGGGCGGGGCATGGCCCGTTGTGGTGGCACTCGTCTGGAGGCGTCGCTGTCGACCCACACTAGCCGCCCAGCTGCCGTGCAGACTTATGAGGAGGAGGCAGCTGATCAGTGTCAGCATTAAGGACTGTCTCACTTGCACTTGCGTCATTTGGATTGCTGCTTGCTACTTGCTGCTTGCTACTTGCTGCTTGCTACTTGCTGGTCAACTGCTGCTTGTTAGCTGTGTGTCACATCCAGGTTCCATGGCGACTTTATATAGCCAGCTGCTCTGTTCCAGCCGCAACTACAGCTAATGAGCGCCCATTTATCCATCGGTTATCGCGCCTGCTTATCAGTTTTTCTTCATTCGCCTTTTTTTAATCTCTTTTTTTCTTAATGCCAAACATTGGCTTTCATCGCGATTGCCGGCGAACAAGCTCATTAATTTCGCTTGCTGTCTGCTCCGCAACTTCTGTGCGATCTTAAGCTGTTTTATTAGAGAGCTGCGACGCTAATTACGGTACATCGCTCCATTTCTGCAGACCCGCTTGCGTCAGGATTGCAAATTCCCGAACTACTAATTGGTATTCCGATTGTGCATTATTTAAGTGTCAATTGCGAGTGAGTTGAAGGAATTCTGAAATTAAAAGAATTATTTTCCATTAATGAACTGAGTTTCCATATGTCGTTCTCAATTGTACGGATCTGGCTTATCCCTTCTCATCCCTTAGCTGCAAGCTTGAAGGGCTTTTATTGCAAGTTTTGCAGCGTCTTTTTGTCAATTTGGCCTAAATCACTAGCGATTCCCTTGTTTTTGGTTTGGTTTTTGCTTTGCTGCGTTTCCCTTTCTTGTTCCTTTTTTTTGGCCAGAGACAAATAAATATTTTGCTGCACTGCCAGTTGAGCCGGCTGCACCGACTTGCAGTCCCCTAACTGCCTGGTCCATGTCCATCTTGTGAACCACCCAGCTAACTATATTCCTTTCGAGTCCATTCCAGAATTTTGTTATGCCATTTTCATGCAAGAGCTAACTGATTGGGGGACGGGCTTACTCATCTCTTACTCTCTCTTGGCCTCCTAATCTCTCTCTCTCTCTCTCGGGCTTTCTCTGTCTCTCTCTCTCTGTCTGGCTCTCTGTTTGTCTTGGCCCAATGTGTCAAAGTCAACTTGGTAAAAAGTTTGCTTTTTATTATTTCGTTGCCTTCATCGTCGGCGTCGTTGGCACTTTTTGAACTTACCACTTGCCGCTTGGCGCTGCTTCCTTTTCCCCCCCTCCTCTTTAAAAATATTATAGCAAAGCATACTTTCCGGCGCCGGGAAAAATAGTAGGAAAACAGTGTTCTCTGAAATTGGGCAACCAAGGAACTAAACTAAAACGAAAATATTATGGAGCATGCCCGACTAGCACACATCCTCAACTGGAACAGACTACAATGGTCAAATTAACAAATAATAGTTTAATGGAATGCAATCATATGCAACAGATAAGTTGGCCTTCGATCTGGCTGATCATTACGGAAGTTATATACTCGATATAAATATGTTTTATAGGAGAGTTTGGAGAGTACTCTCCCTACCAAAACAACAAGAATGCTATGCCATAATGCGATTTTGCCGACGGTGTCGACTGCACTTACAAACCGCTGCCCAGCAACAACACCCCCCCCCCCCCCTAACCCACCACCACTCTTCTCTCACACACACACACACACACACACACACGAAATCTGCTTTCTCAACTACATTGCACTTTGCACTTGGGTTTCTTTTCAGTTCTCAAACAGTTTTTTGTCGCAATAAAAATTTAAGTCGATTTTATGGGCACGAAAAGCAGTGAAGAGCCAAAGAAGTCTTCGTCGGCAGTCTTGAGTTGCGAATCGTGGAGCCTTGTTGTCCTGGAGTCCTGTGTCTTGAGTCCTGAATCGTGGCATCAACTCTCGAATGCAAAGTGAAGGCAGAAATTACAATTCTCTGGCAAAAAGTTTCATTTCTCTTGCGATTTTGTTGTCTCAACTTGGCATTCATATGCAAGCGATGCGGGAAGAGTGAAGGAGTGCTGGCGAGTGGAGGGCAGTGGTGGGGGGAGGGGGGTATGAGAGGACGAAGTCGTCAAAAAATTGGAAGGTTTATTTAAATTTCAACTTGTTTCGAAAACGTTTAAAAAGTTTCCGCTGCTAACTGACTGCTGATAACACAAAGTATCTTCCACCCAACCACCCATCCCATCCCATCCATCCATCCAAAGCCACCCACCCTCTACAGCGTCCTCTTGTCCCCGGGCAAGTTGAGACAAAGTTGATTCGGCTGGGTCTCCCAGCAAGAAAGCTGCTGCTGGTAAACAAGTGGCAGGGCTCAAAGGCGGGGGCGTGACAAAATTAGCACAAAATATTTGATGTACTTGTATTTTATTTGTGTTTTTATTTGATTTCAGCCTCTGCTGGCTACGCTGGGGTATCTATGTCAGGCCGGCTCTGGCTCCTGTCTGAGTCAAAAATAAGATTTGATTGAGCCAAATATAGATATAAGATATAAGTGGACTCGTACTTTTACTCGTAATCGTAGTCGTAGAGGCGGTGCCAGAACGGAGCTGGGATGCATGAGGTGCCAGGCCTGTGCCAATCAGAATCAGGGCCCGAGTCCTAGATGTGGGTCACAATACAGCGGAGCACATGGCCAAATAACTGACTGCAGGAGGGCAGCTGGCTTGGGAATTGTGCATGGACCAGCCTGACTGCGATTCATTATTGATAAGTTTCGATTTGAAAGTGCCCATTATGCCAAATTGTACTATGACAATGTTTCAAAAAGAATAAGCTCGGAAAAGTATTTCACAAAACTTTGCCAATTAAATAAGCTAAATCAATGACAATGTTTTGGTTGTTGTTAAATAAATAAGGTTATCTAATAACGGTTGCAACGGTTGCCACAAATAATTGTAGCAAACTTAAAGCAAGCTTCAATTTGATGATAGATTCTTACTTGTGTCCAAAATGTATATTGTTAGATGTTTAAATGCAGCCCAAAGATAATCTATCTAAAGTTTCAGTTAAGCTGCTCTTTGTTTAGATGGTTGGCCAGAAGGCAATGAGGGGGAAGACTGGTGGGGGTCATAGCTGGCAAGTGTATTGATGCGGCAACGCCTTTTGCCCTGACCATGTGCCGCTCATTAGCAGCCACTTTGGGCTTGACACATTTGCAGGCACCAGCACAAAAATACACCAAGACGAAGATGGAAGATGGGAGATGGAAAATGGAAATGGAGACGTTGATGTTGATGTTGACATCGGCTATGAAGACGTGGAAGCGGCATCGTCTCGTGGACGAAGTGAGTTGCAACTAATTTCAGTTTAATTTGTGTCAGTTTTTGTCTCAGCGTCGCTTTTCTTTTCACACTTTCGCCGACAAGGCGACGTCGTTACTTATTATCCTTTGGCTTCAACGTGCTACGTGTAAATGCTGCTAATGACGTCGTCGTCCTCGAGAACGCCTCCTTCCCCGTTCACGTCTCTGTCCCCATCGTCGTTGTCAGCAGACAAAAGGCTCAGCGCTCTGTGCTCCTCGCCCAGTAGTCAATATTCCGCGTGGAATGTCTCATCGTCATTACAAAACGACTGCCTGTCTACCTGTCTGTCTGTCTGTCTGTCTGTCTGTCTGTCAGTCTGTCCATCTGTCCATCTGTACATTTGTCCATCTGTTTGGCCGTCAGTCGTCTTTAATGACTTCCTTCTCTAATACAGCAAATTTATTATTTTAATTTGCGCGTTTTACGTTTTTCGTCTGTAAATTCGCTGTTCGAATTTTCTCGGTTTCGAATTCGATTTCATAATTAGGGGCCCAAGTTGAAGTCATTGCTAGGCTGCCACCGGGGCCAACGACAAGCTCATGAAACCAGAGTAGCCCACGCACTCACCCCACCTGCCGCGAGACCCCTTGCCAACCCCCCCTGTGTCATTCATCAGCAACATAAACCGCTGGCATCCAAGTTGCTAATGCGCTTATTTTCATGTTAATTACCAACAGACAAGGCAGCTCTTCAACAGGCCACATAGTTTTTGGCTAGCCAGCGTGGCAAGGACTATAAGGACGTCGACCACCCGCCGCGGAGATGGAGATGGCGCTCCACTTTCAGCTTGACTGCGGGCGACTAAGCGACCTGGCCGGCCGCTCAGATTTTTCCCAGGCGATTTAAATAATTGACAGATTTTCGCATTTCGCTGAATGCCGCCGGCGCACAGTGTTTATGTGTTTATTTTTTGTCTTGTCAGCTGTATCGGCAGGGGGTCAATGGGTCCTTCAAAACAGCCCTACAATCATCTCTCCTAGTGTATCTCCATCTCCATCTCCATCTCTCTCTCCCTCGTTTGCTCCATCTCTGTCTGTGGCTCAGTTTCCATCTCGAATTTCATATTTTAGTCTGGGCTTGGGCCTCGCTTTGTTCGCAGCGACATTAAACTGTTTTATCTTTATGAGATTATATCTGCTGCTTCCCCATCCCCCCCCCCCTCTCTCTCTCACTCAGTCTCTCCCCATCTCTCTCTCTCTCTCACTCAGTCTCTCCCCAACTCTCTCTCGCTCTCTCTGTGTAAGCCAAAAGGTTTTGTGTTTGCCAAAGTTAAATGCACGATGTGCCCAGCCACGCAGCACCACCACCACCACCACCACCCTGTACGATTTCCCCTTTCCCAAGCACTATGCTTTTGGCTTTTTATAGCGTTTTCTCTCTCTGTTTCCATTCCCGCTTCCGTTTCTATTTCTGGTCGCCTGCTCAGTTCAATATTGGTTTATTGGCCAGTTGAGCTTTTCACAGCGATTTGAGTTGCTTAACCCCAAAGCAGTTAAAGGTTATTGATTCACCTGCTCGCGCTAACGGTTAATAGTAAGCACTAACAAATATCCTGTTAACCAGCAGTTAGGTAACGTCTCTACTGACTACCCAACAATCGCTCCAAATACATATATAATTATATAGAAGTCAATTAATCCAAATATATATAAGTTAAATTGTCAAGTGAAGAAATGGAAAGATTTGTATATAGCTGTGCGACTGCCTTGGCAAGCTTACCTTTGACTGACTTAACCACAAATGGCATCCGAATTTGGTTATGCATTTCACGGCACTAACTTTAGCCTGATGTCGACATTGCCACATTTGAGTGGCAGCAGCAACAGCAGCAGCAGCAGCAGCATCCACCTGGTTCAGGCAGCAATAAAAAGCGCGGCGCAGAGCACAACAAACAAACACACACTTACACACACACACACACACACACACATAGTCACACAAACACGTACATATATTGGAGGCGATGACAATGAGATCTAGTTCCGGCATGCAAAAACAATGAGGTGATAAACTTGCAGGCTCAATGCACAACAGCAACAGCAACAGCAACAACAACAACAGCAGCAACAGCAACGACAATAATAACAACAACAGGGCCGTCAGCGTCAACGTCAACGTTGAAGTTAACGTGGCGCACATTTGGATGACACCTTGGAGGGACGGAGAAAGGAAGAGACAGAGAGAGAGAGAGAGAGAGAGAGAGGGACAACAAAGGGGCACAAGTGCAGCAGCATTTTCTGTTTTATTTTTTACTTTCAGCGTTGAGTTGCAGCAGGTGGTGGCAGAGAGGCTGGTGGTGGAGGGGCAAGTCTGGCAAGGAGGAGGTGCAGGGGGGTTGGCCGTTTTGGGGCATTCGTGTGCATGCAAACAACAAAGGAAAATCAGCAGGCGACTTGCATTTGTTGTTGTTGCTGCTGCTGCTGCTGCTGTTTTCGCAAATATTCATGCAGCCCCCAACGATGCGAATATACGTATGTATATACACAAGCACATATATATATCTATATAAATATATATATGTATATATATACATATGTGTGTGTGTGTGTGTGCGTGCAAGTATTTCCTTTTTTCTGCTCTTAAGCGTGTTTCACAAGAAGAAAGTTGGTTGACTTTTGAATGACTTCCTTGCGCTCGTTTTGAGGGTTGCTGCTGCACCGGCAGAGCTGCGACGGGGTGTGGAATGTGTGGGGTGTGCGGAGTGTTCACTGTAGTTGCTGCTCTTGTAACTGCTCTGTTTTCTCCTGTTGTTGCTTTATGTGTTAAGTGCGCTGGGCCCAAGCGCGCGCAAAAACAAAATCTGGTTGCTTGCAACTGACGCCCATGCTGACATCGCAGCCCCTGAAGCCGTAGACCGTAGCCCGCAGCCCGCATCCGAACGTTTCGTCCCACTCTCCCGCTGTGGCCCAGCTTCTTGCTCTCCCCAACCCGCTTGGCCAACCATCACTACTCCACTTGGACAACATACTCCCGGCAAACTGTTGAGCAAAAAGTGGCGTCGACTTGAAAATCTAGTTACAATAAATGTGACAAACTGAGGAGGAGTTGATTGTCGGATGCTCAAGAGGAGTGCACGGAATTCCTGTTAGGATTTATGGGCGCACGAGTATTCGAAAATTGATTGCCCAAACTAATTAACATGAATGCACAAATCCCATTCTGCCTGCTGCAAATAAGTATAACTGCAATTTGCTGATGGGATTGGCTCAAATATAACTCGATTAGTTTTGCCGAGGATATCGATTATGCGTATTTGAAAACAGGGCTCAACTTAGGATAACAACTCTAGGAATATGTACCCAAGTATAACCAAAATGAGGTAAGCCTTGACAGCTACTCACTGCTAAGAAAGAGCCATTCCATGGATGGACTGTCATGAAATCAATTCTTAATTGACTAATTTAAATACCACAAACACACAACAAAGAATTGCCATTCGTTGAAATCTGAGTTGAAATGTGATGCGAACGATTTGGGGCACCACCGCAGCCGCAACCGCAACCGACTGCTAGCAGCGAGTTTCTTGCAACAAATTTATGAAGATGTGTCCAGCCCCAAATTGTATTGCATTGATTTCCATTGAGTTGTTTAATTTGGATGCAGTCAACGCTTGATGTCAATTAAGCTTCAATCATATTTTGTTTGTGGCAAGCTAACAACTAATAACTGCACTTGAGTTGCACATAACTATAACATACTTTTCGAAACAAACTAAAATTTAATCTGTAGATTTTCAAATCCATTCAAACATTTTTTTGTTGGACAATCCTCAAAGTATGCCACACAAATACCGCTAGCTGAGGGTAATTCACAACTCTTCCATTCAAATTAAATGGTTTTGTTTAATAATTGCGATTTGAATCGATATTCGATAAGCGAAGAGTTGGCCATAAAATAATCGATTATGGTATAAGAACTTATCTGAGACCAGCTGGTACAGAGGGACAGTCAATATACACCAATACACCATATGAGATCGGAAATGCTTCCTTCTGCCCGTAAGGAAATTCCTTAATTGAGGCCATTTCTAAACAATTACTCGGAGACACAAGGACAAAGGACGAAAACAGGATGTCGAGTTGAGTTTTTTTTTTTGGTGAACATTTTATTTGTTTGACAGAGCGATGGAAAAGGTGACAGGAGCAAGTGCAACTTGGCGTTTGTTGTTTTTTTCATCATCTGTTGACCTTTTACATCTCGTCGACGTTGCGGGACTGACGCTGCTGCTGGCGCTGCTGCTGGCGCCTGCGTTGTGGCTGCCGCTGCTGCTGGCGACGACGCTGCTGCTGCACACGACGACGCTGCTGCTGGCGTCTACGCTGCTGCTGGCGTTGTCTGTTAACCGGACGGCGCTGACCATTGTTGCCATTGCCACGACGCTGATTGGGACGACGGCGACGCTGCTGCTGAACGCGTCGATTGTTGTTATTGTTGTTGTTGTTGCTGCCATTGGGAATGCGGCGTCTTCGGATGATTCGACGCCTAACCCCAAGACCGTTGTTGCCATTGCCGCGACGACGCTGATTGCCATTGTTAGGACGACGACGTCGGCGTCGCTGCTGCTGACCCTGCTGGCGTGGCGTATTTTCCCCTTGATCGCTGGACTGCGACTGCAACTGCGACTGCGACTGTTCGTCAGCGTTTGGCTGCTCCTCCGCCTCGGAGGGCTGCACCTCGCCCACTTTTAAGCCGGTCACCTCATCGCAGGGCACATCGCTGTAGACGACCACGTTGCCATAGTTGCAAACTATCTGGGACTCTTGCTCGCCCTCGCCGCCATCGCCGGCATCGCCGACCTCATCGGCCTGACGTGGCTCAATGCGGCCAATGCCGCGCTTATCCTCAATCTCGTAGATGTTGCCCGATTTGGTAATGAAACCAGTCACCTGCAACGGCTTGGCATCCTTCACCTGCAAAGTGGATTTTAGCTGCTGTGGCTGTGTCTCCTTCGATGTGTCCACTGGCACCAGATGCCTCTGATTCATCGGCGGCGCATTGATGATCATCTGCGCTTTCGTTGGCTTCGCTTCCGTTTTGGGTGCAGTCGTTGGCTTCACGGTGGGGCTGACCAGCGGAACTGCCGTTGCACTCAGCTCATCCCGTGCTGCTTAAGGAACAGAAAATATATAAAAAAAAAGAGAGGCACACGGAAGAGAGTGGGAGAGATTTGTCGGATTTAGTTGATTCCGTTTCATCCAAAAGGGGGTTCAAAAAAATTTACCGCTCACCAGTGAGTGGCCACCGGCCAGGGCCAGGACCAGCGCCGGGACCAGGACCAGCAGCGTTTGTATCGATAACCTCATTGCTTGATTTGTGTGTGCCAACTGAGTCGGGAGTGGGAACCAGCTGCCACTTATATTAACTTGTGCCGTCCAACAGATATCGGTGCATAAATCATTAGCTAACGGTTCTTGTCTTGTTCTCTTTTTTCGCTGGCTAAATTTCGATGCTGCATAATTAGCCACAGCTCGGGCCCCCGGCCACAAGAGTTCAAAGCACGTCTAATGCCAGGTCGACCCATTTAATGCGCCTCCTCACCACACGCAGCCCCAGCCACAGTCTTGGCCACGTTCTGTACGAAACACAAAAAAACAATAATAAATAATTAATAAGAAGGCTTTCTACATGGCGAGCGATCTGCCGAGTTCAATGCCTGAACTCCGGCTTCATTACCATTCTTGCCTTCTTACCAATTTGTGTTCTCTCTTAACATTTGCTTGTTGCTTGCTTTTGTATTTGTTATTGTTTATTGCTTGATTTGTTGTATTTCATAAATTCAAATTAGCCGCTGAAGCGATCGACAAAACAAAATAAAAAACAAACAAAAAAGAACAACAACAAATGGAAAAGAACATCGCTCGACGCCAGAAAGCGGCTAAAACCAATTTTACCAATTGGCTTGGGCCCGTGGCATGTTTGCCTCAAACGGCAAGTTGAGCAGGTCTAAAACGCTCAAATTGAATTAACTAACTTTGGCCAATGATAAATTGAAATCATTTATAACTTCCATTATGATCATAGTTTTTCAGCTGCTTTTTGGCTATTTTCTCCATTTTATTTTCTATTTTTTTTGCAAATGAAATTGACTGGAGACTATATATATTATATATTTTTGTAGAAGGACAACTCCTAATTACAGACAAACTAATTCCGAATCCGAAACTATTGAAAATATTCCTAGTTCCTATGAAGTGGCTTTTTCTTTCTACGAATTAACTGTCATATCAATTTGGCTTTTATGAATTTATTATGAATTCAAACCAAACTTTCCAATGAATATCAAATTCAATTCGCTGAACAAATATCAGGTTAATTTAATATGTGCATATATTCGACGCCAGATACCCGACCTAGATCCACATATACAGGTTTACATTCACAAACATAATATAGAGAATTATAATTCTATTATATATTCAATTATGGGTATCTCAAAGCCCGGCAATTGGAATCCGGAACACTGTAACCAATTTGCCTAAGTTCTATGTTTTGTTACATTTTTGATTATTTTCTTCACCTTGATTAAGGTTGGTTTTTGAATCTTCAACTACATATTTGGTATAACTAGCTCAGCAATGCAAATGAATACTAATATTTATATTACCAATAAAGTGTTGGCCATAAAACTCTGGATGTAAATAAGACATGTCGCTAATCGAATCTGTTGCCGTTGTGTGACTTGGGAATTAGCACAGATAACGCGTCAAGTGGGCCACAGCTCTCTCTCTCCACTAGAACTGATTTATCAGATCATCCATTTCACAATTACGCATGTTTATTGCCATTAAAATAAATAACGGGAATTTATGTTAACAAAAAAAAGAAGAAGAAAGTTTTTTATGTTAAATATGATATATATTAGCTTAATGCCTCCTCAGTTTTAGGTGGTAGTTGCGCAGAGCCTCTGAGAGTTCCTTCAGACTATGGACGCCTTGGCGTTTCTGTTTTCGCTCCTGCTCCTTCCTCAGCTCTTTACACATCTTCTTCAGCTTCTTGCGCTCTCTCTTCTTGGACTTCTGTTCATCACTGTCCTCCTCCGACGAGGAGCTACCCCGCTTGTGACGCCTTCGCAGCTGCTCGCATTTCATTAGCAGCTCCTTCGCCTGGGCATCATCATCATCTGGCTTGTGTGTAGTTGTTGTGCTCGTTGTTGTTGTGCTCGGAGTTGTACTCGGTGTTGTGCTCGGAGTTGCTGCACTCGGTGTTGTGCTCGTTGTTGTTGTGCTCAGTGTTGTTGTGCTCGGTGTTGTGCTCGTTGTTGTTGTGCTCGGTGTTGTGCTCGGGGTTGTGCTCGGTGTTGTGCTCGGTGTTGTGCTCGGAGTCGCTGCACTCGGTGTTGTGCTCGTTGTTGTTGTGCTCGGTGTTGTTGTGCTCGGTGTTGTGCTTGGTGTTGTGCTCGGAGTTGTGCTGGGTGTTGTGCTCGGTGTTGTGCTCGGTGTTGTTGTGCTCGTTGTTGTAGTGCTCGTTGTTGTAGTGCTAGGTGTTGCTGCACTCGGTGTTGTGCTCGTTGTTGTAGTGCTCGTTGTTGTAGTGCTCGGTGTTGCTGCACTCGGTGTTGTGCTCGTTGTTGTTGTGCTCGGTGTTGTGCTAGGTGTTGCTGCACTCGGTGTTGTGCTCGTTGTTGTTGTGCTCGGTGTTACTGCACTCGGTGTTGTGCTCGTTGTTGTTGTGCTCGTTGTTGTTGTGCTCGGTGTTGTGCTCGGTGTTATGATGAGCTCTGGAGTGTTGGTTGTTGTTGATTCGGGCTTGGGCGTTGTCGTCGTTGTTGTCGTTGTTGTTGTGGTTGTTGTTGACAACGAGCTCTCCTCACCAATCTTGGGATACGCTGCGCCCATCGAGCAGCAGCAGCCGGCCAAGATCAGGCACACTACCAAGGTCTCCTTGCGCATTGTCAGTGCTAATTTGTGTACGGCAGTTCAATCAACACTAAACTCCGCAGCAATGCCGCTGTATTTATTTATATTGTTGGTGGTTCGCAGACAACTAACTAGATGCCCCACTCTTCGACCAACCCTTGGCAGCCCAATCCAGTCATGCATGGACTGGTTTTTTCATCTTTTATCGGTAGACAACAATTTACCAACTACAATATTTATTTGATTTTTATGTTTATTTTGGGGGTCTTTTCTCGCGAGAATTAATCGCGTACGTAGGAAAAAAATGAAGAAAAAATCTGCTGAAATCGAGTTGGTTAAGGTTTGCTCGGCTGTAAGTCATCTGTTCTTTTTTTGAATAAGTAGATGAGCCAAAAAATGCATAAATTGGTTTGTATACGTGTGGGTGGGAGAGAGATGCGCATACAAGCAAAGAGAGAGAGAGAGAGACGGATGGTTCTTTGCATTGTCTACGTCCCTGAGAGTTGAGGCAAGCTTCAAGCTGGATTAACTGCTTTGGCTTAGGCTAAAAGCTCATTTAGTGCTTACCACTCTTGTCCTCTCGCTCCAGCCAATCCACAAATAAACCGTTAACAACTAACGGTTGTGAGTGAATGAGCTTTTGGCTCCATTAAGAGCATCAGCAATCTTAAATTGCGCTTAACTGATTTTACTGGGTATTAAGTCTGGCAGCTCCTGCTCTCGGCTTATAGGTAAATTATATAATATTTTAATAATTGATTCGCAGCAGAATATGATGTAGAAGTTCCCCGACAATTTGAAAGCTTTAATAAGCTTAAAGCGTGATAAATTGCTCTGGCCGAGATGGCAATTAATGCTATTTAAGGCCGAAAGTTCGACTAACTGGTATTCTACTGCTCTCGGCCCGGCTATTAATAATTGTTCATTTCAGCGGGCCAGCAAATTGGAATCTATTAACTTGCGGCACATGCCTTGAATGCCGCACTTTAAAGCTGCTGATGCTGCTACTGATATATATATATATATTTATACATATATATATATACATACATATATACATATATATATATATTCATGCCTTTGTTTACACATACTTTTATGTACGTTCGCATTCGAATTCGAATTCGAATTCGTGTTTGCGCTTGTAATTAACACGGCAGCAGTTTTTAGCCAAGTTGGTCAGAAGAACACGTTTTAGCCCTAAAAAAAAGCAAAAAAGAAACCGATTGCCGGCCACACAATTCTTGTTATTAAATCTATTATTAACAAATACATTTTTTGACTTAATTGGTTTGATCTCAAACCGTTTGTGAACTGCTGTCATATTTGCGAATAATTTGGCTGTGGCAATTATGAGTTTCGGCGAGTCGTAGTTGATAATAATTAGTTTGATGCACATATGTGTTGCACAGGAATGCGTACACATGTGTGCGTAGTTAAGCAGATATTGGCAGCACGCTCCTGTGACCACTAATTGATTATCAATTAAAATTGTTAATTGCTTAATGCAACTGCAAATGGAGGTGGCATTGTCATGTCAACAGCAGCATGCTTAACATTTGGCTGGAATTGTTCAGCAGTAACCGTCGAACCCATCTGCCACTTCTCCTGCCACTGCCAAAATCAGAATCAAAACCAAGACCAGGCCAAAACCATACCCAAATCGCAAATCCCAAAACCAAAACCCTATCTCAGGCTTAGCCCAAAGACAATTACTTGCGCATTTTCCCTCCTACTCAATCTCTCTCCCGTGTGTGTGTGCACAAGTAATTGAATAAAAAGCGAGAGAGAGAGAGAGAGAGAGAGAGAGAGAGAGAGCGAGCGAATTAAAAAAAATCAACAAATAATTAAAAAGTGCATGTGTAGAAAGGCAAGCAGAAAAAGCACAGCACAATCCGGACACAATCCTGCGCCGGGGGCAGGGGCAGGGGCAGAGGCAGGGGCAGGGGCAGTGGGAGCCCTTTAGAAAGTGCAACAATTTTAATGAAACAGAGAGAATATGTTAATTGCGTGTGAAACCGCTGCGTCGAGTTGCCCGCCACTCGCTCTTATTTATTATTATAATTTTATTCGCTCTCATCTCCGCTTTTCCCCCTTTTTTCGCCAGTTTTTTGCGCATTTAAGCAGCACAAATAATGCAGCTAAAAGGACTCGCAAAAAAGCAGGTAGCATAAGTGTCTGTATATGTTGTGTATGTTTGTTCGCTTGGCTTATCAAAGCATCAGACAAATCCGAAGAGACACCCAGACCGAGCGAAAGAGGGAGAGAGAGAGAGATAGAGAGAGAGGGAGAGAGAGAGGGAGGTAGAAGAAGAGTTAGCCTTAAGTATATTCAAGTATTTGCACTTAAGCTTGCATTATGCTAATTACATCAACGATTCGCCAGAAATGCCATTAAGCCCACTCGGTAAGTCATTTGTCCAAAACGAAGCTCAGACTTTACAGCTGAGATCAAGCCCAATAGAACAGGTTCCACACCCAAACTTCAAGAGCTACGTATAGATGTAAATGTGGTTCCCAAAATCGAATGTATATAATTACAATAAAAAACAAATTTCAACTGAACTTTTCTCATTAGCTTATTTATGTATTATATACTTTAGTCTGGATGCAGTTAGAAATATTAACTTATTCATCAGATATTGTCAGATATGTTTATAAAACAGGTTTGATCTCTTGTACAGCGGACCCCTTAAAGTACAATTTCTAATTCTTAAGCAATTATTTCTTATATTTAAAAATTATTTTAAAAAGCAAGAAACTGTTTTTGGCATTCAGAGCGATTTTCTACACTTGAGGGTGATTTTTTCTGAGTATAGTTCAACTTCGGGCTGTAAGGGTGTGTAATCTTCGCCCTGCCTAAGATAACCGATTTTGTCTGATTTTGTCTGATTTTGTCTGATTTTGTCTGATTTTTAGTTTTTTTTTCATCCAAAAACCTGATTTAACTTTTACACATGCTAAATGACATATTTGGACTGATAAGCATCGGCCTTAAACAGCTCTAATTGGCATGAAAATAATAATAATAAAAAAAATATTAATTCTCAAAATAATATTTCAATAATCGTATTTTTGAAATATATATATAAGACATGTGTATTGTGTGGAGTGTTGAAAAAATGAAAAAGTGATTTCACTCGAGAGCAGCTGAATTTGTTGCTAATTGGGCAACGCTTGCCACAAGCGAACACGTAAACTTTATCTTTATGCAACTACGCACTTGCCCCACTCACATTGAATACAATTTGAGCAGGGATTTGGATTTGGATGCGGATTTGGATTTTGATTTGGTTTTCAATTTGGCTGGCCTGGTGTGCTATTGAGCCTATTGAGGATGGCTTATGTCAAGCTCAAATGCAAATCGCTTCCGATTGCTGCTGTGCGGTTGGGTTCTGCTCCTGTGACTTAATCCAAATTATCGTCATAAGCGTTGCACTAATGAGCAGCACAGTGCAACATAAACAGCGAACCGCTGACGGCTGACAACTGACGGATGACATTTCGCTTGATGGCCAAGACAAAGTTGCCAGCCAGCCAGTCAGCAACTTTTTCAAGTGGCATCAAGCAGCAGCGGCAGCGGCAGCAGCAGCAGGCGCTGCCTGCTGACGAGTGCATTTTTCTGTATGATTTTTGCCCACTCAAATCTGGACAAATCTCGCAAATTCGATGCGAGGACTGCGAGTCGGAGGCACAAACGGCAGGCCGTCGTTCCGCTGCGTTCAGCCACGACTACAGCCAAGGGCTGTGTGCAGCTGAATGTCCTCGTTTCGCCTGGTCATGTGCTAAAAAATGCAGGAATACGAAGTGCCACGTTGCTCGTGCAGCTTCGGCTCGTTTGTGTGCTAAAAGCACGAAGCGCACGCGCAGGCAGCGACGCTGGCAGCGACGTTGGCGTCAGTCTGTCAACCATTGTTATTGGCAGCTAACAGTGGCTTAACAGCGACGCAACAGCAACTGGGAACACTTTCACACATATATATATATATGTATGTGTGTGTTTGTGTGTGCTTCTACGTGTTTTATTTCTTATTTTTGTTGCTGGTGTTTTTTTTTTTATTTTTGATTGTTTTGCGCTTGGTTTATTTAGCACTCATGGCGCTTGCCGCTTGCCGCTTGCTGCTTGCTGCTCGTGCTTTTCATGCCCCATGGTCGTTTTTTGCTTGCCTATATTTTTAGGCATTTGCAGCGTTTTCGCTTTGATGCGTGTGGCATGTTTAACGGCACTTGATGATGCCAGCAACGACACCAACACCAACACCAGCAGTTCCACTATAATTTGTGCGTCGTCGTCGATTTCGGGCGTCAGGTGAGGTGAGGTGAGGTGGCAAAGGAGCACGCGTTGAACGCGTTGCAATTGCTCGATTCTCGTTGCACTTCATTAAACCCAACATCGACGCTGAGCATTTCTGCATTGCATTCTCGAGCGCACTACGTGCCAGTCTGAGTGTCGTCCAAGAGTGCCACATGACCTTCGCGCCCACACACACATGCTGTCGCATGCACACAGGACACATCACGTAGCCGACACGTTGGCACAGCATTAAAAATAAATAAATTAAACAATAAGAAAATATAAAAAAGACAAATCAAACAATCAATCTCAGTAGAATCTGTGTTCCTGAAACCGTTCGAAGGTACAGCTGCGACCTCAACTCAAAATCATTTTTGACTTCCTTCAAGAATGAATTATAGTCTCTGACATCGATTTGCTCGATTCATTTGTTGATCATGGGTGGGTGAAGATATTTCATTCCAGGATCCATATTGAAATGCAAAACACCTATGAGAAAAATAATACTTTTCATGGTCTTTGTCAGATTCGACTCGGCTCCAGCTGTCAAAAGCTGTGCGTTTGCCCATGGAATGACTATGTTTAATCAGCAGAAACGGAAAACACTGTCAAAAATTGAAAACAAAGGAGAAAAATAACACAGGCAAGCTCACGGGAAGTGAGGGGCCAGCTGCCTGCTATTTTGTCACCTAAATTCAGTTCACTAATTTCGATGGCTGCCAGAAACAAAATATAAACAAAAAACAGAAGAACAAAAGAACAAAACGAAAAAATACAAATTCAACAAATCAAAAAGAGTCCAAGCCAATGCCTTCTCTAAACTTGCAGCTAGTGTGTGTGTGTGTGTGTGTGTGTGTGCTTGAGTGTGTATTTCCAGTTATTTTCCAGTTATTTGCTGCATACTTGTAGGCATTTGACAAGACTGCTGGGTGAGGTGAAGCTGTTGTTGCACGGCTGGTTACACAGCAGCGGCTTCAACCGGGCTGAACGAGCTACAAAGCAATAGATAGGTGTGTCTGTGTGTGTGTGTGTGTGTGTGTGTGTGTGTGTGTGCAGCAGATACTGTAGCTGCCCGCATGTTTTGAGTTAAGTTTGAAAAGTAATCGAATGTTATAATTTCCATTAAACTGATTTCCCACGAGTAATGCAAGCCAAACAAGCCAAAGCCAAAGCCACAGCTAAAGCCAAAGCCGAAGTCAAAGCCAAGCCAACAGACGATGCAATCTTGATGATGCTTGGGGCAGGGGCACACTGCCTGAATGTTGGATGTTGGAGCAGCAGCCGGTCTACTGATTGGGTGGCAAGCGAATGACCCTGTCACACTAATGTACTGCGCGTCAATTCCACAGTATCAAAGGAATCCAATGAAAAAACAGAGACAGACAGACGGACTGACGGACAGACGCACGGACGGGCAGAGAGGGAAAAGGAGAGAGGCAAGGAGAGATTGAGAGAGAGACCGGTTAATGGCGACATGCATAAAAAGCATGCCACGGCAATGCAGCCTCTGCCACTGCCTCTGCCTCTGCCTCAGCCACTGCCAACGAACATGGCCCTGGATGTGGTAAGGGACTCTCAACTCGACTCGACTCGACTCGACTCTCGACTTGACTCCACTCGCTTCGCCGCATCCCGCAAATGAAATACAAATTAAATTAAATTCCAAAAGAGCAAGACGTTTGGCCAGCCCAGCACATACATAAATCAACAGCTCAAAGTGCAGGCCAAGTGGCAAGCGTTGCATTGCTGTGCATTCAATCGATTGCCAATTGCATCGCAGTTTGTGTGGCAAGTGCATTGATCAGCTGGGACACACAATGCACAAACGCAGCGCTCATCAGGGACATAAGGGCGATGCAGTGCAGGCATGCAGCACTGTGTGCCAACCATCAAATGTCCTAAGAGCGCAGATCAGCCACAAAACTAAGAAGCCAACATTTAAATTGCCCTTGAAGAACGCAGAGCTGAGCAAGTTTATTAACAAGCTACAGTAATAAGTTGGCTCTATTTGAAAAGGTAAAAAATGTTTTCTAGCCAAGAAACTCAAGCACATCATTTGCAGCTGATACAAGGCAATTCTGCTTCTGCAACAAATTGCTTTAAGTTCATTTAAATTTGCAATCTTTCGTCTAATTTAAATATATTTTCATTTTCATGAATCAATTTCAATGAATCAACAAATTGTTGGGGGGAAATTTTCCAGCGACTGGCGATGAGTTGAAGCTGCAGCTTAGCTCCTCCGGCAATCGTCAGAGGGGCTCTCGTCAAGAGACAGCTGACAGCGTGAATAAAAATATTCGGTTGCAAATCGAAGCTAAAGGTGGTTTTTTGCTAATGGCTGTGCTGGCCTTTGGCTTTGGCCCTGGCTGTCGAGTCGAAAGTTGGTAACAGCAGCAGCTAAATGCAAATGGCTGCCTAAGCCGCGTTTGGACATGTGAGCAATAGATGGCCCGGCCAGAAGTCCAACCACTCAGCTGCAGTGGCTATTGTTCAATACTCGTTGAACGCTACTTGCGTCTTATGCAAATCGCTAACCAGCAACAGCAACAACAACACTTGCAAAAACAATTGTCACCGCAACAGAGAAGCCAACAGCAACAGCAACAACAACAACAACAAACAAACCGAGAATAATTTCAACATTTCCGTTACAAATAAAAAGCTATTCACTTTGCTAATATGGCCGCAGCGATTCATCCGGTGCTGCCTGCGTTTTGGCTGCAAGTGCTTCAAAACTTGCCACACGCAATACAATAATTTGCCCCCCACTGGGCAAAAGGGTTGTGGTATACTCTACAAATTCACGCAGGCATACGGGCTGCTCCATGACTTTTGACAAACATAGGCAAAAATATAAAATCGCATTTCTTTTCCATCCTCCCCGATATGTGAAACTCTTAATGGCTTAGGTTTGGCAAATATTTTAAAGTGATTTTTTTTATTTTATTTATTTACCAATATTCTTGAATCAATTTATAACAGACAGCTGACAAACTGAATCTACTCGACATGCACAGTGAAACATGCAGTATTTTCTCGTAGAGTATACAAGTATATAATTTCTCGATCAGGTCCTTAAAACAAATTAGAGTTAACAATTAAAAAAATTACATAGCTTAAATGAAAGTAATAAAATAAAATCTGGGTATATTCAAATGTAAAATGGTTAAATATTTTCTACAAGCATAAAAATAATCAAAAAAAATATTTATTTAAAAGGAATATTTTCCAGTTATTCCAATTCTATCTTAAGTTTTGTGATACAATATTATAATTATATTAAGTATTTTATTCTTGTGCAAAACATATTTGTTATATCTTTATAGTGCATAACTGCTGCGGCCTGTTGTTGCCAATATTTGAGTTTTGGCCCTTTGCTTGCAGTGTCTGTCGCATTTGTTTATATGTCAGTTAGTCAGTCAGTCAGTTGGACAGTCGGACTGTCGGACAGTCGGACGGTTGGTCGCATTTGCAAGTCGTTAAATGCTTTTGTTGCTCGTCATTGTAGTGACTTGGCTCACTTGCAACTGCAACAGTTTTACTCTGGCAACTGCAACTGTTGTTGCTGTTGCCATTGTTGCTGGTCGTTTCGTGTCGCTGGCATTGTCAATGCTTCGACTTCCTTCCGCTTTGGCTAACAAATTTGCGTCGCGCATGCAGGCCAGGCAAACATAATCATCATTATTGCTGCAATCAGCATATTTGGCAGGCTTAAATCGGCTGACTGCCCCACAGTCCTCTTAAACATCCTGTCTGCACGGACTGTTACCTGTTTACCTGCTGCCCGGCACTATTCTTATATTGCTCATCCTGCAGCACACACTGAAAGAGGGCCACGGAAACATTGTACATTTTATGCTCCTTGCCGCACTTACACGTGCCCCAATAGCAACAACTACAACAACAACAACAACAACAATTATTACTCCAGTGGTTGTAGTCGGCGCCATAGTTGTGGCCATGCCTAATATCCGTCATCAAAAGTGTTGCTTGTGCCGCAACGTGCGGACTCTGTGTGAGCAGCCTGTGTGTTTGGCAGAAGCTGTTGCAGTTGCAGTTGCACTCGCTGTATAAGCAAATCAATCCCCTAACCCACACCACCACCACCAGCAGCACCACAACCATCAACCCATCATTAAGTGCGCGGGTGACTTTTAGTGTGGCTCGTGAGCTTAGGCGCATCCTGACTTCGCCTCAATCCCAGCCCCTAACCAACAGCAACCCCAATCCCAATCCCCCTGCCACACCTTCCCGCTCTCATGTGTGGCATGCAAATATTCGCATGTCTCGTGTGTTGTTTTTATGGCAGTGCATTGCACGATAAGAATCCGCTGAGCAAAAATTAATTAGTCAATTTGCATGAAATTTATGTACAAAGCGCGAACAAACGGAATGCATTTTGATGTATTATGCACACAGAGAGAGAGAGAGAGAGAGAGACAGTAGACCCAGCGGGTAAAGAAGTTGAGTAACTCCTCGAAGAGGTCAACAGGCGTCGATGAAGTTAGCAAACTGTCGAAGGCAGTTGAGCTTGCGCTTAAATCCTGTCGCATTGGGAGTGGAAGGACTCAGCGCAAGATTCAAATCTGTAGCACTTAAGGAGTAGATTCTAAATCTAAGCATGCATTGAATACTGATTGAGCTGGTTGCATTTGTAATTGCAACAATAAATTATCAAGCAAATGAGGAGCATTGCTGCTGCAATACCAGAAGTACCGGCAAGTGGAATATGCTCAAGCACTCAAATGCTAAAAGGAAGAACCAAGTAATGAAATAGTCATTCCGAGAATAGTCTGGAAGTCAGTCACAAAGTCAATCCTTCATTTTGAAAAATATCAAAAACGGAGACTAAGTGAGAGAATGGAGAAGCATTGGCATCGGAGACAGGGTTCTTCAGTCTAAACGAATTCTATCCGTGTTCAATTGGGTTCACAAACTAAATAAGTGAGAAATGGGAAGAGCAGCTAGAAGGATATATATGTCTGTATATCTGTGTCCCGCATCTCAGAGACTAGCTTGTATCGCCTAGTTGTATCTATATTAATATAATGAACATCAGAATATTATATCATATGTCTTTTATGACAACAGTTGGCTGAACTTCGTACAACTAATAATTAAATTGAGATGTTATCAGACGGACTCCGGTCAACGTTCAGCGTGCCTGAGATGCTGTACTTTTCTTAATTTTATTTTATTTATTTTAGTTGCTTTCGGCTCGAAACTAATTACAAAAGTAATCGCCGCATTCTGTGAAAGTTTCAAATACACTTTCCTGCCGGCCTGCCTGCCTGTCCTTCCTCCGCTCGCCACGCCGCATCCTTACAATCATTCCTGCTCAGATCTGTGGCACCTTTTTTGGAGCAGGTGTGCTGATGCCTAAAAGTATACTGCTTTCTCGTCAACGTCCTCGTCCTCGTGCTCGCCCTTGTGCTTGTACTCGTCACTGGCCATGTTAGGAGCGTAGTGTTGCAACCAAATGTCTCCGTTGCTGTAATCGGCTTAGAGGTGAAACCTTTTGTCATTATAAAAGGATTTCAAGCTTGACAAAATTTCCATTTGTTGCGATTTGGCCAACCGCCCTTTAATGTACACACACACACACACACACAAATACCCTTGAGCTTGATGGGTAGTGTGTGTGTGTGTGTGTGTGTTTGTGTGTGTTGTTGTTTAGTTAACTTTTAGCTGGCTGCGTCATTGAAGTCTTTGATTTTGTTCAAAGAGCTTAAGATTCAAAAACCGATAGCGTGATTGTTTGTTGCCAGGCACAATTATAAGCTGGTGTGTGGGTGGGTGGGTGGGTCGGGGGTTAAGTGGGTCAGCCCCAGGGTACAGGTAAGTAGGCTGTGTCTGTCAGTGGCAACAACCATTCAACAGAAATTGCCAATCGAACTAGATAAAATGAGCTGTGTAAATAGTGGAATGGCGCAGATAGGCCGCGTTCCGCTCCTGTCTCCCCTCCCGGCTAGCCCTACCCACTCATCTTTGCTTACCCCCCTTGCCCTTCTGGGCAAACTATGCCAAAAAAGCGAAGTGAACCGCATTAAATCAAATCAAATCAAATCAAATCGAATCACAACAAAACAAAGCAAAGCAAACGAAACCCACCTGCCCCACCTGCCCCACCACCACTGCCAGCACGAGCTCCATCTCCACCACCGCCGCGGCCGCCGCTTCCTCCGAGCTTTGATCTGTGCCAGCGCTGCGTGGCTACCCCAAGGGCCAATAGATACAGTTACAGATAGCAACGATAGACTGGAGCCCAGACATGGCCATGGCCATGGACATGGACACGGTTACGGATGCGAACGCAGCTGCTGCCTGCAGGTCGTTATGGCTAATGAGTATTACGAGACCTGCAGACATACAAGTGCTCCAAAGCGGTGGGTTGCTAGTTGGCAAAGTGATAGATATTCTGATGCGGAAGGGTTGCCCCTAAAGCTGAACTCGTGCCTGTTCGTGACTGGGCGAAGTCTGAATGCAAATCTCAAAATCAGACAATGAATCCACTTGAGCAAGCACCACAATAAGAGCCAACAGGTGGTAGCAAGTGGATCGCAATGCAGCTATTTAATTTAAATTTTATAAACTTGAAATTACTTTTAATCCCAGTAGAAACTGATTGGATTGGATCTGGAAAATGAGATTTGATTTGATTTGAAAATATTCGACACACGAAAATATATTTGAATATCGATTTCAAAAAAAGCAGTAACTTAAAATTATTATTATTTTTAACAATTAGATAAGTGAGACATTTGATAATTGCAATTAAACTTAGCTCTCGAATCGAAGCACCCACTTGGGGATTAGTTGTCGTGTCACGCACTCCTCTCTAGCTGAGCCAGCCACGCTTTGGAATGCTACGCATCGATATGACAATAAAAATGAACGACTTTGGTTTTGGATTTTGCGACTTTGCCTTTTTATCTCTATCTCACTCGGCAGCTGCTGGATGCGACAGATAGAGCTGGTCAGTTCTTGCACACGCACTCACTCACACATACACACACACACTCACACACACTCACACACACACACACACACACACACACACACACAGCCCACACTGACGGACCGCAGAACGCTTGCACAATTTTTAATCATGGGCCGGCAGTGAGGCGAGGAGTTGTTTGGTTCCCATCGTGGGCTCCTGGTCATTGTTGTCGTTGTGCCAGCGACACATAAACATGCATGGAGACTACGCTTCATTCTCAGGGATTTGGCTTGGGATTGGGAATGGGAATGTGAGTGGGGCTGAAACTGGGATTGGGCCTGATTTTGGGGTTGGGGCTGGAGCATGGGTCCAGGACCTTGTCGGGTTGTTGTTGCCGTTTGTATGGCTTTTAGTCCTTTATCTTGTTTCTAACTCATTGGATCGCAAAAACGGTCTCGTGTTCACCTTAATTGGGGTAAACATAAGTTCTGATTGCCCGCCAGGACGGCCGCTTTTGTATCCCAGCCTTCAGCTTTCTGCTCCTAACCTCGGAACGCATACCAAAAAGAGTTGCCACCGACAAAATTTACTTCGGCTGTTTCTTCTCATTTTTTTTTATTTTCCTCATTTTCCTTGGCGTACTTTTTAGGCTGTTTTTTCATATCTTTTTTTCTGCTGGCTGCTTCTTTCTAATTGAACTTGTTCGACGTCGTCGTCTATCAAGAAATTTGTCGGGCTCAAAGGATGGAGGACGCCGGCAGCGGGGTGGGGCAGAAGCCAATGGCTAAAATCGTTGGCCACAGAGCCAAAAGTGGAAGACGACAACGATTTCAACGACATGGCAGCCAGCAGAAGGGGTTGAAGGGAGCGTGGGTCGTACCAGGGGGGGGGGCGGTGCCGGGCGGGGCGGGGCGAGACAGGTCGGGTCGGTTGAGCTGAAGTGAACTGAATTGCTGCCATTGTTACTGGCGCAGATCACAAAAGCGAGATAAAAATTGTTGAACGTGTAATTTTTATTTATTGCATACAATTTTTAGAACAAATGACAGGCAAAAGGTTGCCGCTCTCCCTGTCGCTCTCCCTGTCCCTGTCGCTGTCGCTGTCGCTGTCGACGACGCTGCTGCTGTCTGGGGAGTCGAAGGGATTGCAAAGCGGAAATTTCATTGCCTACATTTGAGCGCGCACCACGTAATGTATGCATTTGCCATTACGTGTGTATATGTATGTGTATATGTGTGTGTGTATGTGTGTATGTGGATGCGAAAATTAAATTTTCTACTTCAAAAGCCAAGCGTTGAACGGACGGAAACAGCAGCCAAAGACCAAATAGACCCATTCCACCACCCAGCAAAACCGAATTGAAAAAGCGTTTAGGCCACTGTGTGTGAGTGTGTGAGTGCCGCATTGTGTATGTGTGTGTGTGTGTGTGTGTATGGGGGGGGGGGGGCAACTAAATGATGGGGAAACTATAAAAATTTACATAACAATAATAAAAGCAAAGGCAAAAACGACGCAGAACCAAAGAAACGAAAGACATTTATTCATTTCTGTTTTGAAATTAGCATAAAAGTAAACCTCACTCACACACACACACACAGCCATTTACATTCTGTCACATAAGGGGCTAGTGGGGTGTTGGGAGAAGTGGCAGAGTCAGTGGGCGGAAGGAGGAGTTACGCATAATCAAAGCCGCAGCTTCACGATTCTGCTTTGGCTTTGTATCGTTTGATAAGCGTGAAAAACGTGCAAATTTTAATAAAAGCAAATGAGCCGCAAAATCATACAAAGCAGTAACAGTACAACAATAACAACAGTAACAACAACAACAACAACAACAATGGCAACAGACACCCACATTGACAACAATAGCCGCGGCAACAACAAGCATACAAAATATATGCCACAGTTTCTGTTCGCTAATGTCTCAACTTTGTCACGCTGATGCTACAAACACACACACACACACACACACACACACACACACACACACACACACACACACACACACACACTCACAAACACACACACACTCACACACACACACACGCACTATAATATATAAAAAATGTTCCATTTTGAGTTGTTTTCTATCGCAGATTCGAAGACAAATGAAATTACAACAATTGGGCAAAAGATGCTGTGAGATGTGAAGATGCTTCTGCAACCGATTTAATACAGGATCAAGATAAAGCAACTTACTCGACTAACTATATGATTATCTGTCTACACACATACATACGTATTTGCAGTTAATGTTTTACCACACTCAGAATAAAAAACGACATAAAATACAAAATATCTAAATAAAAATAATTATATTAAAAATAAAAAAATAAAAATTTTTCTTTCAATTAACAATGTCATTTCTCTGCTTTCTGAAATAATATTTCTCAATAATGGAAAATATGTCTAATTAATTAATTATATAATTATATAATTAATAAAAAAACTAATTAATTAATATGTCTAATAAACATTCTCATTTGGAAATTGACTTTCTGCATAATAAAATGAGTTATCCTTGGCGCCTAAAGTATGGAGAATTTTTAAAATTCAGTCCGATTTTTTTTTACATATTTACTCGAAATGGCTCAAGACTTTCCCGTTTTGACACTGGCTTTTTCTCTGATAACTCTGATAAGTGCCACAAACAGATTTCTAAAAAGTATTTTATTATTATTATATTATTTCCAAACTATGATGGATATATATGTACGTGCACAGAAACCCATAAACTCAACAACCAAATTGAAATGGGAAAACAAACAACAGGGGAAAATGCTATTTTCAGTTTTTATATATTTTGAATATTGTGTTTTCGAAAGACGAAGAAAACCTCAAATATCTGAGTGAGTGAATAGTCATTCAACCTCAGCTCCTGTACGAATGCCAAGATTTTGGTTGGGATGAGGGTTTCTATGTCCTTGGGACTCAGGACATGCTTCCCTAAGATGCTGCATCTTTTCCTAGCTATGCCCACCCAGTCTGCTAGGATGTGCATTGAGGATTCCTATTCATACATCGCTACTATAAATACTTAATTTGGTTAGGTGACTTCTCAGTCTACAA
>JAWNMG010000633.1:600000-885000 GCA_035044245.1 Drosophila nr. fundita | reverse complement strand
GCCACATCGTCATTTTATCGATAACTTCAATTTCTGTTTCTGAGATATTCACGAGAATCAATTATCGATGCCAATGAGAAGCAGGCTAATTAGTTTAAGCTTCCAATTTTCTTTTAGCTAATAATTGAAAATTAAATATAATTAAAATGGCAGTCAGGAGGCCAGTCTTAACTGAGAATCTCCGCCCACTCAGGCTGCACTCAGGCAAGCTGATCGATGTACATATGTATGCTGTATACATACATATGTACACTATATACTACACACACATGCATTTGTCCTTATCGCATAAGCCTGTCATGTCCTTGCTCATATTCCTTACCACCTGCTGCAAACTTCCCTCATCGTCGTCGCATATCAACATTTAGCCGCAGGCCAAAGGCGTTACACAATGCCATTGGGTGGGCGGCAGTTTGTCTCTGTCTGTGTGTGTGCGTCTGTGTGTGTGTGTGTGCGTCTGTGTGCGTGTGTGTGTGTGTATTTGCCTTGGTAGCTTCATGCTGAGGTTTCGTTTTAATAAGTTTAACAAGTTTCTTGGCATAATTTGCGGGCAAGACTTGACGGCAAAGTCGCGGCAAACGATGCAAAATGTGTTGCATAAGCTGGGGCGCCACCACACCGTGGCGCAAGCGAGTGCAACATCAGTGCGAACAGTGTCGTCGTTGTTGTTATTATTATTGCTTTTGTTTTTGTTGCTCTTCGCTGCTCTCTGCTCGCTGTTGGCCAAGTCATTAGCAGAGCCTTCTGCAACAGGTCCTGCCCCATTCTCCTCGTTCGCCTGCCATCTCTCATTGCTGCCTGCTGCTCACTTTGAAATACGATGCTCGCAGCAGTAGTGCAACACTGGCCACAAAACCTTCAGCTTAGAATGAAATTTTTTGTATTGCGATCTTTGTCGCATGCCAAAATCGCTTCTATTTGTGCATATGTACACTGTAAAAAAAAACATTCTACAAATATAAAATCAAATTGTACGCATCTTGCTGCCACTGTGCCACAATGGCCGTTCTTAAATTCGAGTGTGCCGGAAGTCTGCTGATAAATTCCACGCGGCAACATACTTTTGTTCTTATCAGCAGCTCTTTGAAGTTGCCCCGCTACGCATCGCCTGCCGCAACACGGCATCTGCCCTCACCATTGTTGAATTAAATTGGTAGCCAGAAGGAAGGACTGAGAGAGAGAGAGAGAGACAGATAGAGAGAGTGAGAAGGAATCGTTGCCGGAAGACTTTAAGACTTTAAAAAGTTCCTTCAATGCCAATGTGATTGCCGCAAAAGTTTTTAGCACTGCTGCGAGCAGGTGTATGGGTCTGGAATGTGCGGGGGGTGGGTGGCAGATGGCTCCAGGCAGCAGGCACTAGGCACTAGGTATCAGCTACCGGTTACTGGCTACAATGCATCGTCGTTGCCGTTTAAATTGCCATTCCAGCAACAGTTGGAATGGTTGCCCAATGCGAATTTACATGCAAACAATGACGTGTTGCGAACCAGTAACGAACGATGATAAGGACACCAGCTCTGTAGTCGCCCATAAAAACACAGCGAGAGAGAGAGAGAGAGCGAGAAAGAGAAAGAGCGAGAAAGAGAAAGAGCGAGAAAGAGAGAGCGAGAAAGAGAAAGAGCGAGAGAGAGATGCTTTTGACCATCGCGCTTATGCATATGACCATAGCTCTGCTCGGACACATCAGCAACATGGCGCTTATCGGAGGCCGCGCCAATGTTGGCCAAGCACAGATTAGTTGGATGACTGATGGCAACGGCAAAAGGGTCACGATGCAGTCCAGGGAGGCACTCGCAAACACATTTTCCACGTTGTCCAGCCCCAGATAGTCTCTCGGAGAACCGATAACAGAGCTGTTAATCGGTGCTAGAAAAGTCACCCAATCGACACATTTTATGTTTTTCTATTCGAATACGTTTTTTGTTTTCAATTTATTGATTTCGAATTTGTCTTGAGACAATAACTTAATAACTTTAAGCAAACCGGATTCGAAAGTCGCCGATTTATTTTCTAATGATAAGATTCATTATATTACCCGATTTATATGGGGGATGAATTGGCGGCTCAGCAAAAGGTTTGCGCAACAAAAAAAACACTTGAATAAACTGTGGAAAATTTCAATATGCACCTTGCATGATTTTGGGTAAATATGCAACAATGCGTGCAACGGTCAACGAACGATGACTGCCAATAGGTGGCGCTAATGGACGGGAGGGGAGGGGGTTAGGGCAAGGGCAAGGGTTGGCGGTAGGGAGATATATAACGGAATGCCTTTCACATTAGACGGTGTCGTTTGGGTTTTTGTTCGCTTGTTTTTGCTGGGCTGTTGTTGTTTTGATTTTCAAATCAATTGCCAAACAAAACAACAAAAGCGCAAACACAAACAGCCGCTCACATATGTTGCAAGTGTGTGTGTGTGTGTGTGTGTGTGTACGAGTGTGCGACTGTTCGAGTGTGTATGCTTCCATGTGAGTTGTTGCGCTTTGCCGGCATTTACTTGGTGCAGTAACATAAATTACCACAGCAGCGACCACAGGCGGCCAGGCAACTGCAACGGCGACATAATAAACGGGGCCAGCATAAACTGGCAGGTTCGGGCTGACTGCCCCATATGCAGGGGGGTGGCGGGGAGTGGCTAGCACCGCAGACGGGTCGCCGTGGCCACTGCAACGTTAGCGGCTTACAAATTATTTACTTAATTGCCAACGAAATGTGTCTAATGAGCCAAATTCCAATCGCAATGAACGAGTTGGCCAACACGAACATGAACTGTGAACGAAGAACGAAGAACGGTGAACGGTGAACGGTGAACAGCGAATGGTGAACAGTGAATGGTGAACTGTGACCGCTGAACGTGACTTTAAGAGCCATGCAGCGATGCTGCTATTGTTGCATGCCCCATCACATGAGACACTGGGAATCCTTGTTCGAGCCCGGCTGAGTAGCAAATCGATTGCCTGATGCACTCTAGCTAGATCTATAGGTGTGTGTATGTGTGTGTGTGTGTGTGTGTGTGTGTGTGTGTGTGTGTATGTGTGTGTTACTGCATAAGGTAATCAAAATAGCAACATTATCAACTCGGAGATGCTCTGCGCTAAGAAACCTTGGACAGCTTATGAAGTAAGACACAATTTCTGTGCTCTATGCTATCAAGAGAAAACTTGAGGAAACAGTCCAAGAAAACTTTTAAGCATGCCATATTGGAATGATCTAGATAACAAATGATAACGTTAAACATTTTTATCTTCCCATTATCATTGACAGCTGATTTTGGAGTTGATTGGCCTATTTCATTCAGAGAAATCGGAATAAGACTGCGATAAGAGCATTTAAATGTGTTGATTTTTAATGTGAGAAGTATCTCAAACTAAAGTCCAACAGCTTTAATTGAGCATTAATTAGTCGGACTACTTGAGTAATCCTTAATTTGAGAGCATTTCAAGTGCGTTGCCAATAAAATGGTGGAGCTAAGCAGTTGTTTTGCTGGGCAGCTGGAAATAATTTCCGGTAGAGACTAGAATCGAGGATGATTAAAGGTGGAATGCCAGGACGTTCAAATTGGCGTGTTTGAATATGTCGCAATGAGGCGCTGTGTGTGTGTGTGTGTGTGTGTGTATGTATGTGGGCGTGGCACACTGAACATTAGCTAAAACTCAAGTGAGCCGCTGCGAATTGAAACGAATCGAGTCGAATCAAATCGAATCGAATCGAATTTCTGGCACAGCGAGTCCTTGCACATACACACACTCACACACATGTGTTAGTTAGTGTGTGTTAGTGTGTGCGTTAGTGTGTGCTACGAGGGCGCAGCAGTTTGCGGCGTGTTTGTGCAGTGACAGCAACAGCGACAAAGTTGATTTATCAGTTTGGTGGCCATTAATCATCACAGCGACAAGTTGGACAACCAACGGACCAGCTGGGGTCAACAATGTTGTGTTGGCAACTCAGCTCGGCTCGTCCAGCAGGAGGATAGCGCCGGCCAGAGCATAAGGGACAGCCGACAAAGGACAGGACCTGGACTGAAATGTCACTTACGCTTCAGCGCGCCAGGCAATTTCTTTATTGTTGCTGCTAACCTAGATAAAACAGCAGCAGCAAACGCTTAAAATACGAGTATTAGCCAAGCGCCGCCTAATAACCCGTAGGACAATGTGCGACTGACTGGCTCTGCATCAGGTGATATTCTAACAACCCACACCCACCTACACACACACACACACACACACACACACACACACACACACCCCTGTAGCTACTACAGCATTCAGTTGAGCACCACCTGGCTTCGATTTGTTTTGCATTAGCCATTAGCACTCAGCACAAAAATCGCACTGAATATAACCAAATTGTGCTCGATTTTATTAGAAATAATTTCCAAATAAACAATGACATATTTTCTTAAAACTAGTCAGTTTGGTATTTTTTCCACATTTCAATAATATTTTCCAACTATAAGAAATTGATTCACAAGTTATTCTCAAATTGAGACACATGCATTTATTAACTATCTCAAAAGTCTGGCAAATGATAAACGATTAAATCAGATCAAATCAGAAACAGTCTAATTGAAAAATATTTGAAAAAAATTCATTAATATTTCTATGTGCATATAGAGAAGTAACCTAAATTCAGAAAACTAATTTCAATAATTTACTAAAATCGAACATTCCGTTTGAGAAACTCATCTTCTGATAAATAAGATTAGTTTGCATGGCGACCAAAAGGATTTCGATTATTATTTTTCTGAGTGTATGCGAGGGACAGAAATAGAGAGAGAGAGTGAGAGAGAGAGAGTGAGAGAGAGAGAGGGACGGAGAGAAAAAGAATGAATGTGTAAGTATTTGGAACAAAAGGAAAATGGAAATTCTTGGCTGCATTTCAATTCACAGCACATAAACCGACAAATCGCCGTTGGTGAAAGTTTTGCGGAGTTCTCCCACTCTCTCTACCTCTCTCTCTCTCTCTGTCGCACACTTTGCCTTCCTCTTTCTGTCTCAGTGCTGCATCGGCCAGACGTGCTGCTGCTGGCCGCGCAACTTACAAGAGCGTTCAGCATTCGTTTTCCACGCCCGGTGCGATTTATCTGGGCAGCGCAGGTGACACGCAGTGCGAAATTGCTGGCCATATATATTGGCCCCAGTCATTAGAGGGACGGCAGTTGGGGCGATAAATGTTAAACGGCCAAATCGATGGCAGCGGGAGCACAACCGATGCATGCCACAACCGAGCCAACGAGCGGGAGAGAGAGAGAGAGATCCACAGAGCACTGCGTCTTTAAAAGCCATGGCCAAAGCTTAACAGCAAATGCAAACAAGTCCATTAAGGTCTCGAACTACTGGACTCGACCATAAGCCGACATGCAATTTCTATACCCTACACAACCTGGCAATGAGTATGCTAATTCTGTGTCGCATTCTAAAACGCATTCAAATAGAGAAGCGATGAGCTTTGCCAGTGCTGTTTACTCTGCTTTCAACTTGGCCAGAACAGCAGGGCATAAGTGGAAACAAACCAAGTCTTTTGATCAAAGCTGCTGCAGGCAAGGCAGCATTTTGAGATACCAATTTTGTTCGTCTCTGAGTGCCTTCCAAATGTGACTCGTTTATAGTTGAAGGCACAGTGAAAGTGAATCTTCGATTAACTACGATAAGTTTGACACGTTCATTGTTAACATTATTTCATATTAGCCATTATAAACTAACTTCCAACACATAAGACACAACACACACTGGGACTCGAATTGGCCTTCGATTAGTTGTGACTTAGAAGCGAGTATTTGGTTACTTGCAACAAGTGGCACGTGGCCAAGTCAGATGCCATAGTCCATGTGCCATTGGAGAAGTCACTATCCAGGCCAACTTTTGGATCTGGCTTTTGTATTTGTATGCTTCTGTCTGGGCATGAAAGGCATATAACAATGGCTATGACTATGGCTGTGACTATGGCTATGACTATGGATGTGGCCATGGCTATGGCTATGACTATCTGTATATCGCTATCTATCGCCTCTGGCTACATATTGTGCACAGTTTGTATTATCTGTTTAAGTGCTCCCTGTGTGTGTGTGTGCGTGTGTGCATGTGTGTGCGTGAGTGTGTGCATGTGTGTGTGCTTGTGTGTGTGCGTGTGCGTGTTGTGCCGTTTTGTTGTTTTACACAGCTCAGTGCTAAACGCACAAAGTGCACTGCTGGAAAGGGAGCAGTGGAGGGAGTTGGAGTGCTGCTCTTGTATCTGTGTGTGTTTCTGTGTGTGCGTGTGTGTGTGCCTGTGGGCATGTGCGTGTGTGTATGTACTTAGCGTAATTTCCGCTAATTGCTTAATCAATATATGGACTGATACACATATTATGTCTACACATTGTTCAATTACTTTTATGACAGTCGCCAAAGAGTGTTTCCATCTAACAATCCAGCAATCTAACTGTAGTTAAGATCAGTGGTGAGCCCTGTGCCTGACCACAAGTCAGGTGGAAGAGCTGATGGAGGAGCTGAAATCCAGGCGCTGGCTACATTCTCAATTTACGCAGAGCGTTGTCAAATCTTTGTCGACTAACAATTTTTGAGCCCAACAGCCGATTGCTGTTTTTATTGTTGTTGTTGTTGTTGTTGGCGGCTTTTTTTTGCCTAGCAGTTTTTTTTGTTGTTTTTTTTTGATGATGCTTGCAAGCTTTGTTGGTCAAGCTAAGCCGCTTAAATTTGCTGTCCGCGTCAAATTGCTGCCATCAACGCAGCTTTGCGTCCAGCGCCCGTGTTCGGCAGGTTCCTGGTTCTGCTTTTGGTCCTGGGACTTAGATGTCAATTCGGGCGGGTAATCCTTGGCACCCTAGTTAACGCCAAAAAAAAAGGCACACCCCTCGGTGTGTGTGTGTGTGTGCGATCACACACAAAAACCCAATTAAAAAGTTTGCATTTTTATGCCCCGGCCAATGGGCGACACTAAAAATTGGTACAAAATAACGAGATTTTCAGGCAGATTGGCAAGCAAGCAGCCGAGTGGTGTGGGGGGGGAGGGGAAAGGGGCGGCGAAAGCAAGCAAATTGTAGAAGTGAAAAGCATGCGGAAAACTGTTTGTCAAATAATTTTTCAGAGCATTTGGCAAGGAGCTCAAAACGAAAGCCAAGAAAACAAGAAAATGAGGAAGAAAAAGAAGTCGGAAATGCTGATACGACAAGTCAAAGGCCGAGAGGTCAGCCGCCCGGAAGGGGCGGGGGCGGGGCGTAGGCGGGGCTGTGTGGGCTCAGGAAATGCGTGGCCAGTCCAACAAAACATAAATACGGAAAAATGCGAGTAAATGGAAATGTGACATTTACGCGTTTTCTGAGCTTAGATCGAGTTAATACCACGGCACGTAGTGCCCTCTGTGAATTGTAGGCGGGGGCAGATAGACAGAGCCAGAGAGAGAGAGAGAGAGAGAGAGCGAGAGAGTGGGAGAGAGTTGTCACTGTCGTCGTTAACAGCTGTTGCAGAAGCAGCATTTTCAAGTTACTTTTCGAATTTTAATTATTTCTGTCATAGCAGCTGCCCCAAGAACTCGTCCCCTTCCCCTGCGCCTCCAACTTTTGCTCTGCGAATGTCTCTGTGTACCCCGCTCCTCACTCTCTCCCTCTCTGTCTGTGTCTCGTTCTCTGGCTGTGTACTTTATTTTTACATTTTAATTAAAACGCAATTTGCACTTACTTAGAGAATCATTTCGTTTCGCTGAGTATTTATCTTTTGGCTTTTGGTTTCAGCTTTGAGTGTATTTGTTGTTCCCAAGCACAGCTGACTGAGGACTGACTGACTGACTAGTGTACTAATTGACCAACTGACCATGGCAACCAGCGACGCAATTCATCACTATCGCAGCCATCCGCAAATGCCGAAAGTTAACTGAGCGCAATCTCAAAATCAAATGCAGAATTCAAAATCCACGCTTCGGCTGCTTGGGTATTCGTGAAGTGAGTTGGTGGAGGGCGGTTGGTGGTGGGCGACGGGTTTGGTCACAAAATAATCAGAAAAGCCAACAAATTTAATCGACACAACTTTGCAGCTATTCCTAAAACTCAATATCACCAAAAGCACACTCCAATCCGCCAAAACCCCTGGCTTCAGGCCAGACCTAATTGTTCGTTTGCCAAAATTATGACAATGGCCAAATGGCGAGTGCTGAACAGTGAATAGTGAATGGATGTATGGATGTATGGATGTATGGGTGTATGGATGTATGGGTGTATGGGTGTATGGGTGTTTGCCTGTTTTGGTTGATTGTGTGAATGGGTGTATTCACAGTGTGCTCGGCCTGCATAATTAATATCGAGCAAGTGGCGAACAAGTTCCACGATATCGAGCCCAAACTGGGCTTGGAGCTCTGTCTGGCTGTCTGGTTGTTTGGCTGCTTGTTTCGTTGTTGTCTCTGCTGCTGTTGTCGCAGCGAGCATAATAAAATATATTTTATCATTGATCTCTCGACAACTCCAGCGACCAGTGAGCAAACACAAACAGAACAGAAACCGGCCGAAAGCAAACACGACAAACGCACAAAATGCGTTTCTATTCAAAATGCCCAAATTATTAGCTGGTATCGCAGCGAGGGGTGTTGTTTCACGCATGTTGAGGGGGAGCACGGAGTGGCAAGGGGGACAGGGATGGGCATCCGATAACTATGAATGAGGTGTTAGATAGAGGGGAAGGAGAGTGTTCGCCATAACAATGCCACACAGACTGAGAGGCACACACAGCGGAAGCAGAGAAGCTGTTCCAAATTAAATTCGCACAAAAATCCAATTCAATTCGAAATAAGGATTTCCAGTTCGAATTTGCAATGATAAGTCCACTAATCATATATCCACACTTGGGTTAGCTAAGAAAAACTGAAACGACAAAAAATCACGATTTGGATAAGAACTAATCTAACTAACTCCTCTCGTAAAATATCTACAAATGGGAGTTAGCTTAGGCAGAAGTCTCCCATATACAGTGTCTCACACCTTATTTGGATCAGTGTCAAAGAAAAAAAGTAATTGCCTGCCGTAAGCTAATTATTTATTATTTTTAAAAAATTCCAAAGACCAATGCTAGGTAAATATATTAACCACCTAAATTAAGATATGACTCCAATACACTGGGGTTTCCCCACCTGCTAGGTAGGATTATGAAAAAAAGTAGCCTATATTTTTTTATACTGCTTGAAATAAGGTGTGAGACACTGTATATCTGTGTGCACCTTGCAAACAATCATCCGAATATTGACTTCTCGTATAAACATAATTTTTAATCATTATTATATATTCTGAGCAAACCCATTGCTGGAGGGCAATAAAATCATTTGGATGCGATCAGGCTCAGCCCTTCTTTCAGTTTCCTTAATCTGCATCGTGCCTTTAGACAGCCCATAAATAAATCCGTAGCCTTCTCCAATTTTCTCCTTTTTTAATTTGCTTTGCCAAAAAAGAGCAGACAGATGAAATATAGTAAAAACAAAAGTTTGGTCAAGGATGCTACACAGCCCTCAAGTTCCGTTTAAGGGCTACTGTATACTTCAGGTGGACAGTCGTCGGGCTGCATCTGCTCTTAATTTTCTCACCTTTGGCTGTGCTGGCAAAAAAATAAATAATAATATTAAGAACGGTGACAGCAGTCACAGGCCGAGCAGAGCTGCAAGCCACTTGATTTGGGGATCAGAAGTGCGCCACCTGCTGTTTGCGCTATGTGGGACACTGGGACAGTGGTGCAGAGGGGCGGTGGTGCAGGGGGCAGCGGGAAAGTGACTTGATGCTGGCAAACAATTTAATTAAAATATGCATGTGCCCCATGTGAATTGAGTGGTTGAGGTAGTTCGTTGGTGGTTAGTTGCTGGCGGCTGCAGGGGCAGTTCTTGCCACTGCCACTGCTACTGCTACTGCTGCTGCTGTTGGGGCACAATGAGCAACAAAACAACAACTGTCGTCGTCAGCATTTGACAAAAGTGGGCAAAGATGCCAAATTGAAACATTTGCACTGCCAGTTGCCCATAGACCATAAGAACGGGCTGCCTGCCACCCCAGCACCATCCCCAGCCCCACACGCACACCCAGACCACACCACCACCACCCTCTCTCCGCCTAAGTCCAATCCAGCACCACCCGCACCACCCATGTTGCTGTTGTTGTCATTGTCCAACTTCTTGCCACTTGGTCTACATTCAGTGTTGTCTCCTCTGCCTGCTAGCACGCCAATTGCACTCCCCTTCCACTCCTCTGGTCCTGCACCCCCTTATCCGCTATCTCTTTGCCCGGTTTGTTTTTGCGTTTTTAATTTCGCTTTGTGACAATTTTTTGCAATTGTCAGTCGACTGCCCTGCGTCCCACTTTGCCGCCTTCCTCGGCTGCCTTACATTTTGCAGCAATTCTTTTTCGCGCTGCCATTTGATAACTTTGACAGCGGCTACTCAACATCTTTGTCTGCCTCTCTCTCTCTCTCTCTCTCTCTCTCTCTGTTTCTCTCTCTCTCTTTCACTATCTGTCCGTCTCTCTCGCTCACTTACTCTGGCTTCGTTTTTTTGCTTTTTGTTTTTGAGCTGTCTGTGTGCAAATAAGCAGCGTCAGGGCGTCAAACTGAAAATAAATGAGCCAAAAAGTGCGGAGAGAAGCTGCGGGTTGCAAAAACTGTGGATAAAGCTGAGCATAGCTGGACAGACGAGCGAGTACGGGGGGGCGTGGTTGTCTGGAGGGGCTTTGAGCTGTTGGATAGCCTGGGATATTGTTGCTGAAGTGAAAACAAATTAACTATCTCACGCTGAGTTTTTATACTGCAGTTGTCCTCGCTGTCACTGAGACAAACAAAGGAGTCGCGTCGAGTCGAGTCCTAGGCGCTGGCAAACACTTCAAGGCTCTCAGGCACCCAACACCCAGCATTCAGCCACCCAGGCTGGCAAGGCTTCCAGCTGGGGCAACTTTGTTGCCCGGCAATACCCTACGAGCGCACTGGACTTAGACAACTGAAGCCAACGCTTGCCACTTGGCCAATGTTCAACTGCAAATTGCAATTTATTTGTAGCATCCCATCAAAATTGCCAATCCTATTCACAAAATAATGAAAATATTATGTTAAAATAATATTTATTTGATTTTTCAATTTCAATTAATTTTTCGGTTGATTTCTTGTCTGCTCCGAAAGATAGATGCATCTTTCTTAAGTACATTTTATAAATATATTTATTTTTTGATTTCATACACAATAATCACATTACTAATCTTAATTCTTAAGTTTTGAGATTCTATAAAGTTATTATATTAAAAATATCTTTCCCAAATCAAGTTTTGGATGCGTTCTCTGAAGTCCTCCTAGACATTGTTTCTTCCTGTCCCAAAACACACATTTACACATTTAAGTTTTGATTTTCAGTAATCTAATTGTGTCATAAAGTTAACATTAAACTAATATTAGAATAATTAATTGAGATATTTGCTTTTTGGGGATTATTTATGATATTTTCACATGATTAGAAGGGGGTTTGGGGGAAAGAGTCTCTGGTGTTCGGCTGTACCCGCAATAAATTCTCGGTTCGCTTTCAGTTTGTTGTCTTTGTCAATTCGCTTTATCGCCGCTTTTGCTGCCGTTGATGCCGTTGTTTGTTGTCATCGTCTTTGGCTTTTATTTGCGTAACAATTTCGCTTTATGGCACAGCAGCGTCTTGGCCAACCACTTGGCCCACTCTCTCTCTCTCTCCCTATCTCTCTCTCTCTCTCTATCTCGCTCGCTGTATCCTGCCTCTGTTTGCCAATTCTGTTTCTGATTTGCTGTTGCACCTGTTGATGAGCTGTAAATGAAGCTTCCGACGGCTTTATGACCGTCGTATCTTATGCTAATGCTGACTGCCTCTCTGTGTATCTGTCTGCCTGTCTGCCTGTCTGTCTGTTTGTCTGTTGGCCTCGCCAACTGTTAAACTCAAAATCCTCAAGCACATTTTGGACACTATCATCGAATGGCATTTGGACAATTTTGCCGCATAATTTTGTACAACAACGAAAACAACATAAATATATATAAAGCATACGCACAGTGAGCCACTACTGACAACTTTCAAAGTATGAGTGGTGGACTTGATCTGTACTGTCGCTCTTGGCTCCCCTCCACCAGCAAACAATCAACACACAACATACAACATGCAGCACACAACTCTCGTGCCACAAACGTTGACTCGCTAAGCCAGTTGGCACCAGTAACCATAACTTAGAAACGCAAACAAGCTGAATTTGCTGACGACGACTTCAGTCTTCAGACTCATCCAGTCTCCTTCCTATATATATAGTCTGCCCCCTCCCCCCTCATCTTCCTCACCCAATGCCTTATGGCTGCTCCTTTGGATTGCACTACTGCGAGCTGTTACATTTCAATTGAAAGGATTTACATTTTGTTGTTATGTTTCAGCATTTGTTTTTCAGTTAGGTGGCTTGTCGAGGGTCGTGTCCCTAAAAAGCAACCCAAGCGACCCAGCGACTCGTAGTTTTGTAATGCCACGCACTAAGCGACTAAGCCAGAGAGAGAGAGAGAGAGAGAGAGATGGAGCGAGCGAGCGAGAGAGTGAGAAGGACACGAAAGAAAGCCGTCATAATTGTGTGGTTTGCCAAACCAGCAAAGCGAGAGTTGTGTGCGATGTTGTGAGTATTCAAGTGAGTGTAGTTGTCACATGCTGATTTATTCAAAAAAGGAAAAAAACATTCCCTCTAACTAATATGGCTGCATAAGTGTGCGTGTGCGTGTGTGTGTGTGCGTGTGTGTGTGTGTGTGTAGCTGTGTGGCAGCATACACACTGTATTCACTTAGGTGAATCCAATCATTTACATGATTCGTATGATTGGTGTGCTTGTAAATGTGCTTAAGCGTTCACGTTGAGACGAAATCAGCCCACAAGTATCCAGGAACACTAATGAGTGTATTCATGAATAGACCCGCGAATATAACAACTTATGTTTCGAGCCGTATAAGTCTATGAATTTAGTGCAAACACCCGGATTGATTGAATGAGTTATGATAATAATCAAAGTACTAATTAATAACATTTTTCTACATTAAATAAATACCAAACTATTTTCTAATTTAAGTTCTATTGATTTCAAACATAGTTTAAGCACAGAATCAATTAAAAATAGGGGAAAGTCGAGAAAAATCGTAAATATCTCAGAGAAGTCACAGCTTTCGTGCGTCGTTTTCTCAGATATCTTTGCTTACATTGACATCGAGTCGTGAACAGTCTTACTTCAAATATGATGCTCTGTTATGAGCAACAACGAAGCTCTCTCCTCCAACGCCTCCCCCACGCCCCCTACAACGCCAGCACGCTGGCATCGTTTAGGCAGCGATTCGCTCGACACTCGACACTCATTCGCTTGTGCATTCAAACGACCGCGTGCTTAACGACCTTTTAATTGTCATGTGTCTTGCGGGCCACCAGCACCAACACCACCACCACCACCACCTCCCACTCTGCCCCCGCCATGCATATTCTACCTGGTTGCATTGAATTAACTGCCAGAGCGCCGCCTAGCCGCCAAAAGTAGACAATGCTGTCGAATATTCACCGCAATTTGCGGTCGCTTTTTGTGGGGCAAAAAGCAGCATGCCACATTGTGGGGCGAGGGGTAGAAAGTATTGCTGACTCGCCTCTTTAGCCAGAAATAAACTCATTTTAAATACTTTTGCAAACAATTTGTAATAATTTGGCTCATTTTGGCGGCAACACACGACGCGGCAGCTTTTTGTCACTGCAACAGATTTTGTGGGCGGCGCCACTGTGCCCAAAAAACTTTTGCGTGCGATGGGGCGTGGCTCTGTTGTAACGTCGCTGCAGTGTCGTGTGCAATGGGTATTAGGTGAGAGGTGCGTGGTGCGGGGTGAGGGGTGCGGGTTAAGGCAGGAAGTTGTCGCTTTCATCTATTTGTATAGCATTGCATTGTGTGCCAAGTTCTTAAGCACTGCTGCCAAAAACTTGAGACGAGGCAGACGAGACGCTTAAAAAGTGCCGCCTTTGCAGTTACACTTGCCCCCAGGCAACAAATGCGAGGGGTAGGGGTAGGGGGGCACAAAGTGGGTTTGGTTGGGTAGGGTAAGCAGCAGTTGCTACTTTATTACGTGCACAAACACGACAGGAAGGCAGCTCCACAGCTTTTTTGGGCTGTTTGCATAATTTTCTAAAGCGAAGCAACAAATAGCGTGTGTGTGTACGTGTGTGTGTGTGTGTGTACGTGTGTGTGTGTACGTGTGTGTAAGTGTGTGTGTGAAGAGGGGCGTTTGTGTAGGTGGGGTGTCTACTGGAGGCGTGCCACTGGCTGCCTTTTGTTGCAAAGTATTGAACCGGTGCTCGTTGAAGCAACCGTTGCAGACAATTGCATAAGAGTTGTGATGGAAGGAGCCGAGTGGGGCAAGCAGACCGAACAATGCAGTCAGCCTACCGGGGGAATTGGGGGGAAACGGGGTGAAACGTGCGCACACAATTACTGACTGACTGAATGGCTGACTGTCTGCTTGCCGGGCCGCCGGGCCTGACAAGCGACTCATGTCTTCAAAAATTACATTTAAGTTACTAAAATTACAATACAAAATTGAAATATCTCATTTCAGCAATTCTTCATGCGTATTAAATCCAAAGGGGAGTGTCTTGCAATTACAATGGGGCGGGGAAGGGGGGTGTGCAGAGGATAGAATGCAGAAGGACAACCACCAGCTAGCGAAGCCACAAAAATGAATGTTGTGTGTGGAATGAGGGGCGGGAAGAGACAGGAGACAGGAGGCAGAGGCAGAGGCAGGCGGGCTAACGAGCCGCAAGACTGCAGCAAGGCTGACGAAAACTTTACAAAATTTATCAACGAGTTCTCGGCGAGTGTGTGTTGTGTAGCCATGTGTGTGTGTATGAGTGTGCGTGAGTGTGTGTGTGTGTGCTTTTGCATTTATGAAAATGTAATAATAACAAAAGACGCAATGCAGCAGCAGCAGCAGTAGCAGCAGCAGCAGCAGTAGAAAACTCAAAACAAACACAAGGAGACACCAACCGAGGAGGCGAAACCCAAAATGCTGTGGAATGCGAGCAGAGAGGCAGACGGAGACGCAGAAGGAGGCGGAGATGGGTAACATAAGTATTTGCAGATAGGCAGACATATGGCTGAGTGCATACACAATGCAAAACATTCACACACACACACACTCACACACACACACACACACATGAGAATAAATACATCTGCAACTGTCTGCAAAATTGAAAATTGTATAACTTAAAAATTTGTGAAAAGAAATTATCATCAAATGTGTCTCACACACACACACACACACACACATGCACACATAGATTCAGATATATGCAGATGTAAAAGCAGAAGGAAAACAACAACAACAACAACAACAAGTTAGTTGACTAAACTCACTCAATTGAGATGACAACAAAGAAAGCATTTTCAGATAACTATTGATCAGCATTAAGCAACTCAGAATATACATTTATATATATATATATATGTATGTATATTTGCTTATGTAAATTTATTATACATATATATATATATATATCTATACACTTCGCGAAATTCGATTAAAGGCACTCGTGTTTGTGGTGCTAACCGCTGTATCAAGCCTAACGGGATCTTTTTTACGCATTTTAAAACGGTGTTTCTTCTTCTTACACTCTTATTTTGCATTGGAATGAAAGTTCCGTTAGTTTTTTCCAAGATTTTTGCATATTCGTGTTTTTTGCGCTTGTTTGAGTGCAATTAAAGGCAGTCCTAATAAAATGAATTATGTGGCAAGTGTCACAAGAGCCTAAATCTACCGCAATTTCAAAGGCAAACTTGGAGGGTAGAATTCTAGGAACCTCCCTCAAGGATCGGTATTTCTTGGCTTTTCCCACCATGTGGTATGACTTATTGGTATCAGAGTGTTTCGCAGTCGGTTATGCCCGACTGCAACGTTCTCACTTGTTTATCTTTATTTACACTCTATTCAGGGAGAGATTCACATTGTCTGTGTGCTAAGCTTTGGAGTTTAAGGCTGACCAGACGTACACTGTCCGAATCCCTAGCGGAAGATAAACGATTCGATCAAATATATATGAGTATTGAATTTATATATGGGAATATTACATGAATTTCGACGCAAAACTGTGCCTCACGATTCAAACGTAATATCCATCAAAACGATATCACTTTCGAAAACCGATAAGTTTTTGGCGAAACTATCGCAGTGGTGAACTATGTGTTTTAAGGACTTAATCAAGTGATTAATGAATTAGATAACACGTCGTTGTAAATAAGTCAAAACTGAAATACGGTCGACTCAAATTGGGACTACCCTCAATGACCAGAAATAACGAGTACAAAGCGTTTTCGCATTCCCATTTAAATATTTGCATATACCTGTGTATTTAGGTATATTCTCAGGGTGTGAGTTGCGAAACCAGTCGCTGAGGGATTGAACTGTTTCATACTCTGCTGCTGACTGTGGCCTCTCTCTCTCCGGCCTCTTTATCCCGCTGCTGCAACGCTTGCTTCTACTTCAATTAGCACCGCAAATCAAAGCCTAAGCCACGCTAATGCCGCCGGACAACAGCGGACAGCAAAAACCCGAAACTGAAACCAAAACCGAAGCAGCGATCAAGTGGCCGCCAAAATAAATCGCGCCCCCATGCCCCCAAGCGTTCGCCCAGTCTGTGTCCCGCCAAAAAAAATACAATGAAAATATATATATATAGAAAATAGAAAAATAAAAGTTGGAAAAAAGTTAAAGCCGCGTGTCCAGCAGCGTTGCGCGCATTAAATTGATAGAGAACCAAACCCGATGGCAACATAAACAACACAATTGTTGCTAATGGTCGATGGGGTGCTTGGGACAGCGAGGGGAAAGCGGTGCGCGCTGTTGCGATTTTTCGCCTTTGATAGAAAAACAATTTTTCTACTCCATTTCACGCGTTCAAGGCAGCAGCGAACCAGGGCAGGGCTTACCATGAAAATTGTACAATGTGGGTTGTGGCAAAGCCGAGCCAGAGGGGATCGGGGGCCATGGTAGTAGCATTTTGGAAACGCTCGTCAGCGGAAAGATGCCGCCAGACCGATAAGCGCTAGAAATGAAATAACAAAAATAATAATATTTTTGTATTGTATATCGAACAGAGCTAACCCATATCTCAATGTTGTTCGCTCTCTCTCTCTCTCTCCCTCTCTCTCTCTCTCTCTCACTCAGTCTCTCTGTCTTTTTCTTTCAGGTTGGCGAAAGTTTTGCTCTATGTGACCCAATTTGTTGTTGTTACCGTTCACTGACTCTTCTTCCGATGTAGTTTTGATTTGCAAATCGCCCAAAAATATAATAATATTATTTACTGATTTATGTTGCCCTGGCGTTCCAAATTAACAAACATAATATTCTTCATATATACATATATATATCAAAATATTGTTATATACATATATACTCTGGGTGTACATATGTATTCTGGAGCATTGAGCAAAATCGATGTAGTCAATTCTTTCCTGGAAATACTTTCCTTCGAATGGAGCATTTGAAAAGTGGAAACTTTATTTAGAATTTTAGGCAAACAAAAATTATATTCTAGATTCACGCGTAAGAGTATCAAAAGTGAACAGAACGACAAGAATATTACAACTGGGTCTTAAAACTGGAATAAACAACTTTAAGTCTCGTTGCCTGGCCCCCTCTGGCCTCACCTGGCCTTATATCTCTTATACCCTTGTAGAGCGTGTTGCCATGTAGCTTGTAATGCACTGAGGCAGATATCTGAGAACCTATACATTTCATATATTCTTGATCAGCACAACTAAAACAATAGCAACATAATAAGATATCAAACCACGTTCCCAAATGTAGATGCCTGCTAATCTAAAGGAAATCAATTTTCTATTCGAAAACATAACTTGCCGATGCTAATCGAATAAATTGAGATGGGGTGCGGATCAGAGAAACGCATTGTGTCATGAATTTGAAGATAGATTCCCAAAAGTGTTTTGCTTTTGGGTTGTCAAACACAACAGTGGCTTCAACAGTTCTGGATGTTGTTCTGGGACATGCTTCTATGATGCTAAACACTTTTGTCAACAGAGCAGCAGCACTCAAATTGACGTCGTTACTTAAGCAAGTTTTGAGTTTCGGTTTTTTTTTTTATCACAGTAAAATGACTAACTCGAACAATGAATATGCGAATAATTAACACCATGTGCCTCAGCCCAAACTCAGCCTCAGCTAACGCTTCAGCCGACCTACAGCGCGTACGTTGACGCCAAATGGGAAAAAGCCACTTGGCCCTGGAGTGACCTAAACAAATGCCAAACGACAACTACCTGGTTGTGATGGCTGGTTTTAAGACGATCCGACGTCAGAGGACAGCTTGGCGTAGGTGAATCTGAGTCTACAACTTTCGAGTGTTCATCGGATGTAGCGAGTGAATAAAATTGACACGATTAAGGCAAACTCATCACACTTATAACATTAAAGCATCATGTGATTATAATTCAAGACTGTCATACAAGTATTTCAAAGTTAAAAATACTTAAGGCTGGCAATGACAGCATTTTAATATTCATGATTTCGATGAAACATTTCTAGCAGAACACGCAATGAAGAACGAAAAAACAATTAATTTAATTAATAGGATAAATTTGGGGGAAACATTTGGTTTCGTATAAGCTGATTATAAAAAATATCTAAATATAGAGAATCTGAATTCTCTATAAAGTATATTTTAAGTGTTCCAACCTGGATTCTTATAATATCTCTGACACCTTTTGAATTCATTTCGACCATTTGCCCAAAGACCCATATAAATGCAGGTTATTTCTTTCTTTCTCTTAATTCTGTAAGTTCTGGCGGGGTTTTACTTGAATATGACAACAACAAAAAATGCCGGGCCTAACCAAAGAAACCATATATACACCTCCGAGGCAGTTATATGGCCAGAAAAATGATAATACCACAGTCCTCTTAATTTTTTATGAACTCATCAAAAGCAAACTTATGTGTAATGCTGCTGCTGGGGAACAAGTAAAACAAGAATTAGTCGGCAAAACAACAACAAAAAAAAAAAGAATAATAATAAAGAAGACAAACACAATAATAATAACGAAAACCTGTACGAAATTCAACTTCAGTTGAACAAAATAATATAATAATTCGAACGACGACAAAACGTTAACGCCAACGACGGCGTCAACGCCGACGCCAGCATCGCAGTCTCCGCCGGCAGCTAATCAATAAAGCGAGTTAATTATTGTTTGGTTTAAAGCTTGATTACAGCACCAGCGAGAGGCTTAGAACGCCAGTGAACGCCTGACGCAAAACACACGCGCCCCTTCTGTGCTTGTGGTGGGATCTACCTGCCTACGAGAAGCGAAAAAGAGAAACGAAAAGGCAAAAAGAAAGGCAGAAGAGCGGAAAAAAAGATTTGTCGAAAACACGACAAAAACAGCGCACGATAAAAGTCGCCAGCTGCCAAAAACGCGCTCATTGCGTGCGCTGTTTTCGCAGCGGTAAATTAAGCAGCAAAGCGCAGGAACGGAACGAGGCTCCCACCTGCATACAGAGATACTAACGCAAGGATATCAGATACATACTGATACAGAGATACCACGAGATACGCTGCCAGGATGAGGATGCGCCACGCATTTGCTGGATTAATTGTGTGCTGGCTGGTAGTTTGTCAACCGCAAGGTAAATATTTTTGTGCCACGGCGCACCGCTAACAACAGCAACAGCAATAGCAACAACAGCAACAGCAACAGCAGCAGCAATAACAATAACGACAATAGCCGTACGAACAACGGGTAGACAGGATAATGACACCAACACACACACACACACACAGACACACACACAGACAGACAATCGCCTGCGCACTTTTGTGCTTTGATATTACAGCAATAATTGCAAAATTATCGCTGGATTTTGCGCCAACGTATTGACAACCGTAATGAAAGAACAACAACAACAACAAGAACAACAACGCTGTCAACAACACCGACAACAACACCGACAATCGACAGAGAAAAGTACAACCTAAAAAAGGATAATGAGCATGGCATGCGGCTTTACAGAGCTCCTGCGTTAAATAGTCGCTCAAAGTCAAAGTGATTACAACGCACAACATTTACTTCCGGCTCAGATTAAACACCAAATTGTGTGTTAACAACAACAACAACAACAACAACATTCAAATATAAATCGAAGGCTATATTAAAGCCATATGTATTGTTATAAATAGCGGAACAATGCAACGAGTGCAACAAGTGGCTGCTCGAATTGCCGAGGCATTTCAATAACAAGTGTTAAATTGCGCACATTTTTGTATTTTTTTTTTTGTTTCTTTTTTTCATATGCTCTCTTCATTGTTTTTTTTTTTGTGATTCTTTTTTTGTGATTTTTTTTCTTGTGATTTTTTTTAGTGTTTTTTTTTTTTAATAAACTAAAATATAAATAAACGAGCGTGTAAAAAAGTTATAGTTTGGGCTTTGTTTTTATATTGGATGCCGTTCGAACAGAGAGTTTGATAGAGTTTTGATAGAGAAGAATAATTAAAATTCTTTTGAAATTGATTGAGAATACAAACATTCAAAATTTGCTAAGCTTAATTAATTAATTAAATTAATTAGAAATACGAAATTTGCGAAAAAGAACTCACTTTTAATCGGCACTACAAATTATATTTTATAGATCATTTCAAAACGAATTCCAAAACTGGCGATTTCTAAACTGAATAACGATTAAATATTCAGATCAAACGTGATTAGTTTCAAATAGTACATAACGCTTTTTCAAATCTTGGAGATTTTCCTAAATTTATTATTATTTTTTTTCCTATTTATGTTTTTATTAATATTATTTATTTTATTATTTAATTGGAATTATTATTTTTAGCACAGAGTAACAAAGAGTAAAAAGTAAAAAAATATATTCGAATTGTATAATTTCGATGTTGTACAGTTACTGAAATACAAATAGAATCGTTTGGACCGCTAGAGAATAGTCCATAAAGTTGCACCAAAACTCAAACAACGAACAAAATTTCAAAACAAGAATAATGACGAAAAAAAACTGCTCGCACATCAAATGATATTCAAATTAGAAACAGTCGAAACAAAAAAGAATAAAATAAAAAAATTTGACAAAAAATAAAGAATAAAGAATAAATATGCGAAAGGGAGACGAGTGCGATACAAGTATTTGAGGAGCTCTTCAGGCAGCTTGCTGTTGTTGTTGGTGTTGTTGATGCTGCTGTTGCCAAGGTGGGTGGAAGACTGGGGAGGGGGGGATTATAAATGCATGAATCTTGTGATATGTTTACCTGTAATATCGCGCAACAAATAACAAAAGTTTCGCCAGATGGGCGAACAAAAACTTTTGCGTTTACTTTATGGTCGCACCTCAACCTGAATTCTACACCAACCGCTAATCTCTCTCTCTCTCTCTCTCTCTCTGTCTCTCTCTCTTTCTGTATCTGGCTGTAGCTGAGGCGCAGTTTGCACAGTTTGGCGGCTCCGCTTCTCGCGCCAACACCAATGCCTACGAGCGTCAGGTGGACTTTGGCAACAATGTGGAGTTGACGCAGGGATTGTCCAACTCGCGCGCGGTGACCCGCCAGAATGGTCAGCGCACCGTGTCGAACAGTCAGGCGCGCAACAGCGAGTTCGATCTGGGTGGCCTGCAGATTGGCAATACGCTGACGCGAACGCGTACCAATGCGAATGGCGCCGTTTCCGGCGGCGTGGCTAATCAGTTCCGCATTGGCAACGTGGGTCTGGGCGCCTCCCTCTCGCGGGATAACATCCGTCAGGGTTTCGGTCTGCAGCGCGGCGCCGATGGCGATGTGCGCCTGGGTCTGGGCCTGCTCAGTCTCGATCTGGACAACAATGTGCAGCGTTCCAATACGCTCGGCCAGGCACAGGTCAACGCCCAGGGTCGTGGCGCTCGTGTCGGCTCCAACAGCAACAGTCGTGTCAACCAACAACAATATGGTGGCGTTAATGTCCGGGAGACGGTCAGCAATTCGAATGCCTTTGGAAGGACACGTAATGGCCAGACAGGGGCGAGTGCCGGCGGCTTTGGCCAAAATGCTGCCACACGTGGCGCCACCGGATTTCCGATTCGCAGACGCCGCACGCCGCAGCTCGCCAGCCGACAGCAGCAACCGTTGAATCGCCGTCGTCTGCGTCCCAAGCGTCATGCACAATTTGTGCCATTTGGATACCCACAGAATGGCTACATAAATTTCGGGCCAGGCAACTATGGCGGCTTTGGCAATTTTGACCCCAGAGACCGATCGCGTCGTCAGTTCGGACGACCCAACAACAATTTTGGCAACGGCGGTTTTGGCAATGGCGGTTTTGGCAACGGCGGTTATGACAACAGCGGCTTTGGCAACAATTTTGGTCAGCAAAGTAACAAAAGGCGCCCGCAAGTTCAGTCCAGTGGCAATGCTGGCGCTCAAGGCGGACCCGGGTTCAATCAGCAGGCGGGCAGCAATAATTTTGCCAATCAGAATGAGGACGGCTCACAGGACGCTGGCAGCAGCAGCATTGGCTCCAATCTCGCCGTGGACGGCAGCAGCGGCCAGGTGAGCTCAGCGAATACCAATCATGAGTCAAGGCCTGGTCAATCATCGAACGGCGCTCAGAGTCAGTCGCTCAACTTCAACGAGCAGGGGCAGCAGGCAACCAGCTCGAATGCGAATACCCAGCACCTAACGGAGGGCAGCCGTGAGACAATTGGCTCAAACAGTGGCTCAACTGCCACCAACAACAATCAGTTTGGCAGCACCAGCAACACGGCCAACACAGACACTCAGGTGGTCAGAGACGGCAATCAGCAATCGATCACATCCGGCGCGAACAGTCAGTCCATCTTCCAGGGCAACAACAATCAGGGCAATGCGGCCGCAAATACCGCCGCCAACATCAGTTCGCAACGTGGCCCAGGCGGATTTGTGAGCAACTCGGCTTCCAGCAGTGCCAGCGCCACCAGCACCAACGGGCAGTCGGCAAATGCGAGTGCCAATGCGAGCGCCGGTGGAGGCTCCAACGGTGCAGTTGCAGGTGCCGGTGCCACTGGTGGCAAACGCAATCGTGGCAATGCCAATGCTAACAGCAATGTGGTTGGCGGTTTTGGCCGTTAGTTCATTTGACAACTAATGCACCACCCAAACAACCACTCACACCAACACCAGCACCACCACACCTTTATTATTGTCCAATATACCGTTTTTTTTTTCGACAACGAATCACTTGAAGCACTCAAATAAAATGCATTTGTTATTTCAAAGTTGTTGTGGCACCTTTCACGCAGCATCGCACACCTTCATCATTGTTGCGCTCGGCTTCATTTCACTCTTTAATATTATTCATTTATTTCTTTTCGTTTTCGTTTTCGTTTTCAATTTCAATTTTATCTTTTATGGCATTTCTTTTCATTCGATTTTTTCTTTTATCAATTTTCCTGCACTCAATTTAATTTTGAAGTTACGTAAATTCTGAAAGTCCGCTTAAATTGTGCATTGCATAATTTTTATGACAATGGATCAGGGTTTTACTCAAGAGTTCAAAAAGTATGCATTGAATCGAGATACATATATCCCCTCTAAGTATACCCCCCCCAAGTCAATTCTTAGTTTGAGCTATGAAAAATACGATTCAATTTCAACAAATCATTTGCAGCATCGAAGTTATAGTATAGCTGTGGGGATCTGGGAATAGAGGCGCATATTATTCGCATATTTCTGTTTTACTTTTTGACAAGTTATTCAAATTATTCACATTGTTGTTGAGTGTGAGTGTTCGCATAATTCGTGAATATATTTGTCTGTAATTGCATACTTTTTGGCGGTTGATCTGAAATCATTTGCTCGTCTGTTCATTTTTCTGTCTCTCTCTCTCTCTCTCTCTCTCTCTCTTCTCTCTCTCTTTCTCTCTCTCTCTCTTTCTCTCATTTGCTGTGTGCGTTCAGTGCGCTATCGCACTCAGCAACAGGTGCAACTGCAGCGATGGCGTCCGAGGCCTTTGAATGTCAGTTCCGGCATTGATGACATTGAGTATCTGTACATAAATCGCACATCGCGACTGGAGGACATGCAGCCGACGCTGAACACTTCGATTGAGTCCTTCGGCGACTTCGATGCTGGCCAACGGCAGGGTCGCACCTTCACAGCCATCTCTGATTTTATCAGCAGTCTGTTTGGCTCCTGCGTCTCGCCGTGCACCTTGGAAGCCTTTCAGCAGAATCGCTGTTGCGATACTTATGTTTTACCTCCACCGCCGCAGACTTGCTGTTTGGTGCCAGGACCACCAAGGCCCATGCCACCACCACCACCACCACCACCGCCGCCACCACCACCACCACCACCACCACCACCACCACCGCCTCCGCCACCAGCTCCTTTTCCCTTGCCCTATCCGCTGCCTGGACCCGTGCTGCCCAACCGAAATACGCCCGTTATGGTTATAGCCACGCCCATCAATTGTTGCACCGTCTGCACCTACACCTATTATGGACCACCGCCCTGTGGCCGCTTCAACTACAACAACAGCAATAACGGCAACAGGCCTGTGACTATCTACGTGCCACCTCCATTCTACGGCCGCTGACTGCCAGTCGAAGCTCGGAGCCATTTTGAGCCTAGTGTTAAGATACAGCAGCCCATAGACTGTTTCTATCTATCTCCCTCTCTGTCTATCACTCTCTCTCTCTCACTCTCGCTTTCCCTCTGTCTGTCTGTAAATGTCACCCACTCCCCGTGCTTTTTGTTTGCTTTGTAATCTCAGACAGTGCTTTGTGTCAGTTTTTGGTGCTCGGACTGTCAAAAAATGCGGCAAATTAGACATATGGCGTAGGGGCAGGAGTTGCCAGAAAGGAGTGGGGGAGGGTGACAACAGTCCTGTGTCAGACATATGGGTATACGAAACAAGAGACGCGAGTCAGAAACTTGGAATGCGCCTGCAACAAAATGAAGTTGTCGGGCCCTAAACTAAAGCTAATCCTACCCAACTTCTGGCTTACTTGATGCGATATCTCTGCGAGCAATTCACATCCAAATTAAATTTGGGATTCCTTATTTGTGATATATATTTCCGTCTATATCAACACTCATGACAACACTCCCTTAGCTAATTGCAGTTCGCTCTCTTGACATAATATTTTCTTTCACTTCACATTTGTTTTTTTTTTTTAATTTTACGTATTTTGTAAGTTACTTCAAAGAAAAGTTGAAATCTCTGTGTAAAATGCAAGCAATAACTTTTAATGTATTCTGGATAGTTTTAGATACGAATTCATAAATATCCTGCAGGACTTCAAGTTCATTTCAAACTGTGAGACTTATTCAATAAATGAACGAATCCAACGAATACTTTCGACAGCTATTCAAAATTTTCTACTTTCTTCTTCAGTTTAAAATCTCTAAATTAAATTTGTAAATTTGATTAAATGTATTTAATGTGTAGAGCATTCAGAGTACATTGTGTTCGCCTTTCTCGTTGCCTTTTGTTGTTGTCCATTTTTGCGATATGTGTTCGCTCCTTTGTTATTCATTTTTCTCGGGCCGTTGACTGTGCCGGTGTGTGCGTGCGTGTGTGTGTGTGTGTGTGAGTGAGTGTGTGAGTGTGTGTGTTGTTGTCGGCTTTGTGCACATAAGCACAGTGAAATTTATAATAGACTGTGCCCAGGACCAGACACAAGCCGAAGCCCAAGCCCAAGCCCAAGCCGAAGCCGAATGCAAATGCAAAGCACAGGTCTCTGCCAGAGTCGTTGGCTGTCTGGATGGTGGCCACACAGGACACGGGACAGAGGACGGCGGCACAGGACACGTCACGTCAGCGGCACAACAAAGCTGATAACTGCAGGCACTGCGCCGTCAGATTGTGATAAGCGCTGGCAAAACAGGGCCGGCTCCACAAAGGCTACAGAGAGTCCCTGACCAGCAGGAGGAGGCGGAGGATTTGCAGGAGGTGCACGAGACGGAAGCAGAGTGCCCAACACATCGCGCGCCTTTGTCATTTCTCATAATGTTAATTTATATTCAGTTCAGTCTAAGCAAATAGTAGCACAAAAAAAAAATACATATATAAGCCACATGCCGTGCAGTGACAGCCGGGCTTAAGGCAGAAAGCGAGAGAGAGAGGGGGTTGGAGAGGGAGACAGTTATTTATATAGGGGGTAGGGGTAGGGGGTGAAATAAATATGTGTTATGCTTTAGTTATGGAATTGGTGGCGGCGACGCGCCGGGGTTGCGGCCACAAAGCGACGCTCGTTGAAGACCTCTTGGCCCGGGGCAGCGTCATCTGTGGCCGAGTAGAGCAGTAGGGGAATCTCCTCGACGCTGGTCTTCTGCAGCTGTGCCGAGGTCCGGACTCCAGAGCGCAGCAGCTCGTTGCTGGACAGACGACGAGTGCTGGGACCAACGGCTAAAGCAGCTGCATCCGCACCGGCCACAGTGACGCCCTCTAGCAGCTGACTGTCGTCGTTTTCGATCGGCTGCAGTGGTGCATCCTCGGGCTGTGCAACGGCAATTGTGTTGGCAATGGGTGCGGCACCATCCTCGGTCTGGGCATCGTTGGCAATGATGGAGCTGCCCTGGAGCAGGGCCTCAATGTTCTCCACGTTGGCGAGACCATTGATCTGCAGCTGTTCGTGCAGTTCGCTGGGTATGGCAATTGCCTGGACATCCTTATGGCCGGAGATGCCGTTTGGTGTGGGTATGAACTGGACATTCTCGGGAATCTGATCAGTGGGGTAGACAGGCACCAGCTCAGCTTCGTTATCGTTGCTCGACTTGAGTAGAATCAGTGAGATGGGCACAATCTTCTTGAACTTGAGCAGCACAAGCTTCTTGATGGCCACCGCGCCGGGAAAGACGCGTGCCTGCGGACCAACATGTGGCTTGGCAATCAAGCCACGCTGCAGCTGCTGATGCTTAGAGCGATGTCCAGCAATATGGCGGGCTAAAGTACAATTTTCATTTACAAAATGAGATGCATCCTATCTGGTGCTGACACGCTACTCACCATCGCTGACGATGACCAAGACAAGGCCGATGGCCAGAAGGGTAAACAGTTTAAGAGCCATTGGATTTGAGGATCGTCTCCGTTCTTTGTGTTCTGTGTCGCTGCGTCGCTGGGCGAGTCAGTCTATTAAATGGTTTACTGTTGCTTAAGCAAAGACATTTTATAAAGAGCAGAGCCGCTTCTCGAATCTTTCGCTCGAATCTTTCACTCGGGTTATCATTTAAATCAGAAACAAAAGAAATTAGGCGAAAAATTAGTGCCAAACAAGAAACAAATTGATAAAAAAAAAAGAAAAAAAAAATAAAGCCAGCCAGTCAGTCAAATGGCAAATGACAAAATTTAATAAGCTATGCAAATTCCCTACATTAATTTATGCATTGTACGACGACGAGGGCTTCTTAACTGCTTACTGAACTGATTCGCCAAGTGGAGTAAGGCCTGGCTACAGACTATAGACGACAGTGTATACATGCAGTCCAGTCAAGTCATTGACCGCCAATGGCTGCACCACACTTGGTACCACAGTTGGGACGCAAAACCGCATTGCCTATGCTAAAAATGTAGCCAACAAAATCTCAATGGAAAATTTGCATTTTAGGTCGTCAGAGCCAGCGAAATTTTACAAACGGGCTAACAGCGAAGAAGTCTAACATATTTTTGGGTCAGAAGTGAGATTTTTTTAACCACATCTATAATGAAGCAACAGGTTAATGTAACGCATTTATCATTGGCATGGCCAGAGTCCGAAAGCGACCCCAATACAAGAACTTGTAACCCGTAACCCGTAGCCCGTAGTCAGAGCTGGGACTTCGCACTTCTCATGTCAGAGTTCGCCCAGCCCTCTCTCTCTGCCTTATCTCGTTTTGCTTTATGTATCTGTGGCATTGACATATTAGTATTTCTAGTTTAGTTTCTAGCGATAGTTTCCCATTACGCATATCTTTTCTTTTGCAAACGATCCCATTTTAGTTCAATTTGATTAGCGAACGGAAATTCTCTGTAGCTTCTCATGATGGACTTTAAATCAGCAAATGCATATCAAATCTCATGTCGATGTATTTTAATTAATTTTAATTATTTTTCGTTTGAATTACATGCATAATGAAAATGATGAATGTATTTCAGATCGTTGAAAGTCAAGAAAGAAACTCAATACGTCAATATACATATGTGTATATTTATGTACTTTTTAACTCTTTCTGTGTGCCAATTTACTTTCGTTCTTTTAATTCAACAAACCTTAGTATACATATACACATATACATATACATATATACTCATATATATACATACATATACATATTCATACAGCTTTACGAGAAGTAAAAAGAAATTTGTTTTATGTATGCAAACATTGCAAAGAAAACATTATGAGAAGTTAATTTGATTAATTGAAATAAAGTAAAGCTAAATGGACACAAGTAAGAACGCTGCATTCGAGTGAGATCGACTACGATATACCCTGCACGCAGCTGTTAAATATATTCCAGTCTTATTTTCAATTTTCTCTTTATCAGCATTTCTGCAAGTGCACTCCTTTGTTATCGCAGGCACAGAAACTGAAGAGCCCAAGCCCAAACTGATCCTAACTGGCTACATACATACATACATACATGCTTACATACATACATACATACATAAAAACATACATGCATACATACATGCATACGTATATACACACATACGTGCATACATGCAAATATGCATACATGCATACATACGTACATGCATATACGCATGCATACATACATGCATACATACATATATGCATACATACATACATGCTTACAAACATACATACATACATACATACATACATGCTTACGTACATACTCACATACATACATACGTACATACATTCTTACATGCATATATGCATACATACATACACACATAAATACATCCATGCTTACATATATGCATACATACATAAATGCATACATATATGCACACATACATACATGCAAATATACATACAGTCAAAACTAAATCATCTTTCTTTTTAAAACACGCCTGATCTGTTTTCTATATTCACAACGATTAACTCTTCTTCTTTTGGTTGGTGATCACACAATTGATACCGATCGCCATCAATATCAATATACACAGTTGCATGCTAGGTTACAGATGTTATGTTACTGTACTACTTAGTACCACATTACGGGTGGCGTACATAAACGTACATACGAACACGCAATCGTAGGTAACGGGGCTTTGCAGAATACACACAAACATATTTACGTCTGCGTCGATTACATGCCATCCCATTCACACACATGCGCTCAGCTGATAGCAGTGAGGTCAATATGAGAATACATGTATTTTCGACTATACGATGGGACTTTCATATCCAATCTTGATGAAATTTGTTCCGTTGTACAATAATATAGGTATAATAAATTTTTAAAATGTATGATTGTGGCTTTTCAAAAACTATGTTTTGCATTTCTAAACTTCATGGGGAACTTTTGAAAGTTGTGGAAATTATAATTATTGTTTTATTTTACATAGCTTATAATCTTATACAAATTAATTTAATCACTGCGAAATACTATGTAATGCCAGCTGATAACAGCCGAAAAATACTGTCCAAGTTTGACATTCAAGTTGAGGTAGATATAAGCTAGTTACCTGCCTTGGAAGTTTGGTAACTGCAGCTCTTAAATTATGGAATATATGGGATACGCGCATGGATCTCCTGAGCCAATCTATACCCAACACTGATGATCTTCCTCATTGAATTACAATTCGGGGAAGCAAGCACACTGGTGTGCTAAGAGCAGATTTACGTTAAGACCCTATTTTTCAAATTCAAAATTCTTCCGCAATATATGTATATTCCACATAAACCCAACAAAGTCCTTGATTTATCCAATTTGATACTGTCACCAAGTTTGCAGTGCGTTGAACCCCAACCCAATTACATAAATGTATATTCAAACGAATTCCGAGACGATATAGCCATGCTCATCTGCTGGAATTCAATTTGAAGAAACTTGGGATACAATTAATGATTTCAAAAACTATCTTAATGAATTTACATTTCGCATATATAAATATATATCTTCTTTTTTTTTTGTCCAACAGAAAACGCAAGAAATAAATCGTTACTTAAAATAACCTTACATAGAAATCAGATAAGTGTCAATAAAATTATGACTGTAGAAAATCTTGATATCGATGGAGTGCTGACCTTGTCAGCAATATCTGGAGCTATCAGTATCTCTGATCACATTACTTAGCCAACATTATAATCATTTTACGATTGTCTTACATAATTGTATATATATTTATATATATATAATATTCTGAACAGAATAAGTTATTTGCATATGTATTCTGACAATGTCAAACTTGCAAATATCTTCTTATTTTATTTATTTGTAAGATTTGTAAGAATTGCCGAAAGCAACTGATCATCGAAACAAAGGCAAGACCAAAGCGATATTGGAATGCCTTTAAAGGATTGTCCGCTGGCCTTATCGATAGATCGTTGTTTATAATCTCTCATTAATTATGATCTATCAACTCAAACAAAGGAAGACCTTTTTGTAAAAGATGACACTGAAATATAGTTTGAGTCACTAATTTTCGCCCGATACAAGCTGATCTGTGATATTCTCATGCCCAAAACAACTGTTTTTTGTTTCTATTTTTGGTGCTGCTTTCCTGCTTTCGCTGCAAAGTTATTTGGAGCTTGGAACTGGGGGACGGGAGCTGGGAGCAATCACGCCCCAGAGCACCAGGTGCTGCCACTGACTAACAATTAATTTGTGTGCTTATGTGCAAATCTATTTCTTTATGGCTGTGTTATTTAGGTCCATTTCCAAGACAACAACAACAACAACAACAACGGGCTACTTTAATAATTAACGCTCTACGTTAGCCACCACCTTTGAAGTTTATCTTGGCTTAAAGCGCGTATGTGTGTTTATCTGGCAAAAATACTTGCGGCCTATTATGCGGGACATAAACCAATTTTTTAATAACCATATTATGCAAAAGAGAACAGCCAGAACAGAGAACTGGCCACAGATTAAAGTAAATGCGCGTCGAGACGCAATCTGTTCATTAGCCGGGCTTGGGATTGGGTTGGGGATTGCGGATTGGGGACTGGGATTCTTGTGTGTGGGCCTGGACCTGAAATCGGAAAAGTGCCAGCCTTATGCTAATGGAAATACATAAAAAAAAACGCATAAATACTCATTAGTAAGGTGTCTGTATATATATATATATATATATATATATATATATATGTGTATGTATATGTATGTATATGTATCTGTGTGTGCTTGCTTGCGGCCCTAGAAGAAAGTTGCGCCCGTGTCTGTCGCAGTGACAGGGTCACGACGGGGTCACAAGTATTAGAAAGTTATTGGAAAGTTGTGGTTTTTTTTTTTGGCTTTGCCCTTTTCTGTTTTGATTGTTGGAAACATTGTTAACATTGTTCTTTAACTGGAACAATGATCAGTGCCAGCATGTATGAAACAATAACAGCCGCAAAAACCATAATTTGCAATGTGAATTCGTTCGCTCTGAACAGTCAACATTTGCCCAATTCGAGTCGAACTGTTATACAACTAATTAAGCTTTTTGGAGCTTGCACATGTTCCATGACGTCTTCCATGAGCTTTAAGCTTATGGCGCAATTTCAATGTGAACGAACCGTTAAACTGATCTATTTGAATTCGAGTTCCATTCAACTGGTCTACTTTATTGAACTGGTTCGCATACATATTGCGGCTATTAAATCAAAAATATTCACCACAAAAAGAGAACTCGCCAAAATGATTGCCTGAGTAGAAAATATTAAAAGCCACAAAATAGAGGAACAGCGTGAAATTAATTAGTGCTTGACTAACAGATGCTCTGTTCCCAAATGGAATGTATTACGAATCTAGTCCAATAATACACTTTGCTCACGAATATATATAAATGATCGTACTTTGAATCAGTCAGTTGCACAACATTAATATTCCTTTTAAAACACAAGAAAAAGAGATAAAAATCAAAGCGTATTGCGATCGTGTAATAAATAGAATGATTCCCAGTAATAAGTTAGCGCCTGGCAAAATGTTGCTGAACTAGCTCATATATCAATTCACCGTTCAACTTTTGGCTGTGGATGATCTGCAGCTGCCGCTGAGGTCACCCGCCGGGTTAACGTTGGCAGTCAACGCAGGCCAAAAGCAAATCAAGCAACAAAATTAATTTATTGCCCAGCGGCAAGAAGATGAGCAGCACTCTCTCTCTCTCTCTCTCTCTCTCGCTCTCACTGTGTGTGTGTGCTCTCCGCCGCTGGTGAGTGCGAGGCAGGCAGCTGTGCGGCTGCTCTCTTGGCCAAATTGTAGCTGGTACATAAAAAGCTCAAGTCGGCGCGCACGCTCAAACAGTTGGCCAAAAGAAACGTCTGTCTGTGGACCAAGCGAAGCGAACGGAGGGCGAATCAAAAGCAAATCCAAGCTACAACGATAACAACAACGATTAACGATTTACGATTTACGATTTAAGACTTAAGATTAACGATTGTGTGTTTGTGTGTACGTGAGTGTCTGCCAGAGCGAGTGTGTGTGTGTGTGTGTGTGCGTGTGTGTGAGTGTGTGAGTGTGTTCAACACACAGTTGTTAATCATTCCTGAGACATGGCCAAACTTATGGCGCAATGCATGCGCCTGGCTCTGCTCTTAATCCTGGCCGCAGCCGCGGCCCACTCCGAACCTGTCAAGGCTGACAGCAACAAGGAATCGGCGCCGCTTCCCCTGCCCACCGAGCAGTCGAGCACGGAATCGCCAATTGCGGACATGGCGCTGATTGGTAGGCAACAGAACACCACAAAAAAAAATAAGAATAAGAAATGAATCCCAACCAAGGCAATCGCGCCCTCAGACAAACCTAATGTCCAATGTGTTATTTATATTATTTTTTTCATGTGCTCCAATTTTTTTCTGTGCTTTGTGTGTAATGTTTGTGCGTTCTCTTGGCGGCCTTGGCTGCTTTTGCAGAGGATGCCCCAGTGGTGCCCAAGCTGCCCACAGAGAAGCCACCAGTGTCGCCAGCGGTCAATGCCAGCGACACGAACAAATCGGAGTCCAGTCCCAAACTGGATGAGAAATCGGCTCAGCCGCACACAGTTGCCGACTTTATCATTCATCCGTTGATTGCCTTCAAGCCACGCCCAGCGACGCCGGATGAGTTGCAGGCTCAGGGCAAACAGGCTGGCGGAGGTGGTCCAACCTCCGCACCCAGCACTTGGCTCCTTGGCAACCCTGGTCAAGCCATCTCGACGATTGCGGGATCCGTTTCCGGTTGGTTAACTGATCGTTTGCCCGGCTTCAACGGCTTGGTAGATACACCTGTCCGTGGTGGGGCGTCTAGCACCACCCAACGTCCCGATATTGTTGTGCGCGTCCAGCAGCGTCCCAACAGAAGACGCGGAAACGGCAATGGCAACGGCAACGGCAACGGCAATAATCTGAACAACGGCAATCGAAATGGCAATCGCAATGGTAATCGCAATGGTAATCGCAATGGCAATCGAAATGGCAATCGCAATGGCAATCGCAATGGTAACAGTAATGCTAATGGTAATGCCAGCGGTAATCGTGTACAGCGTCCAAATCGCTTCGACAATCACGTGGACTCTCTGGACTTGGAGGAGTATGATGATGCCGATTATTTTGATAGTGACCCCTACGATGAGGAGTTCTATGATGAAGAAGAGGAGTTGGATGACTTGCTCCTCAACGATGACGATGATCAGTCGTCGCAGGAGCATCTCGACAATAATGCTGATGAGGAGCGTCAGCACTCCGTTGAGCAGCAACAAGAGCAACAAGTTGAGGAGCAGGAATCAAGTCAGAAGCGACGTCGTCCTGCTGAAGTGCAGCCGCAGCGACGCAAGCAGCAAACCCAACTGCAGTCGGAGTCGACGTCAGCGTCAGCGTCGCAGTCGCAGCGACGTCAGCAGCAGCGGCAGCCGGGTGTGAGGCGTGGTCAGCCGTTGGCTCAGCTGGAGCAAGCGGAGGAAGGAGAGGATGACGAGGATGCGGATGTTGCGTTGGAGGATGACGATGATGAGGATACGAATGCGGATGCGGATGCGGACAATGCGCAGAGCTTCTCAAATGTAGTCTACACACACTCCTCGCGCAAGTCGCCCAGCCAAGCGGGCTTCATCCAAAATGGCCAGCAGAGCCTGATCAATCAGATACGTCGCTTCACCTTTGGCCAGACACCCGCTGAATTGAGCAACACCCTGCGCAAATCCCCCAACAGCCAGATACCCTCGAGAACCGCTGCTGGCGTTCGTCGCCAACAGCAGGCGACCCTGTTGGTTAATCGCAATGGTCAGACCGTCTATGTTGCGCCCGAGCTGCTCCACCTGAGTCCCAGCTTCACCAACTATGGCTATGTGGCAGCCCCAAACAAGAGGCAACGTCTGCCCGCCAGTCCGTATCCACAGCCACCGCTGACGGTGCCGCTGCGTCGCAAGGGAAGCCCCACACAATACATAACGATACCCTGGAGCCAGCTGGGTATATCGTCGCCGGAACGCCAATCGGTTGTGTCGTTGGCCGAGGGCATGCAGGCGCAGCCGCTGATCTTCAACATACCCGAGAGTGCAATCAGTTCGGTGCCCAGTAAGAATGGCCAGAAGAGGAAGAAGAAGCGACCAACTCTGACAGCGGCAGCGGTGCCCCTGCTTGCCGAGGCCTCGCTGATGGACATCTTTCAGCCACCACAGATCCCCCCCTCACGCACCAGCTCCAGCAACAAGTCCAAGCCCATTCTGATTACCGCAAAGCCAGTTCAAGCTGGCAACGCAGCCGGTTTCCTGCCGACGCGCATCCGCCCCGCCACAATTGTGGAGAAGGCACCCGCCATGGAGACACCCATGGATTCGCAGTCGGATACCCAACTTGAAGGCCAGAGCGAGCAGCAGCAGGCGGCGGAAGCATCGCCCGCTGCGACCGTCGAGCAGCAGCAGCAGGTGATGCCCGAGCAGGAGTTCATCATTGTGGGCGAGGACAATGAGCCGGGCCTGTCGCGCCATGTGCAGCCCGCCTATGGGGATGCCCGCTATGTGTCTTATGGCGATTTTCATCCCTACCACGACTTGACGCACCAGAACCGACGTTTTGCGCTCCGCAAGGTGGGACGTTCATTGGAGTCGGTGTCTGAGGACGATTCCTCTGCCGAGTCACCCTCTGCCCGGGTCTAGTTCTACTAATTTAACGAGAGCATTTACTGATTAAATGAGAAAAGAAGCGAAAGAATTCAAAAAGAAACAATTATCAAATCAAAAAAAAACCACATAAATGATTTTTAATCACAAAAAACACAGAGTGCAAAAAATAAATTTTTTTTACATTTTTTTTCGCTTGTTGTTGTGTGTGTGTGTGTGTGTGTGTGTGCTGGACTCGAAGCCGAGTTCGAATTCGATGTCGTAGTTGAAAGTCAAAACGGTCGCAGATTGACCGAAAAATGCTAATCACTGTGAAGCCAATGTGATCTCCAAAACAAAAACCCGACTAGAAAACTGTTAATTATGAATAACTCCATTTTTTTTTTATTTACATTTTTTTTTTTTTGGTTTTCTTTGCTTCTCGTTTTTAATGTGATTTCTTCATTGTTATTCAGAATTATTAATTGCCGTTGATCGGCGTGCGTTGACCCGACCAAGAAGAGTAGCATATTAATGAGGGTCGTGCGATTTGACCCATTAACACGAGCCGGTCATGCATATTAATGAACTCATAGAATTTGAAATATTTCTCAGTTATCAATTGGGCTTTTGTTGAGTTCAAGGAACTAGTTATTCAAAATCGTCTAACGGTTGTTTCCATAAGCTGTTTAACATATAAATTAAATAATTAAACAAACTTCGAGGTTCATTTGGACACTAATATCTCTATATATATATATAACGGATAATTGTGGCATCTGCTTTCTAAGCCAGTTTCATAGCATGCAGCCTTGAGGCTTAAGGATATATTAGAGTCATGCTTTCAGAGAAGCTCTCCGGAAAAAGCTTTTATATGCTTGCAAAATTGATCATCATTCGATGAAGAGTTGCGCAGCTTTTCACAATTCTTGGAACAGCAAGAGTTGCATAGCAGCCAGCTAGTAAGTGATTCAAAGTTCAGGCAGTCACATAGCAGACAGCTATAATAGTAGTAATTGCTGCAAATCGTATGATATAAACGAAGAATATTTGCCAAAAAGGAGGAAGAATAGCTTGTGGTGTGAAATTAGGTGCAAAACATATTCACAGAAGTGTCTTCTGGTTCCCATCAAGAACAGTGGAGGTAGAAGATTACATTTAATAAGTACACATATGGAAACTGTCATTCAAAGAACCATGTGTATGTATCTTCATAGTTGCGGGAAAAAGTGTAGTTGGGAGTTGGGAGAGTTTTCAGTGTTTAGCAAAGAACGAACGTTCAGTGTTGTCCACCTACACCTATTTGCAAGTCATCAATTAGCTGCAATGTTTATTGCTCAGTTTTAGGGGCTTTCAATCACGAGATAATCACTTTCCACTTGAATCATTGAATCGACTACGACTTCTGCTCAGGTTTCGGTCTCGGTCCCATTCTCGACGTCGGCAATCAACAGAGAAATACACACACACACAACACACACACACACACACACACACGCACACACATTAAGCGCAACAATAATATATTTCAGCTTTAGCACCTAAGGGCAACTACCAGAGAACTTCAGCATTCAATCACTGGCTCCCACTTGGCGAATGATAATGTGAAATGTGAAATGGAACGAGACGCTGAGAGGCAGCTTGCCACTCGACTTGGACACATGGCTGGGGCCCCGGGTATTTTAGCTTGGGCTGTGAGGTACTGCTGAAAATTTGCATAATCATGCTAAGTGCGGCAAATTGTTAGAGCAATCAATGCGACATTATTAGGCCAACATGCGAGCACTTGAGCTCCCGACCCCATCGGCGGGAAGGCGCGACAAAGACCCAGTTGACAACATCATTCGTCATTCGTTAAGAACGAATCAACGAACAAACGACGACACGGCCCAAGTTGATGATAGCCTGCTGCTGCTGCTGCTGCTGCTGCTGCTGCTGCCGCTGCTGCCCCAAAAATGCTGATAATGATGACGATTAAGACGATAATGATGACAATTGAGCGCCTCCGGGGGTTACAGCTTCTCAATTAATGGTTGGCTGCCATGTGCTGGGTTAGTGGCTTGGTTGACTGCTCGTTTACTTCGCGGGGTGAATGATCAGTTAAGTGGCAGCAGTAGTAAGTGGCGATCAGCAATTTGGCTAAAATACAAGCGTGGCATTCAAAATTAGAAATTCGCTTGAGACTACACACGTTAAGAAAAGGGCGCAGTAACTGTAAATACACGCCGAGAGATTCATAATTGAATTTTGAATTTCTTTAGCTGTGCACCTGCTTGGCCGGTGCCTAAGCCAAATTAGTTGACTGATTCCACAGCTAATTTCCATTATGTGCCCACAATCAAAAAGAATAAATAAAATCAGCAGAAAAAAAATTTAATATTTCGAGTTCATTGCTATGTTGACCATTTGGGTTTTTCTTCGTGCGTTGAACTTTCAGCTGGCCAAAGTCAAATAAAAATACGAATTCCAAATCCAAGTCCAAGTCCAAGTCTAATTCTAAAGTCGATTTCTCCCTTACAATGAATCAATTTATTAGACATTGCCATAAAAGGTTGTCTCTTTGGCCATTGGCTCAGCTCAAATTGGATGCCATTTTGATGTCCATTTTTTTTTTTTTTTTGCAGATTTGACATTTGACACCATTGAATTATTGCAAAAAAAAAAGCAGCACAAGAGGGCACCAGCTGCGGCCACTTCTTATGCTAATTTCATTTTAGAAATTTCTTTGGCAGTTCTTAATTTTTTTTTTTAATGTTTTTTGCATTTTCTGAAGACCTGTTGTTATGCGGATTTCTTTACAGTCACACGCCTCATAAATGATATGTGGCTGTCTGTTCGGGCAAATGCAGAATTTTTAAATTTTCTAAATTATTTCTTCAACATAATTAATATGCACATAGCTAATATTTTATTTTTCGATTTAATTTGGCGGCTTATTGCTGATTATGAATCCAAGGAATTTGCCTGTTTTAAATTTTTATTTCAGCACATATCAAATTTGATGACTTTTACTGTCCTATTCTCTGAGTTCGACAGAACGGCAGAGAAATATTAATGTTTGCTGCTTAGACATTACTTGCAACATTTGGTTTCTAGTTCTCTTATCAGAATAGTTTCTGCTTTCATTCCAGCATTCTTGCACTCAAATCTCTTGCTTTGAGGAATGCTGTGCGTACAAACGACTACAAATTTATAATAGCCTCTGCAAAGAATTGAGAACCAATCAAACTAAATTTGATTTCAAAAGTCTTATTATTTAAATAATTTTACATATAGTTTTTTCCACATAAAGCTTTTTTATATTCTTGATTAGCATCTGTAGTCGAGTTGATATTGTCAAGTCGGTCAGTCCGTAGTCATAGACACGACCGGTCAAAAGATGGGTTTTGTACGAAAAACTTTTGTTTTTAAGAAATTATCCGAAATCACTTAATATGTGTATTTGAGCAGAAAATCATCAAAATCTGACTTCTATTTCATGAAGTTTAAAACAATAGTACAAAGGCCAGAAATCTCCTGATGATGATGGCGGTATTCCCGGCAGTTGGAGTCTCCAACAACAACGCTAATCCAACTTATTAGCTATATCAATATATTTACACTCATTTTTTGTAACAAGAAATTTACAAATTTTCGCATACAGTTTTTTGTTTTGGCGAAATTTCCAATACTCGCTTGCCGCGTTCCGCTTTCCCCACTTTGTGTGGATTGACCCAGAGACAAAGTTCGCAATGAAATGGCAGCTGAGATGGCACAGCTCGAAGGTATATCGGAGATTCCAGTTAGTAAAATAAATATATATCAAACGAGTACTATAACTCTGAAACTTATACAACTAAAGAAATCGATGCTGACATCGATGCATCGAAAATATATATTTGAATACAAATTCCGGCGAGGAATTTTTGGATTCCATTCATCAAATATATTTTGTTGTTGGCTATTGCCAAAAACTAAATAAGAACCAATAAAGCATAAGCACTTGCCCCTAAAATCGATCACATACGTTTTGACATAATTCATAGGTTGACACATTACTGTTTGTTTGGGCCATAGTAGAATTCGTTAGCTAGAGATGGACAACACATCCTGGCTGCAGCCAACACTAATTAAGGACGATGAAGTCGTGGTCAATGCAACGCGCAGTTTCATTAAGAATTTCGTCTGGCCAAACTTATCGGTCGAGTCCTGCCTGGATGCCAGCATGGTCGTCTCCCATGTGCTGTTCATCGCCATTACCATCGCCATATCGCGCAAGTGCCTGCTCCTACAGCTGGCAAGGACGGCAAGGCACGCCTTCTATTGTGCCGTGGCTCAGGTGCTGTGCGTCAGCGAGGCAATGATGATCCGGAATGCGCTGCTGCACACGACCTTTGGCCTGCTGGGCTGTTTGCTCGGTTTCATTGGCGTTGGCGCCGAAGTCCTGCGGAAGCAGACGCACTTTCGCAGCAAACATGGTCGCCTTGGTCTGGCCGGTTGTTTGCTGCTGCTTGGGAGCTTCTTCAGTGGAATGTGGCTGCTGTTGCAGCAGCTGCACAAGGAGTTTAGCATCAGTTTGCTGTTTGTGCATCGGGTGTGCGGACTCCTTTGCTTCATGACCACAATGGGCACGTTAATGTTTAGCTACAACACAGGATTCATGCATCACAATTGGCAGGAGCCTCACATTGCTTTGTTCAAGTGCTGCACACTGATTGCAACGGTCGGCGCAGTCTGCCACGAGTACAGATATCTTGTGGCAAGTATTACGGCTCTGATACCCAACAAAATACTCGACGCGATTTCAGTTTATGAACGGGAACGTCATCTGGGACAGCCACTCGCATTTCCAGACTAACCCCATTGCGGCTTACCATCATTTGAATGTTATTCTCATTTTGAATCCGTGCGAGCTGAAATGCGAGTAATGATGTCATGTTCGAAGTCAACGATTCTTACTGCCGTGTGGAGGGTTCCTCTCAGTTCAACATAAATACTCAATTTTACATGTCATGAACTGAAGAGATTACAACTGTTTCTTGAGAGCTCTATAAATACTTGATTGTACATGCATGCAATTATCTTGTATTATTCCTCTCTGCAGCTATCAAAATATATACATCTGTATAAAGTAATTTCGTTTGCCATGATGTTGTCAAAACGCTTCACATAACATTACTTGCCAGCGACCTTTGATGACTGTGCCCCACACAATTACACCCAATATCAAACTTGCATATTTGGAGAAACAGTATAAAAAGTTCAAAAACTCCAAACATTCGAAACCCAAAAATATAATCTAAAAGATTCATTGCGATCGATATAATTATGTATTGGTAGAAAAGAGCAATAGAAATATTATAATATAATAAATAAAATTTTAAGTAATTCTTTGATGTTTTGCTGTTCTCTGGATTATAAGCAATTTATAAATAACATATTTGAAGAATTTCAAGAAGTTGATTAAATAACAAAATATTAAACTAAAATATTTGCTTTTATAAATAAATCATTTTGAATCAACAACATTTTTGTTTTTATTTGGTATGATTAGCGATTTTGATCGTTTGCGCCAGTTGATTGAGGCACAACAAGTTAATTTGTGGCACAAGTGAAGGTGAAAAGGTGAAAAAGAAGTTATCTGAAAGTGGCTAAAGCAAAACGACAACAGCTAAAGCGTCATCGTCGTAGCGTTTTTGGGGTTGGGGTTCAGTTAAGGCCAGCACTTGGGTATATGACCGAGCGAATGTGCCATGGCCAAAACAGTTGCCAAACGTCGCTAGCTGAGCACTGGACACTGGCCACTGGCCACTGGTCACTGGTCATTGAGCATAGGGCTCGAGGTTCTATGTTCTGGGTTCTAAGTTCTGCAGAGTGCTGGGGTTCACAGCTCTCTGATTATATTGTCATTAACGTGACGGGGTTCAAGTTTTATTTGTTGGCTGCTGTTTTGTGTTTTCTATTTTTTTTTCTATTTTTTTTCTATTTTTTTTTCTATTTTTTTTTTGTATATTTTTTTTTTTTTGTTTTTTTTTGTGTTGTGTTCTACTCTGGGGTCGTTGTTGTGGTCAGTCGAGCTGGTTATCGATGTTGTTTGGTTCGAGCGCGGCTTTTGTTCCTTCTGAGGTCAGTGAACTGCGATCAGCATTTTTGGCCATCTTTCCACCAATTTCGGCACTTGAATTTATGCCGACTTCGATCTACGCATGAATTCGAAATGGATGCCGTTGCTGAACCTGAGGCCCAAGCCGTAATTATGTCAATCTCCAGAGTTCTCTCTTTCTGTTGATTGTCTTTTATTCTCGCCGTTTATTATTTTTGCGCCGTTTATTTTTTGCTCTTTTTGAAGCAATGCCACCGACACTGTGTGAGTGGATGGATGTCTAGAATGATTCTGTTAGTCAGTTGGCAGTGTTTCGTGGTTTCGTTTACCCATTTCATCGATTTTGTTTTCCTTATTTGTTCGCTGGCTTGTTTGTTTGTTCGGTTCTTGCTGCCCTCTGCCTCGAGCCAAGAACTTTTTGCATAAAAACCTAGCAGCTAACAGTGATTCTGTACAGTTCTCTTTAGAGCTTTGCTTACAATTAAGTAGGACACTTCGCAGCGCAGCAGACGCAGCACAGCAGTAACAGTAAAACCAGAAAGCAATAGGCAAAAGCAGCGGCAGCAATTGCAAAATATTATTTCTTTCTGAGCAAGGATCCCACGCACTGAAGCCATGTCAAAGCTAGGCGCTCTATTCGTGCTCAGCTGTCTGGTGGCCCTGGCCTTGGCCTTGCCGGGTAAGTGATTACTCCCCCAATCTCTTTGTCCATTCTTCATCTTATGCGGCGAATTGCAATTGCAGAATCACGCCTGCAGCAACAAAGACAATTGCGTCAGCAGCAGCAGCAGCAGAAGTTGCAACATCCTTATTTGTTCTTTAGCGTGCCACGTGGACGCGCCAATTTGGGGGATGGTGCTGTGGTAAAGGGCTTTGAGATTGTGGAGGACCCCGAGGACATGCGCAACGATGCCGATGATGATGACGTTTATGATGACGATATGCCCGAGATTCCGTTGCGCCGTCTACAGCATCATGACGACGATGAACTCAGCGATGATGATGTTGACGATGACAACGACGATGATCAGCCGGCACAACGCAAAGGCCTTGGCCTGGCACGCAATGGTCAACTGGTGCTGCTCAACGGTGGCCACCACGACGACGACATCGATGACGATGAGGAGCAGGACGACGATGAGCAGGACGATGATGTGGATGGACCGCTGCCCATTGTGCTGGCCAAAGCAGCCGTCGTGGGAAATCGCCAAAAGCCGACCGCCATAAATGGCAAGCAGTTGCTGAAGAATGCCAAGCCAACACAGATGATGGTGGCGAGAGATCAGGCAGGCGCCATCATGGTGCCCGATGGAATTATCGAGATCGAGGGCCAGAGCGTCGTTGACGAGAAGACAGGCAAGGCTGCTCTCCTCGTGCCGCGCGCCGCACTTGATGCCATTCCCAATGGCGCCGTTGTCGCCCTCATGGAGCGCTCTGCCTCCTCCCCCTCCTCCGCCTCTGGCGAGAATGACGTCGGCGAGGAGCGCGCCAATCGCGTCATTGTGCGCCGCCGCAAGACCGGCGGCCGACGCAATCTCCAGATGCGTCGTCGCGCTGGTCGTCCCGTCCGTCGTCGTCGCGGCGGCCGTCCCGTCCGTCGTCGTCGCAATAATGGTCGTCGCAACGTGCGCGTCATCCGTCCCAATCTCAATCGCCGACGTGGCGGTGCCCAGCGTCGTCGTGGTCAGCTGGTGCTGCAAGGCTGAGCAGCTCACGAAGCGGCGAATAAATTTATAGTATTATAGTTAAGCGCTAAACGGGACCATCAAAATGCGACAATTGATTACGATTCGAATAATAAATAAAATGTGATATGAAAATAATGCGAGGCGTTTTCCTTTGATTGATTGATTGATTGATTGATTGATTTGCTTTTATTTTGTTGGGTACTTGTTTTTCTACTTAAAGGTCGTACAAATGTGATGGCAATAAACTGTGATAAAAAAAGGATGAGTCTGCTTTTTTTTTTAAACATTTTTAAACTTAATTTAATTTTAATTTCCTTTACATTTTACATTTCACATTTGTGTATTTAGTTTTGCTTAATATTACGACAGCTGATAAAAATTCGTAAATAAAGTTGAGGTTAGAAAATAATAATCTTGCAGAACAAGGTGCGAAGACACATCTCTGGAGCTCCACTCTATGTGAGCATAGGACTTCGGTGTACCGACAGTCAAGTCGCTACAATGACCGGTGGCATAACCCTGTCAACCCATTGGCTTGCTCACTAGGGTCAAACACAACCCACGCCAGCGACCTCTGGACAGCTGGACGTCAGTTGTAATGTTATGTAATATTTGTAATAAGTTACAACTTAAGTTATTTAATTTCAAATCCTTGTTATTATCTAAGCTTTCTACAAAACAATATTTTATAAGCTTTCAATAGGTTAAACAATATTAAATAAAATTGCCACATTAAAAAAAAAGAAAAACAAAAAAGAAAATAACAATAGAATTTTTCAACACAAATTTTTGTTGCTTACTTTTTACATTCTTTACAGATATGTAAACGGGTATTTTTATTGTCTTTCTCTCTACTTTATGGCATTCTACTGAGCCGAGTTATTCATTAGGCTAATGCTCTTTTAACTTGGTCTTTTGACTCGTTTAACATATTCCACACATTTGTTGGCATACTTGAAATTAGTTTGCTTTTGCGATTGTTTTTTTCATTTTCAGTCTTTCGGCAGGCAAAACCGTTAAGTATTTTGTTACTCTATTATTATTTCCCCCGTTATGTGGAAACATACAATATTTATTGTTATTTAAAATTTAATAACAATAAAATAGTGCAACTATTTTCTGTAGATTGAACGCTGTTTAACTTACATATTTCATTGTTAAATATATATGCAAAAAGTGTTGTTCCTGAATGACAATCAATAGTCAATATCTTATCGGGCAGATTAGAGCATGCTTAGTCAATGATGAATGAAATGAAATGAAACTTGGTTAATTATTGGTAATAGCATTTAAAGCTGATATTCAGTCATTAAGTAAGTTGTTATCTCTTGTCGTCATCAGATCAATCACCAAATATAAGCGGTGCACTTATCCATTAATGCTGCACCGCCACTTTATTTTATTTATTTATTATTTATTTATTTATTTATTTTATTGTATTTGTAATAAATGCGATTAACAGAGGGAATGAAAAGATTTGAATGCTGTGAGTGCGGTGGACGGTAAGAGTTTCTCCAAATTTAAATTGGATAAGAAATGGTCATCAAATTCAGTTAGATTGTCGATGTGGTTGGGTGGCGAATAAAATTGATTATTGCTAATTAATTGCGAAAACTAAGGCACCAGTGAAAAAGTTGTAGTTGTAGCGAATCTAAAGCAAGAACAACCATACTCCAATAGAAATGTAGAAATCTTCCCAAAAGTCGTAGGCCCGGGGCAATTAAGAATATATTTTGACGGTTCATCGGGTGGCACAGTTAAGAGTCAAAAGCTAATAGTGCCGATAATCAATCAGTCATAGATGGTATGAAGAGCCGCAGAGGAGGAGAGATTCTGTGCTTTCTGACCATAGTTACTTGACCCCAGTGATATTGTTTGTGTTCTCTATGTTCTGTGTTCTGTGTTCTGTGTTCTGTGATCTGTGCGAATTAGCATTTACATGAGCGGCAAGCAGTTCACGGTGGCTTTGCCAATGGCCTCTTCACTTTGACCCGCCCGGGGCGATTGCGAGATTAATCACACCGCTGGTTTGGCAGGGAAAATGCCACAAATTGGCGGATTGTAGAAGCGGCGGGGGCAAGGGGAGCAGGGCTCCCAATTACCTGGCAATCCATCAACCATCCTGACCAAGAATTTTGCTTCATTGTTGTTGTTGTTGGCTTCAGCGACTGCTCTTAGTGGACGTACACGTGGATGGGTATATAATCGTGGTGCTCCCAACTTTTGCCAGTCAGTGGCGAGTGCAAGCTCAGAACCAACAAGTCCCAGTTCCAGTCTCTTATCTCAATCCCAGTCCCAGTTGAGTCATCCTTCAAGGAACTCTCACATTACCACTCATTTTACCACTATGTGCGGCCCGCAACAATTGGTGCTGGCGTTGATGCTAACGCTAGCGTTTTGCACACCATCTGCAATCGGTAAGTCCCAAAAATAAAGCCACCTTTCCTGATCTCTGGTTGTGTGGAGTCAAACAAGTAACCTTCAATTGCAGCTCAGCGTCATGGTTCCAACTATCGATTGGATTTGCGCAACGAGATTCCGAATTCCGAGGGTCGTTTCACGACGGGAATTATGAACAAGTTCGTGAAGGGCAACAGCTCAGCGTATACGTCTCCTACTACTTCGATTTCAACATTTTCTCCTACTACTAGTAGTCCTACTACTACTACAGACCCAACAACAACAACATCACCAACAACATCATCACCAACAACAACATCACCAACAACAACAACACCAACAGCAGGCGTATCATCGCCAGCATCAAGAGCAATGGAAAATATTGATAATAATTATGGGTACCACACAGTTAAAGGACGTGCCTACGCCGATGACGCCGACGACGATGAGGATGAGGACAGCAGTGAGGGCGCCGACGACGACACTAATGATGATGGCAACAACGAGGGTGATTATTATATGATCGCCGCCGATGGTAGTGCTGTTGCTGCCAAGCCCTCAGCTGGTGGAGCTGCAGTTCGGCGCCAGCCAACTGTGTCGCAGTGGCGCCAGTATCAGGAGAATGAGCGCAATCGCCGCCGCATGAATCGTGTGCAACGTCAGCATAATCAGCGCATCCGTCAGATGTTGCGACGCCAGCATCTGTCAACGCGTCGCAACGCACAGCGCATTCGTCGCATCCAGATGCAGAATCGTAGACGTAGCGCCATGCGTAATCGCCGCACGAGGAACAGGAATAGGAGCCAGAAACAGCGTCAACGCCAAAACAGTTTACGGCGTCACCGTCGTCAGCGGGACCAAAACCAGCGCCGCCGTCAGCGCCTGAACCAACAACGTCGCTTCCGCCGGCTACTTCGCCGTCGCCGTGGACGCAGCAGCGGTAGGATCTAGGTTGCCTAAATGGTAATAGGACAACCAATCGATTCCGATACAGACACACTGATTGATCGACATCCGCATTCTTGTAATGAACGAACGCAATGGCAGCTAAAAAAGTGCCTCAAATAAATATTTTTTTTTTTCATCCAAATCTCAATTTCTCTCAACTGAATTGACAATGCATCGGGGATCAGGAGCAGCATTAGAAGCAAAATTTATAATCTATAGTTAAGCGTCTAGACTCAATTCCTTAAGAGTAGCTAGATCCATCCTAATAGACACTGTGCCCTTCACATGTGCGATTATTCTATGCTTATCGCCGTATTATTATCATCATGCAACCGACCCTTAAGCCTCTTCTAATTTCATCTCAAATTCAGGTGCACATAATTATGATGAAGAAAACGAAAATTTCATTTACGATTTCATATTTGTAAAATTAATTATTCCTTCATTGCATTTATTTTGCTAGCCGAAGACTGAGATTATCATTTGAATTCAAATATTTTTAGAGGTGCACATTCTAATCCCCCGATCCTCCAGGCAATGCATATTAAATATTATTTGTTAGTTTGAGCATCATTGAACTTATCCAAATTGTGGGAATTGCACTGATCAACGCATGTTGACCGCTTAAGGTTCTGAATAGCACAGTTTGGTTGGGTTCATTGACTCTGGGTTACACTTTCGCCCTTAGGTTATGTTTTGTCTTCTGGCAGAGCTTAGAATTTCTGCTGGCTCAGAACAAAAGCGTCGGCCATATGAATATGCTAATGCGCATCGATTGATTCGCAGATCCAGATCCAGATACAGATACACAGCAGCAGCTATGCAAATGCCGTCGAGAGCGTGGCTGGGGTTATAAGGTTGTTGTGCGAATGGTCAACTTCACCATTAATTTATGGGATTATGTAAAATGGCTTACAACTCAAGGAGACTGCCAAATTTCTCTTTGATCTACTCTGCTCTGATCTGCTCTGCTCAGCTTGCGCTCTTTCTCTATATATATTTATATATATATATATATATATATGTGTTTTTTTTTTTTGGCAATGTAACTCTTTGGCCCTACTTTGAGTTTAGACCTTTGAATTAGTTACAGCTCAGGTTGTAACCAAGTAGGCATATAAATATGCCACAGATTGCCATTGTAAGTCAGTTAGCCAGCGATCCGCATCCAGCAGAGATACGCACATATCAAAAGACAAGCCCAATATAAAAGGAAAAAACCATAGCAAAGGACATGCACATGTTTGGGGGCTTACTCATAGCGGCCTGTCTGGCAGCGGTTGCGCTGCAGACCAGCGGTAAGTAACTTCCCAGCTGTATATGTTGCCCATTTGCTAAGAGAAGCAGCTTCAATTCCATTTATGATTGCAGCCAATCCACAACAGCAGCAGCAGCAGCAGCAGTATCAGCTGTTTAGAAGACAGCAGAAGGATTTTGAGCTGCCTGCCGAGGGTCGGATCATTCCCAGCAAGCTGACAGGCCTGTTTGGTGGTCAGCCTACATCAACCACAACTACTACCTCACCAACCACAGTGAGTGGCACCAGTACCTTCGAGCCAGTTTCGTCTTCATCAGAAGCTCCTGTCAAGCGCGCCTACAACAATGACCATGACATCGAAGACGACGACGAGGATGATGAGCAGCAGGAGAAGAACTATCAATTGGGTGATCACCTCAACATGGACGATGATGATGATGATGATAATGATGATTTGGATAGTTACGATTTTGCCGCCTATGAAGGACATGATGCCGCAAGCAGGCGTGAGCGCAATCAGGCCATTGCCTTGGCTCGCCAGCGTCGTCACTATAGACGCCAACTGGAAATGATGCGTCGCCGGCAGCAGCAGGACAGGCAGCGACGTCGCCAGAAGCGTCGCCAGCAACAGCAGCGTCGCCGCCAACGTCAGCAGAATCAGCGCCGTCGTCGCAACCGTCGCCGCAACAACCGCCTGATCAACCGCTTCCGCCAAAGCAACAGGAGTGGGAACAGCAACAGGAGGATCAATCGCATTATCCGCACACGTGCTTAGGTTTCCAACAGCATTATGATTTTGTGAATCCTTGACTTGAAATAATATCCTATATTGATCATCAAATTTCAGTTGTTTCATTTTTTTTGTGTTGGGATGGCTTATCAGAGATAGCTCTTGGGCTGCTGGCGCCAACTACTACTATTTGCTATATAATAAATATAATATATATATATATATATATTCCATATCAAAATATAATACAAATATAAATTTAATTAAGAAATGGCATTCAAATGTATATTACGTAAAAGCATTGCCGATTTTTCCAAGGCACACAGTTCATAGGTAAATAATAGACAGTATTTGGGTAAAGGTCTGAACTGATAAAAGTGATATTTCCTTGCCAACACTTAAATACATATATTTAGTCTAGACTTACATGGCAACGTCAACTTCCCCAGCTGCAAATATATTTGAGATAAATGTCGGAGATGATCATCAGGGTGATGATTTCGCCGATTGATCAAAGTAAGTTAATCATCGCTCAACTAACTACATTGTGTTGCAAACACTTTCGAACACTCTTAGGTATATTTAACAAGAAAAGTATTTATTTATCGAAAAATGTATACTTCTCGAGTTCTAAAGTTAATCATTATAAACACATCAGCTGAGATTCCACTGCGAACTTTGTCGCTGGATCAATTTAGCTCATGCGCGAATCGTGTGTGATAGACAGAGAGAAAGGAACGGGGACGGTGAGGGGGGTGATAGAAATGTTGCCAAAAATTTATGCGAAAAATGGCAAATTCTTTTTTTTTGCTGAAAAATGATAATGAGTGGTTTTAGCACAATGTGCTCTGGACTAGTTGTTGTTGTTGGCAACTAGAGCTTAGCCATTGGGTATATAACCCTGACGGCCCGTTGACATCGGCACAGTCAAGCAGCAATATTGCCCCAGGCAAGCAGCAAGGCCGAACAAGCCAAGATACAAACGGTGTTTATATAGGGATTACCGGAGAAGGGCATCGTTGTCACCACCACCATGAGATTTCTAACTTATGCGCTACTTTTGCTAGCAGTAGCAACATTGTCCCATGCAGGCGGTGAGTACAAAGCAAATAATGACCAAAAGATAGCCCCAACTCAACCCACCATTGCAGTTGGACGCAGCGAGGATGAAGAGTCATCGCAGCAAAGGTTGCGCATATTCAAGCGTAGAGTCAGACCTGAAGGGCGTACTTTTAATCTAGGGCAGAAGGAGTGCTCAACTTCAACTACAACTGAAGATCCGAATACTGAAATCGTGGTCAGTAGCTCCGGCCATGAACCATCATCAAATGCACCATCTTCATCATCGGAGCCATCTCATCGCAGCTTCAATGACGACGAAGAGGAGCATGCTGATGATCCTGACGATGATGATAATGATAATGATGATGATGATGATGATCACTTCGAACTTGAATTCCAGTCCAACGATAACGAACTGCAAGCTCTCGATGGCTTTAGCGGCAGTAGCATCAACCGTCCGTCGCGGACAGACATCAGCCAGATTACGCTAAACTCTCGCATGCAGGAATACGAGCTGCGTCGCGAGCGGGAGGCAAACAAGGTGCTGCGCCAGCAAATCCGGGATCTGCGCCGCCGGAACAGGATGAATCGCCGTTACGCCCAAAACTCTATTAGGCGACAGCGGAACACCTTCCGCCGCAATCGTCAACGCGTAAACCGCATGAATCGTGAGAATCGCCGTCGCATGAACAATCGCAATCGCCGCCGCAATCGTCGGCGCCAGAGAAGAAATCGCAATCGCCTTGGCGTCTTTTAAATTTAACCATTTTGATCAATTGACCGCACTTACGAAATAAATCGATTTTATAATCCACATTGCGTACATTTGATCTGCTGGTGTTAAACCCGATGAGCTTGGAGACCCCTTCCACACCTCGCTGGCAAAGGGCACAATTACCATCTCGATAAGTTGGCAAAACTGCATCGCTTTGCCGGCAAGGCTAGCTAAACATTTGTAGACTCAGATAAGCACGCTAAGAGCTTAGCGGCTTTTAGCTTTTAATGGCCAAATGACAGGTGCGTTCTTTTCTAAGATAGATGATAGGAATTGGTCTGATGTAGACTCCAAGCAACTTGTCTCTGTCCCTGCATTTCTCATTCCTCCTCAAGGATAAAGCTCTTGCAGGCGTTAGTATAATATTTACGGCAGATCTGGTTGTTATTTGATCCTTTTCTCCATATACATAGGTATGTATCCTAATACTTATCATTTTTATGGCTACACTTAGAAAAATGTCGCCCAATCAAAAGTTTGTCCTCATGGTCTTAGAACAAAATTTCTAGATATACCAAAAAAATTAGTAAGGATTTTCTATATGAATTATAGACATTCCTTTTTAGTTCTTCTTAGGAAAATATTTATAAATAGTAATAAAACTTAATCTCTCGACTGGTAAGTTTTCTAAAATTAACTTAAAGCTATATTATAAGACTGAAATTAAGCATATTTTGACAATATAGCAGAAAAATGTGCCCGGGAATTATGACTGGAAAAACACTGGGCTTTAGCAAAACACAAACTTCAGTTACAGAAATATGCTTTTTGAATAATCATTGGCGGCATATGTAGGATGATTTCTATAATTAGATCTTTGCATATACGATATATATATATATGATAGGTTTTCAGAGATTCTCTAAATTTCTTATCTTTTTACGATCATTTCCTCAGTAAAACCCTGTTAGAAACTTAAAACGCGCTTGATGTCTTCACAATATTCTTATAGCATCTGCAGTCAGGTGCATTTTAACTAAAATTATGTTTCTTAAAATTGTATAATTATTGTTAAGACCAGACTAGTTGTGCGGTCTGCGTTTAGGCCATATACGATGTGTGGCTGGCCTGAGGCCTGTTCTGTGTGCACCTTTAACTTCTAATTAGAAACGCAATTTTCAACGCCCATCACATCTTAAATAGTTTTCACTTTTTTGTTTTTTTTTTTGTTTTAGTCATCAGCGAAGAATTGACTAATTGAATTCAGATGATGACAACAACAAGTGAGCTGGTGGGGTGTGGGGCACCTTAACGGGGAATAGTGGTGGCTAAGAGCTCCATTGGCAAGTGAGCGAAACGCACATAGAAAGTAGGCAAATGCCAGGAAAGGCAACTGGAACGCTTCACTGGACTGCTGCGATGATAAGCAGAACAAGACTCGGACAGCAACGATGACGGTGGAGAACTATTGGTCCAAGCACTTTGGTGGCACGCTCAAATAGCTGCAAGCGTTTTACAGACTTTTATTTTATTTTTAACTGAAATTGAATTCAATTGTGGACGCTTCTGGGTAGGCAGGTATATCTAGTGTAGTGAGCGGCAGAGCGAGAACGTCGGGGAAACAGAGAGACAGAGAGAGGGAGGGAGGGACAGAAAAAATATTCATATGCTACACACACACATATTGATCCCTAGGCCATTTACAGTTAGAGCCAAGTACTTAGCCCAGCCGTTTGCATATTGCGCCGCCGAAGCCGTCAATTGCGGGTATAAAAGGCATTCAATTTGCACGATAATGTATCAAACATTGATTATCGATCAGTGTGAGAACACGACGACAATAACAACGACGACGAGGAGGACAACTTGGACATCGAGCAGCACAGATTGATAGATAGATAGAAAAGTTCTCATTGGTTGAGTAGTTTCTACAATGCAGTCGCATCAAGTCGCATCCTTGCTACTCCTGGGCAGCCTCCTGTGCCTGAGCCTAGGCCACAGCAGCGCTCGTCACAACTCCGGCCGCAACTCCTACTTCAACGAGCCAGCTCAGGCCCGTTCCAACGATGGCAATGTGGCTGTTGCTCTCGACCAGGGTGTCGATAAGGATAAGCTAAATGGAGGTATTGGTGCAGCTGCAACTGCTGCTGCTGTTGCTGGTGTCGCGCCCGGCGTTAGCGGCAGCAACAAGGATGCCTCGAGCGGACGCCTCTTTTTTAAGAAATTCCTTATGTTCAAGAACTTGTTCAGCAGCAACAATCAGCCCGTGATTCCGATTATTATTACCGGAGCTGGCTCTGGAACCGGTACCACCGCCACCTCCCCCACACTGACATCGACCACAAGTGACACATCGCCGACGGCCACCAACACATCGCCGTCGGCCTCCGGCACAGTGACCTCACCCACAACACCCACATCAGCCACATCACCCACATCACCCGCATCGCCAACCGGACGCCAGTATGGCCAGGATGACGAACTGACCGATGAAGCCAATGAGTCCAAGCTGCAAGGTCAAGCCGCTAATGCTGAGTTGATCGATGAGCAGGCACTGCAGGCAGCTTTGGCCGCTGGTGCACAGGAATACGAGGTCTTCACCGAACCGGCAGAGCAGTCGGAGTCTGGTGCAACGGAGAGCAAGGCAAGCCCAAACAATCGCATCAGTCTGCGCCGCAAGGGCGGTCGTCGCGGCCAGGGACAGATGATCAGTGTACGCATTCCACCGCGCTATCGCCGCTACTTCAAGAACGGCCAAAAGGTCATGTTGAACGCCAAGAGACGGCCCAACAAGCGTCGTGTGATTAGGAGGCGTGTGCAGACCACCAAAAATAAGCGTCGTCGTCGCGGTGGAAAGAACAAGAACAGGAGGGGCAAGGGCAAGAACAAGAACAAGCGCCCACGAATTCCAGTCGTTTAAGAATGACAACAGCAACGAGTACCGAGCCACCAACAGAGACAGAGAGACAGAGAGACAGAGAGAGAGAGAGAGAGAGAGAGATGGAGATGGAGCTCGAGCAAGAAACAAAAAACAACAAAAAAACACACACACAAATATGCATTTTTTTTTCTAATTTATTGTAGCTAATCTTTACAATTGAAGCCGCATATCTTTTTGGCCTAAACAGAATAAATGAAATCTTTCTTATGGTACTTGACACACATTTGTTTTATTCCACTGGTCAAGCATCATCCAGCTCCACCTTCGCCTCTTGCTGTTCGCTCTGACAGTGCGTTCGGGTGCCGCTCGCTGTGGCAGCAACACAGAGCAGCTGCGTTTGCGTAGCACCTCCAATGGGCTGGGCAGCGACGAACTCGACGCCGCGCCACAGCAGCTGGACCTGAGCCAGCTGAGCGAGTCGCAGCTGCAGCAGCTGATGCAGCAGCTCAATGTGGCCGATGACTATGAAGATGACAATCGTGGCAGCAGTCGTCCCTGGAACAAAGTGCAGCGCATCATTAGACGCGAACTGATACGCATTCCCAAACGATATCTGAAAAAGATCCTCAGGCAGCTTGGACTGGCTCGCAGCGGCAGCAATCGCAACGGATCGCCACCAACTGGATTGGAGCAAGCGGATCGGGAACTTCAGCTGTATTACCTAATACCGCTTGAATAACACTCACACACCTATGAAAACAGTATTAAAAACATGTCAATTAAATGTTGTATAATTTCAGATCAGATCAAATATACAAAATTTGTGATGTCTTTGCTAATTCGTTTGCAGTTGGCTAACGAACAGTCAACAAAGTCGATTTATCTGCACTGGTGGAATTATTTCCAAAAACTGACAACACGTTAACACGAATGGAACAAGTTCTGAATGGTGTTTCAAAACTTATTCCAACGAATTCTAAATGGTAAACAAAAATCGTGGATTTAACCAAAGAAACCCTGTCAATGACGAATACTCCAAAACAGAGAATTTGCAACGATACAAATTGACACAATATAGAAGAACCGAGTGTGGAAATGAATAATTTAATCAAGTATCTTCTAGCGGTTCCATATTTTGTCTATTGGTTTAATGCAACAGCAAGGACAGTTCTGGTTTTTTCAAAGAACCACCTCCTTATCCATTTCTTGAGGGAGATAGCTTAGACCCAACACATAATTACGAATCATATGAAGAAGATGCAAAATACAATTTGCAAGTGGCGCCACAAAGAAAGCTAGATATAATCCAAAATCGTAAAAACATGAAAAAGCACAGGACTAAATATAGGATACTTAGTATCAATAACAAATGAATCAGGACATAAGCTTGACAATAAGTGTAAAGGTCCCTACGATGTTGCAGTTGCAAATTTTGTTGAAGTTAGCAATGATGTTGTAGCTCAACCAAGCACTATTATCTTTTATGAACATAGACAGAACCAGAACCAAACATAATAATATAATATAATAAATACCCATTTTTGTTCAAGTAACCTTATTTCTCAAGAGACAATTGTTCTTAGAGTACAAAATTTGCCACTGTACTTATAGGAATTTAAAGAATGGGCAATCAAATGTTCAAAAATATTTCAGTTCTCTTACTCTTCAAGCGAAGAATGGAATATAGCCATGATTTCATGGCCGAAACCATTTTGCCTACTAATATTTTGTATGCAATCAGATATTTAGTCAGTACAGAGCTCTACAGGAAACACCAGAGTGTTGCTATTTAATTCAATTTGTTACATCATATGGTGACCCCAAAAAGATATTTTCCGCTACCAAACTTGGAATGTAGTATATAAGAAACCATTTCTAATATTTTTTGAGGCACGCTCACTACCGTTCCAGAAATTCTCAAAAGTCTATATCTTAGAGCTTGGAATGTAAATAAAAAAAACTCCTCCAACATTTTGTATTGCTGTACTTAGCGATATCTTAAGGGCAAACTGTGGGATAGATTACTAGGAACTTCCAACAAAGATCGGTATTTCTTGGCACCTTATTGGTATAAGCGTATTTTGCTGTCGATTATATTCGAAACTATTTAATGTTGTATATTCTAAGGGGTCCACAAAGTTTGGGAATGCTTACGAGCGGCTGAATGAGATTGCTTCCTACTAAACAAACTTCTAATTAAAAACAAAATACTTATTTTTTCTTTTTTTAATAATAATTTACGGTTAAGTGAGCCATTCGTTTTAATTTGTTTTATCTTTTTATTACGCAACACACGCACAATAGTTATTTATGCGTGCGTATGGCCGACAATAGTGTGGAGCAAATAAACATTTCATAGCATACTTTTGGGCTGTTGAGTGCAAATGAATTTCGTCAAAAGGTTGAATCGACACAACTTTTGCAAGGCACAATTATAAATAACTGGAATCCACGCAACTTTATGTTTGGAAAATGCTTAAAATAAAACATTTGTTGAACGTATTTGTGTTTAGTATTTTTTTTGGAGACAGCTGATCGCAGCTATGATTCACATCAATTGACGGCAAATCAGGTATCTGCGCTCTGGTCACACTGTCACTCATATGCTGCGCAGGTGGCGTGTTGTGTTTTACTATTTGCTCTGCAAATCACTGGCGCTGATTAGATTTAGATCCCCCTAACATATACACACACATAAACACACACACAATGGCAAGTGGATTATTGGCTGGAAAGGTGGCATTTGTGACAGGTGCGTAGCTTGGCTGGACTTAAGTGGCCAATTTGGACGAGCTGTGTGAACAAGAAATTTTGTGTTTTCAGGCGCCGGCTCTGGCATTGGCCGTGCCACCTGTCGCCTGCTAGCTCGTGACGGCGCAAAGGTCATTGCCGCCGATTGCAACCTGCAATCGGCCCAGGAGACGGCCAAGCAGCTAGTGGGGGCCGCTGCTGCACTAGAGGTGGATGTCTCCTCGCTGCAGAGTGTACAGAGTGCGGTGTCCGCTGCAGCGGCCTTGTTCAAGCAGGCGCCAAGCATTGTGGTCAACTCTGCGGGCATCACCCGCGACGGCTACCTACTGAAAATGCCCGAACGAGACTACGACGATGTCTACAGCGTGAATCTGAAGGGAACGTTTCTGGTGACGCAACAGTTCGCCAAAGCGATGATCGAACAGCAGGTGACCAACGGCAGCATTATCAATCTGTCCAGCATTGTGGCACGCATGAACAACGTGGGCCAGGCGAACTATGCAGCCACTAAGGCGGGAGTCATCTCCCTGACGGAGGTGGCCTCCAAGGAGTTTGGCAAGTTCGGCATACGTGTCAACTGCATCCTACCCGGCTACATAAACACCCCAATGGTGGCTGTGGTGCCCGACCACATCAAGCAGCAGGTCGTGCAACGCTGTCCCCTCGGTCGCCTCGGGGAGCCCGATGAGATTGCTGAGGTGATTGCCTTCCTCGCGTCCGAGAGGGCTTCTTATGTGAATGGCGCAGCCATTGATATCACCGGCGGCCTGAAGTAAATATCAACCAACTCACTAACAACACCAACAACAACACGGTTAAGTAACTTTTGCATTTATTTGTTGTACATCTACAATTAAAGAAAAACATTTTTGTTGTGCTTTTGTTAAATCGCTCACAGTTGCGCCATCTATTCGGAAACGTTTTGATCGAACGCTTACAGATGCGCGCCATCTATTGGCGAACTTTCGACCCAACTCGTACTGAAAACTGATTTTTTTTGTTTGCACAAAATGATTTTTGATTCTTCCTAATGAAAATTGACTGAAAGTCAAACGGGACGAATTCCGTTGGGGTTTCAATATACAAGATAAGAGTCGGAGATAAGCGCTGCTCTAATTTTAGGTATTGTTTTGATAGAATTTGTCATCGTCTTTTCGAAATTCCAAATACAATTCATTCCTGAATGTTTGACAATAGGTTTGAAAAAGGAGCAAAAAACTGAAACGTTTCTAATTTTGGACCATATTTAGAAACAAGTTTACCACTAATTTGATTGCAAATCTAAAGTAATCGAAAAATTGTGGAATTGGCAATTGCTACACGATTTGGATAGCTGTTAAACAAATGAACATTTTCATGATTATGCCAATGTTTATACACTAAAATTAATTTCATTTCCAATAGAAGTTCGTACCAGAGTAATACTGCCACATGTGGTAAGTATCGATTGTAAATGCGGCACGAACTGAAGATGGTCGATGGTCGATCGTTGCGTTGCCATTGCGGTGGCCATTGCCCCAGTGTGGTCACATCGAGAAACAGTGTCGCGTTTTCCAGAGGGGGTTAGCGGGGTGGCTGCTTCCTTGTCGTAGTGGTGGTGCGCGGTGGCTCTGCACAGTGGTGGTGGTGGCCAACTACCAAAGTGTGCAATATTCATATATTTCACAATTCCCCAGCTGCTAATTAACTTGGCCATACCAGCACACACACACACAGAAAAAGAAACATATATAAATGAGTGTGTGTGTGTACGTATGTGTGTATATATGTATTGGTGGGCTTGTTTGTGCCACCACATTCGGGTGGGTTACGCCTGTGGTCGTGCGTGCAATTTAAATAATGAAGACATTTTATTAATTCAAGAAATTCAACTCGCCTCGCCACATTCACACACACACACACGCACACACACACACACAGACATACACACACATGCTATTACACAGAACGGGTCGCCAGCACATTAAGCAACATCAGCTCAAGACCAAAAGTTTCGGTCCCTCGTCCCCGTCCAGTTCATTCCACTGCGGTCTACTTGGCGGGTGTGTGTGTGTGTGTGTGTGTGTGTGTGTGTGTGTGTTACGTTTTGCCCATTTCGTTTTTAGTGCATAGTGAAAAACAAAACATTTCCTAATCATATGGCCAAAGTCGCAATCCAACAGAACACGCATATAAAACAGACAACACAGAAAGAGAGAAAGAGAGAGAGAGAGAGAGAGACAGAGAGATGGAGTTGGGTGGAGGACGCCACCCCCTCCCCCCTACCCCCCTTGTGACGGTTTGCCTGCCTGCCTTCTCACCATAGCGTTAACAATTAACAACACAACGACAACGACAACAATGAGAGCCCAACGCCTGCCAGTCACTTGAGCCATAAAACAGCCCAACGCGGCCAAATGACGACCCCAATCAACCCCACCCAGCCACTGGCACCACCATCGCCCGTAGCCACAGCCCATATCCACATCCACATGCACACCCACGCACAGACACAGAGAGGGAACCACTCGCCATATCTCATGTTAATGAAATCGTAACTCTTCGTGCGACTTGTGTCCGTTTTTTGTCTCTGCCGCGTAGCGATGACGTGCTCCAACTCAGGCTCCAACTAGCAGCTCTAAAGGGGCTCCCAGGAAGCCAGCTACAAGCCGGCAATATGTGCACTGCAGCCGCCCATTGTTCATAAAAGTGTGCTGGGGCTCAGGCTGGGATTGGGACTTGCGTTCGGACTGGGGCTGGGACTGAGACTGGAACTGGCGCTGGGTCTGCCCAGCAGTGGGTGGGTGATTAACTAAGAACTTTACCAAAATGTGAGCAAAACCACCACATATAAAACAGGCAAGTAGTGCTCTTTTAGTTCACAACTGCGAGACCCTCTGTAGACAGCTTACAGTGGCAAATGCTTGAGAGATGTATCATAAAGTTGGCAAAAGAGTGGATTTACTTTATCTATATATTTTCTGTTAGGAATAACCAGCCTTTGAAGATGCTTGCTTGGTGGTACATTTTACTGGATTGTCTTTACTTTTTGTAATTTACAATACATGGTTAATATTTCAAAAGAAAATAATCTATTATAAAATAATAATAAATGAAAATGTTCTACACACAAAATTAACCACATAGAATGCATACTTTTAGGCTGAAAAATTAACTCACTTGAGAAAAATTCTAAGGCATACTTTTAGGCCGAGCCTGTCAGAAAAATTAATTTTTGCGTTTGATTAGGTAGGACAAACCATTGAATTCGAAAATATAGTCATCTAAAAAGCAAACAAATTGATCACATATCTTGATGTCCTTGTTGGCAGGAAAAGATCTATAAGATTTAGAAATCATTTACATGTTCAATCTACATCCGGTTTTCCAAAATGTTGACCTTAACTGATTTTGTTCTGAGCTTCTGAAATGTTGGAGTTGTCGTGCCTCTTGCACGCTCAAATGCACATGTCCTTTCGAGATCCCTAGGGATATGACCGAGATATGGCAAATTTGGAATGTTCCTTTTACCGATACAAACTTAATATTAGTCGTATTCTTGCATAAATTCCCTTGCAAATGCAGTTCATGTTTTTTTTTAAATACACACATACATACATATACATGTATGTGCAATGCGTGCGCCTGCAACTTGCGATAGTTTCCACAACAATGTCAAGCCAATTAACACAGTAAACCGCAATTGCAACTTCCGACAACTAAGTGCACGTAGTGCTCGTATAGTTTTCACCCCACCCTTGCAACAACATGTGTGTGTGCGTATGTGTGTGTGTGCTTGGGAGGTGGGCGGTGACGGGTTGCCAGCTGGTTGGGTGGCTCTGCTTGAGGGTCGTTTGTGACAAGGGCAACTAATTTAGTCAAATGGGCGTCGTGCGCTCTGCCGCAAAAATTTCTTGCAGTTCGTGTTACGGCGGCTAACACTCGGCCGGGATAGACAGCAACCGGCAGCAGGATCAGAAGGGGGTTTACGGACATGTGTGTGTGTGTGTGAGTGTGTGCGTCCCTCACGCACTCATTAAGCATTTTTAGTCGAGCTTAGCGAACCGTTTGTTTGCATTGTCAACTGCCTGGCTGGCCTCACACCCAACCCCCTTGCAGCCCCTTTGTTTAATGCCATGTCCCCGACTCCCACTGCCTGCTAGTCATAAATTTACACACTCACACACACACACACACATGCATATGGGTGGTGAGACGCTTTTTTAATTTAACTGCTGTTTGTTTGATTTTTAGCTTTGACAGCTGACAGTTCTGTGACGCGGAAGTTGGCAACTCTCACCATCGCCGGGTGGGTCACATTTAAAATGTTGCGCCACCTTATTTGACATTCGGGGGCAGCTGCTGCTAATTATGAGCTTAGCTGCGCTTTGATGTTGCCCCAAAAATACTGCAAGAGAAAATCACAACTCGTTCAATTTGTTTGCAATACATTTTTATTTATTTCCTTTCATTTTTAATATAATTTTTTGTTTGTTTAAATTTTCTCTTTTCCTTTGTATTTTTCATATTCGCTGCTTATTTGCCTTTTGTATACATAAAACATTTGTTCTTTTCGCTTAATTACTGATCAAAATATCGACAGCTAAATATCTATCAATTGAATGCTCTTAATTGCTAATAATAAAAATGAAAATACCAAGAACACATGAAAGAAGTACAACTCGATGCATTTCCTCTGTCATTCATGCATTTTCATGTCCACGTTAGTAAATAACCTCGGACAAAGCTACAGGCTGTCTATCAAATAGAAAAAAAATGTGTATATAGATAAGTGTATGTGTATGTGTATATGCATATGTATGTATTTGTTTGTAAATGTATATGAATCTGTACGATATTGTGTATGTTAATGGCATACTACAGCTAGGATATATGTAGATTAATTATCGTTATACACTTAGAAGTACACTTAGCACAATTGAACTTAAGAATTTGAATTTACTTTTAGTTTTATATGTCATCATCATTTTCTTCTACTATATCTTTTTTTTTATATGTTTTTTTTTTCGATTTTTTCGTAATATTTTTTTTTTTTTTACACTATTTGTGTATATATTTCGATATTTATCATTGTTTTCAGATTTGCTGAGCTTCAAATGTGGGCGTGTCATAAGTTAAGGCGACTGTTTAAGAGTGAGTATTAGTTACTGCAATTTCTCAAATACATTTTTGGCTAAAACTAACGCTTAAGCTCTAAGAAAAAAATCTCTTAAATTACTAGACACAAAAAAAAATGCACATCTTAAATACTATCAGGTACTTTGGCATAATTTTCTTAGCAGTAAACACATTGGCGTATGTTTGTTTTGCAAGCACATTATATAAACTCTCTTCAAGTACTAATGTTTTTTTTGCTGTGTATATTTATCTTAGTTTCTTGTTTTTGATTTTATTTTTGCGCGCTCCTTGTTGCCAGTTTTCGCAGTGCTGCCCACATTTGAGCCGTCAGAGAAGCACAATATTGGTTGATATAGCAAGTCGGGATTTGAGTAGTTAGATATGTAAGTTGTTGGATAGCTTTAAGATATGCTCAACGGTTTACAGTTGAATCAAAGAAGGTAAGAAGAATGTATTTTTTATGGGAGCACAAGCTAAGCAATTGTTCAAAGTTTTCGCACAACAAAGGCACGCAAATTATTATTATTATATATATATATATATATATATATATATACATATATATTGTATATCTTTAAATAATGTGTTCGTTTGTCTTTCTAGTAATTGTTTTTTTTTTTAAACGATTTCAGTATTATGTTTGTGTTGTAATAAATAATCTTTGTAAGGCGTTTCTTAACATGCAGCAAGTTTCTAACGACTTGTAAATGCGCAACATTCTAGCTTATCTAACTATTTAGTCTATATTAACCTGGCCTTTAGTCGGGGCCCACTTACAGCTAGCGAAAAAATTGAATTTGTCACGCTTAAGCAAATGCCGGAAAGGACCTTTTACAAACTTGATTTTCGACTAAGCTGGGGCAAAAAATGAATAAGAAAACAATGCGAATATGTAAAACTAAGATAGAATACTAGGTATATCTGTAGTTAGTTAAAGATCTAGTAGTACTCAACTGGTGAGCATTTGTAAGCCCAAAAGTTAGTCAAGTTACATACATACATATGTACATATGTGTATGCATGTGCTGCCCCATCTGACGTGGCATGAGCTCATTTAACCTTAAGCGATACAATGCGAATTTTTGGTTGCTAAAAACGTTGCATGGGTCTCGAACAGAACTTACCCCCCTCCCTTCTCCAACGTGCGCCCTTGAGATCAGTCTTGTTGTTGTTGTTGTTGTTCTTGCTTGGCTGGCTGCTCAGCTTGTTGGGGCGAGTGGGCGGGTTGGCGGGTCGGCGTCAGTTTCTCGCACACCCACAGGCAACTAACTGCTTAGACCGCTGTGGGCGGCGGCAACAGGGATGAATTTGAGGTACGCAAATAAGGATTACCATAGATGGCGCTGTAGCGGGGGTCAACGCTCAATGCCATTGAGCTGGGCACCACCACATGGGTGGTGGTGGCGGTGCTCTGATTGCTGCAACTGCCATTCGGCGATGAGCTTACCACCGATGCCGTTGTCGACTGCAGACTGGGCAAGCCGTTCTCTTGTCGTATCTCGCGTGCCCCAATGATGCTGCCAGTGAGGCTGCCACCGCTGCTGTTTGTCAGAAAGGTCATCGGCACACTCTGCCCCGCCGTCTGCTGCTGTTGCTGTTGTTGCTGCTGCTGGTGGTGGTTGTGGCTGTGGCTGTGGTGGTTGTGTTGTTGCTGCTGTTGCTGTTGCTGCTGCTGCTGCAGCTGCAACTGATTCTGGTGATTGTTCTGCAGTATTGTGGAGCTGCCGTTGGACTTGGTGGAGCAGGAGGTCAGATATTGTGGCGGTGGGCTATAGTGTGTGCTGTAGTCACCATAGGGCACGTAGCCCCCAGATATATCCACCTTGAGGTCGCTGTAATTGGAAGTTCGATCGCCTGGCTCCATTTTGCAGCTGACGCCGCCGATCTTTGTGATCTGATGCTCGCTGATGACGTCAGCCGGTGGAAGTTTTGTGCGTTTCCTGAACTTCAGGTAGATCAGAATGAGAATGACAATGAACACCACCACGAAGGCCAACATCGAAAGGCCGTACACCTCCGTCATATACAGGGATACACTCTCTGAAACAACAAAAACAAAAGAGGAAAATAAATTAATTATGGGAATCTGATTTCTGGGAGTGATTTCAACGAATGCAATACATGACCAACTGTGTACTTACTCTTTGGCAGCAACTGAATCTCGGCCACATCGTTGCCGTAGTCGTTGACGACCGTGCAGTTGTATTTGCCATAGTGATTGGCCTGGCTGTCGCGTATGATGAGGATACTCTTCACTCCACCGGGCACCGCATCGACCAGTATGGAGTAATCGTGACCTGACTCGGAGCTTATCTCCTGCCCATTGAACGTCCAGGAGACGTGACGAGCCCTTGGCACACTACTGGCAAAGCACTCAATGCGCGCCGTGTCGCCAACGAGACCATATTGAGAGCGCTGCGAACTGATGCTGGGCGAACCCTTCAGATAGACATAGGCATCCGCTGAGATCTCGGCGTAGCCGGGCACATTCGCTTTGCAATAGTAGCGTCCAGCTGTCTCGTTGCTCACACTAAATGTTAGATTGGAGCTGGTGCCGACCACACGGTCGCTGGGATGCTGTATCCATACAATTTCCGGTTGCGGATTGCTGTCCACCTCACAGCTGAGCGACACAATGCTGCCCACATCTGCCTCCATCGATTGCGGGCGCTGCTTGAAGCTGGGCGCATCTATTCAAATGATATTAAAGGACAGGGACAAGGGAGCAAGGTGGTTAGGACTCCCGTATTTCGCATATATGCTCCACTCATTCAAATGCACACTTACAGCTTATGTCCAGCGTCTCGCTGTCCTCGCTCTTGCCCACAGAATTCTGCACCTCGCATTTGACAATGGCGTCGTGGAACTTGCGCGTCACGTTGCGTATGACCTGCAAAATGGATAGATTGTGGATTGTGGCAATTGTGATTGAGTTGTGGCTTGAGGATTGGAGGAGGCATGAGCAGCTGGCTGAGAATGACAGCAAATTGTGGGAACGTTATGTCTTTCCGGCCGTGCCAACAACTGGCTCTCAGACTGGTCGCCAGCTGTAATTGCCATGACAAAATAGCTGGCCAGCATTATACAACATTTTTATCGCAGCGTCGGCAAAGTTGCTCTAATTATGCGGCTCGCTGCTGGAATGTGGACGTGGTGGCCAGATCGGGCCAGACCAGCAGCAAGCATTTTTTCTATTGCGTAACAACGCAGCTGCCAATAGAGAGGGTGAGAGGGAGAGGAGCTGCGACTACTGCACTTACCATCTCTGTTTTTTGACCGCCTATAATTGGCTCGTCGTTGATGTACCAGCGATAACGGACATCGTTGGGATTGGCATCGGCTCGGCACTCAAGTCGCACCTGTGCATGCTCCACAATCCGCTGAACGCCGACAGAGCTGGACACGGAGACGGAGTTGGAGCTGGAGATGGAGGGAGATCCAATGGTGCTACCGCTTCCAGGGCCAATTACATTCACCTTGACTTTGGGCGCGTATTTAACCTATTGAAATTCAATGAAAATTTGGCGTCACTGGTTTCAGTATTTATATTGAGATCCATCTAGATCATATTATACAATCATTCTTCTATACACCTCTTTATTTCCCACCTAGTTGATCTATCCTAACTAAGAATTGAACTTCACGCTTGCCTACAACTAACTCACAGTAAAGTCTCTCAACTAAGATTAAAGATTTATGGTCTAACTGGATTGAATTATCATCTGGAGGCTGACCAGTTGTGCTGGTGCTGAAGAGGCACCTAATTACGAACCCTGCATAATTGGCTTGAAGAGCGCTGACTGCCCCTCAGGATAACAACATAAGAAACTAACGGTGTGTGCCGTTGACAAGCAACAGCATCCATATTGAGCGGGGACTCGGTGTTACCAGCCTTGACAGCTGTCGGGTGTCTTTTAAGCATGTTTTTACTTACGCCTATGCCATGTGTCTTATGTCTTATGTTTCACCATGAATTAGCCCATCAATGTCAAGCTGTGTAAGACACAAAGGCCTAACAAAAACCAAAAACAGCAAACAAAACGAAAACGAAAACGAAAACAAGAAAAATAATATCTTTGGCGGACCGAAGCTTATATACCCTTGCCACATGCAAACTTTATTTAAAATATTAATTTTATGAACTGGCCTTAGCCGGCTGTCCAATTGGGCTGTTGGCCCACTATTGACAGTTGACAGTTGGCTCGAGCGATGACATCGTGGCAGCCAGATGGTCAAAGACCCAGTACCAATGGCTGACCATGCTCCCCGCCACCTGATGCTAAAATTGCAATGGACCTGTCCACAGACGACTCCGACAGTTCGGACAGCTCCGACAGCTGCTGCAGCTGCACTGCAGGACTGCTGGCGGCTGGCGGCTGGCTGCTGGCTGGGAGGGAACTGAGAGGTATTGATGAAGCTTACCTCGACACGTATTTTTGCTGAGCGATAGGTGCGGTCTGCCGTATTCTGTGCCTGGCATGTGAAATTCGTGTTGTGGTGCTCCTTTTTGGGTGTGAGGCGCAGCAGCGATTTGGCCGTATAGCGACGCAGATCGGGCAGCGGTATAACTGTATACTCAATGTTATCAGTTAGTACGTTGCCCAGGCCATCAATCCATGTAATCTGTTCACATAACCGAAGAAGAACAGAATATATAAAAATTTAAATATTTGCTAGCCAACTAGGGCTGACTATTTTTTGAAAGGATTTAGTTTTACTTATGCTTTATTGATGATATATGAATTTTTTTGTTTGTGATTTAATGATGTTAAATAAAATGTTGACAAGAGACCAAAACTAATCTTTTCCTTTCAGGATGTTTTTTTTCTCCAAGTTTGACATGTTTTTTTTAATGTTTGTTTTTTTTTTTTTGAGTGTGGGTCGCAGCAGATGGCAACAGAGCCAACCTCAGCTATTGGCGCCCCTGGTTTGTTTGATTGGTTTCGACTTGAGCGTTGAGTGTGAAAGTGCGCTTTCAGCAGGGCTGCGGTTTGGGCTGACAATTTGTGAATATTCGCATTTTGCATTTGGCTTACCTCGGCTGCGGGCTTGCCGCCAATTGAGACGCACTCAATCTCCACCTTGCGGTCCTCGGTGGCATAGATGACATCGCCCTGTGTGATTTTTGGAGCCTCTGGCGGCACTAGCACCGTTAGGCCCGCAAATGTTGATCGTATGGCTGGCTGGGCGTCGGGTCCGGGACTCACTTGACACTGGTAGCGGGCATCGTCGTCCAGCATCACCGGATAAATGTCCAACGAGTAGTCGCCCTCCTCATCGCTGCCAACCATTGCGTAGCGCTCAAACCCACTCAGATCACGCGAGGTGCCCAGCCCAAAGTCATCCTTTGTCCATTGCAGCGTGCCCTGTTTGTTGATTACCCGACATGGCAGCGTAACCCGTGCTCCAACCACAGCCGTCTGGTCCTGCGGCTCCATGGCGAAGCGTTGGTTCTGATAGCTTGTATACAGCGATGGTGTCGCCGACACCGCTTCCACGCCCATCAGCATCAGCAGCAGCAATGACGCCCTCCCAAAAGGCTTGCAACGCATGACACGCTCCAGCTCTTTCCGCTTTGTTGTCATTGTGCCAAGCTGCAAGTAAAAAGCCAAATTCCAGTATTATTTCGGCATGAGTTTCAATTAATTTTCATTTGAATTCAGTCCAATTCTGTTGTTATTTACATTTAATATGATGAGCACCAGTTTGAAGCCAACGAAAGCTGTAAAAATGTGAGTTATCTTGTGATTTTAAGCATATTTTAATTGGAATACAAATTCTCTACTTCACTCAATTAAAATAGAACCGAACTAGGAAAAGTTGTAGCAATAATCATTAGAAAATGTTATTCAACATTATTTCAACATTGTTTTTCTGCACTTTGTGTCTGATTATGATCTGCTTGCCGAGCCTTAATCCAAGTGAAATTAAATGCTAAAAACTGATCAGGATTTATGTTAATTAAATACGAACGAAGAGAATCTGACAGATCAACCAATAAACAACAATAGCAATGCAATTTGGGACAAAAGTGTTGAGCATTTTCTGTGCATGATGGTATCGCTTTTATCGCACCCCAAAAAGCATGCAATGCTCTTTTCGGACGAATCGAAATTGGGTTTGCTCACTCACTGACACTGCAAGCTATCCAAGCGGAGAAACACGCGAAATAAAATCAACGATTTTGCGTTTTGTTGAGCAAATTTGTGGGCAACAATTGCTTGGGGGGGTCTTTTCAAGTATTATTATTGCGTTTATTGTTTATTGTTGATGTTGGCGCTTGTTTTTATTTTGTTTTATTTATGTTTTTATTTTTCCAGTGTTGTTGGAGCGCCTGCAAGTGCAGACAGACGCGTACGTGCGCGAAAAAATAACATCAAAACCCAAAGCACACAAACACACACAAGGAAAGTAAGCCAGAAAGAAAAGAAAGAAGGAATTACATTCAAATTAGCTAACATGAAGAAAAGAAGTCTGTGCGGTGGCGTCTCAAGTGCGCTTACTTCACTGAGGACCCGACAAGGGTTACGTTTACGTTCACGTTCACGTTTACGTTTACGTTTACGACAACCGAAACATATAAACAAGAAATGTGCAAAAATGTTGCCGAGCAATTCGTAAAATGTAGAAAATGTGCGAGAGTCATAAGTATAAAAAAAAAGAAATATGAAATGCGGCCCCAATAAAAATAAAAGGGTTGCCAAGCCCAGGCGAAGAGGCAAGCCTTAAGCAACTGGGCGAACCGCCCGACTGCTAAATGCCCTGTTTCAATGCTAGAACAGCTCCACACGTATGGAAAAGGGTCCTGTCCGTCGCCTAACAACTGATGGAATAATACGCTTCTTTGAAGGAGTTCATCAGTTTTGCATAGACGATACAAGCTACAAGCGAAAATTGGCTAACCAGGCCGCAGATACAAATATTAAAAAAAATAAGAAAGAAATATAAGGTAGTCTAAGTACTCATCTATCCAAGCTATTCATTTCAATATCGATATCTGGTCTGTTGTGAGCATTCATTAAGCCCTGACACACACTGTCACACACACACACACACACACACACACACACTCCAATGAGTTGAGTCACAAAATAGCCAAATACACAATTATCGATTCAATACGGGAAACTGAATGTGTTTCACAAATTGCAGCTATTCATGCTAAGTACACAGATACCAATTATATATGTATACATATATATTATTATTATTGTCATTATAAAAATATAAATATATATATTTATACATATTGATCACCATTCAAAACTGCCATTAATCGCTGCACTTTGGCAACTTTGGCTAGCCAGGCGAAGCTTCAACAGTGACTCCAGCTCCCACCTTCGATACCGATGCCGCTATCGATGACGATGTCGATGTCGATGACGATGCCGCTACTGTCTTCATCTGCTGCCCTCCCCATCTCTGGCTGCTCCCTTCCCCACACTATTTTCACCTGTCAGCAGTGAGTTTGGTCCGCTGTCGTCAGGTGCGACCTTTGCTCGAGTTTTCTCACGCATTTTTGTTCACATTTTCAGCACACAACCATGTATATATATGTATATATTTATGTATATATATATATATGATATGTACACTTAGACAGATAGTTATGTGTATATGTGCGTGTATGTGTTTGTATATACACTGTTTCTTTAGTAAGTAGTTCGCTTCCGCCACTTGGCGTCTATTGCTTTTCAACTAATTTTGTTTTCTTGTAGTTCGTGGCTGTTATTTGTTTTTATTGCATTTATACGGAAATTGGCGCTACTCACACTCACAAACACACACACACACACACACTCGCAGGCATACACAGAAAATTATAACAGAGCACAAAAAGAGACGACGAAAGAAGCAGCGGCGTCGGCAGCACCAGCAGAAGTAGAAGCAAAACAAATCCATAAAACCGAAGAGCAGCACAAGACGCACATAGCAAAAGATTACCGCGCTTGCTTCCGTTTGACTTGTACGACAATGATGGATAGAGGGGCAGGGGGCAGGGGGGAGGGTTCAGCAGCGTTTATTTCGTAAAGGGGTGGGGTTTCTCAAGACCTGGAAATGACTCAAAATTAGAGCCATGCACTGAGTTTTTTGGGCCAAGCACACACACACACACACACACAAGCAAACACACACAAGCACACACACACACACACACAGACACATGACTGGGAACCATTTGCGGGCAGCTGGCCGAAGAAGTCGACACGATGGTCGCTAATTAAAAGTGATTATAGACACGCTCGTTTATCGCCAGTCCCCACCGATTTTTTTCTGTGTGCTCGGGCTTATGTTTTGTGCGTGCGTTGTAATTTTCATTTTAATGCTGGCAACTGTCGAACCGAGCGCGAGATTTCACTTTCAGCTGCAAAAGCATTCAGCACTTCTTCAGTGGTAAGCACATTGACTAGAGGATGTGCAAACATACTTCAATTCAAAAGCAATATAGCTGAAAGGTGCACTTAAATGATTGATACTAGAAGTGTCATCAGCAGCAAGTTTATATAGTCCATATATGAGTTGAAAGATAGTTTTGCCTAATCTAAATAAAATGCGCGGCTCAATATAATTTGTAAATTACTTCAGAGACTTTCGATTAAATGTTATTGTTTATTGTTAATTGAATAATGGATAAATAGTTTTTGAGACATTCACATTATCTGTCTCTCTCTCTCTCTCTCTCTTTGTGTCTCTCCCTCTCTCTTTAGCTTTATCTCTTTCCGATATCTGCCAGGCATGGAGTCCACTTGAAACCAAAATGCCAATCACCCGACAAACACAAAAACATTTCCGTTCCAGGCGCTTTCCGCTCCAGTTTTTAATTTAACGCTGCCGCTTGCTGCCATTTGATGCCATTTGCTGCCACTTGCTCGTTGCCAGTTACAAGTTGAGAGTCGCCCCAACTGACAGCAGATACAGTAATTATTTTCAGGCGACGCTTATCACACATAAATCTCAAGCGGGCTCCAACCAATCGATACAGCAACAGCAACAGCAACAGCATCGTTATGCGAGGGGACCAGGGAGGGTTTCGGGAGAAAAGAGGGCAGCTTGTTTTGTCAGCATCACTTTCCTGCCGTTGGGCTTCCATTAGTGGCAGCTGCTGTTGCTACTGATGCTGCTGGACAATAGACTGGCGACGGGCAACGGGCAACGGGCAACGGGCAACTGGCAAGTGGCCACTGGCCACAAGATGTTTGCAGCTGCAGCATGCGTGCTGCATCCTTTACGCAGCATGCCAAACATCTTTTGCGATATTTATAGTTGGCTGCAACTGGGGAACAGGTGCTATGGCAACGCCCGATACCCAACCGCAACCCCAACCTCAACCCCAAGAGCGGCTCCATCTGCAAGTCTAACTTCAAGTGCCGAGCCGAGTCCAATGAAGTTATTTTTGTGATGAATGTGAGCGCTCGACTCAGCGCCCATTGCCCCATGCTAATTATTTTCTGCTCGCTCCGGTCGAACCAGTTTTTGCTTAGCCAGACCCAGACCAGAGCCAGAGCCAGTGCCCCTCTTTGCTCTCCTCTGCGCTCGCGTTATTATCATCTTTTAGTTATTAGATGCAAGCTGCAGCGGATGTTCAGCTTCCTTCGCTTTCAGACTTTTGTCATTTACAGTTTTGGCCTCATTGCCAGCCAGAAACGTAGACAACGACGCCGTCGACGATTAGACGCCAAATGTCCAAACGTCGGAACGACAAATCGTCCAAGTTGCGAGTAGCAACTTGCCTCTCTCATAAATCAATAAAAAGCCCACCTGGTACAAATGACTTAAAAAATGTATATTGAACGCTTGCTATCAAATCGTAGCAAAGTTTTTTTCCATACATCTATTTGTTTTTGTTCACTTGGAGTTGGGCCACTTTCTGCCTCTATTTCTTAGCCAAGATTTAAGGCCACAGCGGCAGCTGCATGTATGAACGGTGTGATGCAACCATGGCCCCCAAAAGCTGTTAGCCACCCCCTCTGCGTCTTTGTACCACTTTATACTTGTATAACAATTAGCTTTTGTCTATAGCTGTCTGTTAGTCTCAGGCAGCTTTTGAAGGTGTACCTTAAATACATTGTGAGAATAACACAGAGTGAGAGAAAAAGAGAGAGAGAGTGAGAGGGAGAGATAGACGAAGATTAGTACACATAAAAGGAGAAATGAATGGAGAGATTAACTTATAGCAGAAGTCGGTAAACAGAGACAGAAAGATATCTATATGGTGATATTAAAGTGATACAACTATAAAGAGAGAGAGAGAGAGAGGGATAAAAAAACTTGATAAGGATGCATAGAAGAGATTTATCTTAAAGAAAGAGTGATAATTGCACTTTAAATGATTCATAAAAATAAAGCGAGAAGAGAAAAGAAGAGAGAGAGTGAAAGAGAGGGTAAGAGAGTAAGAGAGAGAGAGAGAGTGAGAGAGAGAGAGAGAGAGAGGGAGAGAGTGAAACAGATTTTAGCTGGCAGAAAAATGGAAAAGAATCAGGCTCAATCCTAACTGACACATTAACCAGCAGTTAAAGTGTCAACTGTACCTCAAGCCAAGAGCAACGCTGCCCCTCCACTGACTTAATATGCACGCACAGGCGCACACACACAATCGCACAATGACAATGAGGCACACACACACACACACACACACGCACGTATACAGTTGCAGAATAGCCTTTGGGGACCGGTTAACCCTTCGCAAAAAAGGGGCTACTTAAAGGACATTTGCTGACAAAATGAAAATGGCAACTGCAAAGAGGCTGGCATAAAAGCATTGACATGGGGGACGAGGGACGGGGCCGGGGCAGGGAATGAGTGTGGCACAAGGATAGATGGCAACAGATAAAAGGTAAGGGATATTGGCAAGTCCAGATATAGGCAGAGATTAGGACAATTAAAAAAGGGAATGCTTAACAATTAAAATCAATTTGTGTGCCTAGCTGCATGTGTCTGTGTGTGTGCGTGTGTGTGTGTGTGTGTGTCAGGTGCACTTTGTTGTCAATTTGTTTGCCTGAACAACTCAGTTAAAAGGCAGCGGCTAAGCGCAAAGGGGCAAGTGGCCAAGCCAAAGCCAAAGCCAAAGTAAAAGTAAAAGTAAGACCAACAAATCCTGCCAACAAACCCACATAGATGGTCGATAAGGGTTGTGGAGTTGGAGGTGGAGGTTGGGTTGGGGATTGGGGATTGGGGTTGATGTTGGTTTGCTATAAGTGGAGCATATTCAATACAAATGTGTGGGGCACTTGCAAGGCGCCATGCAAACTGCTTGAAGGGCAGCCGCCAGCTCCAGCCCATTGTCAATAAAAAGCTGGGGCCAACGGGCAAAAAATAAACTTAAATCGCCTATTAATGGCAAACACACACAGAGTCCCTAGCAATTGGGCAACTTTTTGTTGGGACTATCTACAAAGTCAGCAAAAGTTAAGTTTCGTCCTGCGTTCAGGAAATGCCAGATAAAAATGGCTACTCACTTCCCCACACAAACACACTTAATGCAGTATATGAATGTGGTAAAGGGGTATTGGTATGAGGGTTGAGGGCGGGGAGGGTGGCTTTTGGGATCGTTTTAACATTTGCCAGCTTATCGTTTTGACTTTTAATCAGTTCGCTTTGCAGTTCATTTTGTTGACTCGGATGGAGCGCAAATCGTTTGCTGCTGACTTGAAGTCAGCTCATTTGGAGCAGACCGAGCAGACGCTGGGTCACTAATTAAAGCATCTTCAGTTGGCCGCACGGCCTCATTAGCATAATTCTAGCATAATTCCTCGCCAGCTACAGCGTGCAAACATTAAATTATGAAATAATATCAATGTGGCCACCCAAATAAAAACTCCACTGAGCATCTCAACAAGCAACAAAATCAGAAAAAACAACACCAAAAAAATTACAGAAAAAAGTTGACACAACAACAACAACAACAGCAACAATAAAGTTGAAGAAGAAGACGACGACGAAAAACTGGACGCTTAACGAAAGTTGCCCAGCCACATCGAACCAGAATTTCAATCAGTAAATTGAACACCTGAACTTAACTGATTTCGTGCTGTGGGTCTGCGGCCGGCAACTAACAACTGGCAACTGGCGACTTGGCTTGGGACTGGGACTGGGACTTGGACTGGGACTGGGACTGGTACTGAGACTGGGGAGAAGCAGCGTGCGAAGCCGAAATTGAGAAAAGAAGATGTTGCCGCCACAACGAGAGCAACAGACACACACACACACACACACACACACACACTCGCACACACACACGCACAGGCGCACACACACAGACTCACACAACAACAAAGAACAAGAGCAACAACGACAGTAGCAGCAGCAGCAGGAACAACAGCAACTAAAGTCGAGCAAATGGGGCGCAGCAGGAAATTAAGACAGGCATACAAAGGCAGAGAGAGAAAGAGAGAGAGAGCGAGAAAGAGAAAGAGAGAGAGCGAGAGGGAGTCATCGATCCCTCGCACCCAGTGTTGCCTCAATTAAGAAGTCAACAAAAACCCAATTCAAAATCAACTAAAGTAAGCAGCTTAATAAAAGTTGAAAACTTAAAAACTTGTCATTGGGCATTTATTTGAGGGCTAGTTTGGCAGTTTGCTCCTGATATCCTTAGCAGCAGCCCCATTTGCAAATCCTTTTGCATAGCCATCACTGACAAGACAAAAATCTCTTGGAGATGTCGCATTTCTGAACGAATATTCCCATGGGGCCAGCTATTAAATAGCCAAAATGGCAACACTTGCGCGGCTTGTATCTGCTTCCCGTTACAACTCATCCACATGAGCAGACGGGAGACAGCTGGAACACCATTATTATGCCAGCTGTCTCAATCAGAGGCAGCAGCAGCAGCAGCAGCGAACTCCAATCGCAAGTCTATTTGCAAAGTGCTGTCAAAAATCGCTGAAGATTTGTATTACAACAGATCGACCAGTGTTTGGCTTGAACCTGTCTCCGTCTGCGTGTCTGTCTCTGTCTGCGTCTCTGTCTCTGTCTCAGTCTCAGTCTCAGTCTCGGTCTGTCTGAATGTGCGTTTCGGATTTAAGATTTGTATAACTTTAAGCCTTATTAACATATTTTGTTCCCCGTCGATCTTTTTGTATGCTACATTGTCCACTCCATGCCAACCCATCCTATCCCATTCCATTCGATTCGATTCGATTCGATTCCAGCCATAACCACAGCTCGATCGCCCACACGCAAAACGAACGAATATTTCGAGCCACACTTTTGCCAGCTTCGAGACTTAAGTCTGAAATGCTGTGACGTGAAAAGAGCGTGTGGGCTGGCCAAGATCGATCCATACAAATTCATTTCGTTTGGCCAAACACCAAACAACACACAACAAACAAAGGCATCAAGTGAAGACTGTGTTGAAATTTGTTGCTGTTTGTTGTGGAAATGATCACAAAACTGGATTCTATGCAGCTTGTACATCTTACACCTTTTTGGCGCAGCCGAACGAATTCTAAACAATATCAACAGAAGCCAACTCAGTGGGTCAATGACGCTCAGTCGCATTGAATCAACCTGAAAGCAATTATATATATATATCTACATATATATATGTATGTCGGAAACTTAGTTTTCACTTACGAGTGAACTCTTTAGATTTATTTCTTGTTATTCCACTTTTTTTTTTTATTATTATTACTTATTGTTACTGAGCAAAAGTAAACAATAATTTTTCAAATATATTCGATTAATTGGTAGTTGCTACATTTGAGGAATATTGAAGTGTCTCTTTCTGTCGTCCATTTGCACTCTCTTTCTCCCTCTCTATGTCTCTCTCTCTCTCTCTCTCTCTCTTTCTCACGCTTAATACTTAATAGTTCTCTTCATAATACTCAGATACTTGTCTAGCCTCGTACTCATAAGACTCGTGTGCTAGCCGTAGAATGCAATCAATGTGCGCATCACTTGACAGCAATGACACTGCTTCATGCAGCGAGTCAACCTTAGGTGCCACATGACTGGTCGGTCGCAGCTGCCACAGCTGCCCCGCCCATTGGCAGCTAATTGAGTTATATAGCCCGAAAGTCGGAGGCAAAGCAACCGTTGGGGCCCCATGTCCAATAATCAATAACCACATGACGCGGCACTTGGGCGCGGAAAGTGCAACCACCGGGGCACCAAGGGAATGGGACATGTTTGGGGTATCAGCGGCACCAGCACAGATGAACGAAACCGAACCGAACCGAACCGAACGGAACACAAAACTATTTAAAATCGAAGAGAAATTCAAATACAAATCAATTCAATAAATTAATATATACACATACATTTACAAGCGTATACGTATGTATTAAGAAGACTTTTTTCTTCCACAGGTTTTATGTATTTTTTATTTATTTATTTATTTTTATTTATTTTTGCTTCTCGGGAGGAGTGCGGTCGACTTCGGGTTTCACTTGCGGTCTCTCGCTGTGGGGCCCCCCCTAAAAAAATAATAAAAAACAACAACAAAGGTTGTGTGGATGTCGCTGCATGTCTGGCTTAGTTAGTGCATTGGGAGTGTGGTTTTTTTCTTTTTGGGCCAACGAATCGAATCAAAACGTGTTAGAAAAGAGCATAATAATGAACTGGCAGCTGAGCATAGACGACAAACACAGCAACAACAGCAACAACAGCAACAACAGCAACAACAGCAACTGTGCGACCGACCCACTCACCGGCAGCATTCGAATTCGATCTGAGGCTGGAGTTTTTCTTGATGGTTTTCCATTTGTGTTGTGGTCGGTCCAGTTGCCATTGCCGTTCACGTGGCTGGATATAGACGTGTGTGGGCGTGTTTGCAATAGCAACGACCATGCAACCACACAGCGCAGCCATACGACACCTTCGACAACGGTGTCGCCATCCACATCGCCATCCACATCGCCATCGCCATAGACAACGACAACGACAACATCGTCGACCAACTAAATCCGATTATAACTAATTATTATGAACACCAAACTTCAGGCACACTGCCCAGCTACACTCGAAAAATATATGCCACACAATATGTTATTTTTAAGTCATTTGTAAATTTGATAGAAATAACTAATTTTGAAATATAGAAACTCATTTTAAAAAATTTCAAAAAATGACCCTCCAAAACTTTGAATCGATTAGCTGGATTACGAGTCTGATGATTTTCTGATTACTTGGTAGTGTATTTTTTTCTCAGTGCAACCAAAAAAAGAGACAGTCCAGAGCCAGCGTGGTTAGCACGGATCACAGGGCCATTGCAGCTGCAGCTCTTAACTCAATGATGTCAATGATGATTGCCTAAACAGCGCCAAGCGCCAAGCGCCAAGCTCCAAGCTCCAAGCTCAAAACTTGAGTTCTCCAAGGGCTTGGCGTGGGCAATGCCTCATTGGCGTTGTTCATGTTATTGTTGTTGTTGTTGTTTATGTTTTTTATTTTTTTGTAATGCAAAGTTGCAGCTTGTTATAAGCTCTGCACACACACACACAGACAGACAGACGGAAAGATTTACAGTTGGTCAGACAGACAGACAGTCAGACAGACAGACAGACAGACACATTGCAAATCGCAGCTAGTTTAAACTGTCAAATGCAGGCCTTATGAATAATTCATGTGAAACATATAATTGTGGATTTTGGATGGACACATAACCATGCCATTAACATTGATCAATTTCAATAGTTGCCCAAACAAAATCGAGTAATCGAGAGGGAGATGCAGGGAGGGGCAGATCCAGTTATCGGCTGTGATGAATCTCAGTTTTCCTATTTTCATTATATTCTCATGCAATTTGATTAAGTTAGTTTTATTTAATCAAAGTCATATTAGTGGCAGTTAAAGGACAAATGGCTTGGCTTATTAAGCTCGTCATACAATAATAATATTGCAGTAGTTAAACGCTTTTAGCCAAGTTCATCGAGTGTTCGGAGTGTTTCGGACTTGTATTTGTTTATGGCCATTATTCGGCTGGTGCGAGGGGTAAGTATTAAGTATTTGTCAAATAGACTTACCGTTTCCCTCAAGGCTCTTTAGCTGTGCCAGTGACTTTGTCAAAGCTGCAAGAAAAAAAGCACACATATAAGTACACAAACACATATATACTTATGTACAGATACATATACTTATATATACAGATACATATACTTATATAGATATATACATGATATATGTATGGATGTAAGTCTGTGTGTAGTTTATGTTGTATGTCGCATATAAAAGTCAGCTTATTAATTTAAGGTTTTCTTGTGTACACATTAATTGTTGTTATTGTGCGCTTTTGTTGCTGTTGCTTGCTTGTGCTATTCTTGTTGCTATTGTTGTTGTTGTTCTTTGTTGCTGCTGTTTGTTTGTTGTTGTTGCTGTTTGTTTGTTGTTGTTGCTGTTGTTGTTCGACTATAAACACGCACGAGTCGTGTTAGGTCGCGCCGGCTTCCGCATTTGTCCGCCGAGGCCTTTGGCCTTTTTACACAGGATAGTCCAGGGGCGTGGCGGGGGAGGGGCTGATCACAAAATGTTTATTAGACATATTATAGCCAGTTGGTTGAATGGTCGCAGGTTCCTCTACCAAGCAGAGCACGCATTTTTCGCATAAAATCGACATTTTTATGCACTTCTCATAATTACGCACAATGTTCTCCAGACAGCTGATGGGGGGAGGGGATGTAGGAGGAGGGGGTTGCTGGTTGTAGCGGGGGGATGTAATAACTTTGTGATGGCCCATAATTGCTGCAGTTTTAATGCTTTTCTGCTTCTGTGTATTGCAAATTGATTAGGGACTACACTTAGTCAAACATCGTGGCAACATGGCAAATCAATTTGCTAATCGCCAATCTGAAGTGCATTCCAAGTAAAACATTCCAATTTCAGATCGAAAGATTAAAATCATTAACTTTTATATCTGAAATATTTGTGTAGACACCATGTCATATATTTTATTTATTGTACTTTAATGGATCGCTTTAATGCTTCTGCTTATTGACAGTCAAGTTGCACTTATCCTTAATAATATTATGCAATCGGATATCGATACTTTAATGATATCGCTACTGACTCGATAACTTGCTCTCAGTTGTATCGGGACAAAGGCAACAAGTTTGCCAAGCAGCCTTTACCGCTTCTTGTCCTTCCTATCCCACATTTGTTTCTTCAGAATATGAAAAGTGGAAATGATTTTAGTTAAAGCAACACAGTTTTGTTTCGAGTGTATCGCGCTGATGAGATGACTGTTTCTTTGATGATGCTGCTGCTGCTGCTCTTTGGCTCTTTTTAGTGGCTGGCAAACGATCGGTGAGACTAGAAAAGGTGGCCTTAAGCACAAAATCATCTGGATGGGCTTAAATTGGATTTAATTCCGAGCTGCATTTGATGCCGTTTTCTATGACGGCCTCCTGTGACAGCCACTAATCTCAATCCCAACTCAAAAATTTCAAATGGCTTTCAGACGGCCACACAGCGCAGCTGGCCAAGAACATTGGCTAAATGACCGACGTACTACTCGTACAATTTCAAGGCAGAAAAAGCCATCCATTTACACACACTCACACACACACAAATAAATACAAACACACACACACACACACGCACACACACACATTTATATGTACACATACATATATGCAAATATATTCAACATATAGTTTTTCCGGCTCAAAGCATTCTTGTTTTATGCTGCTAAAGCAAGTTTTTAATTGAATTAAGCTAGCTGGAGACAAATGCAGAAAATATATATATATTTACGCACACACACACACACACACACACACAGATACAAATATATCTAAAAGATACAGATGTTATAAGAAGACGGAGAAAATTGATGGAAATATTTGCAAAATTTGTCTGCATTGTATTATTTTACTGCATTGTTTGTTTATCCATTTGATAGTTTTGTCGTATTTTAGCTATTACATCAAGTTGCAAAGTATTTTCCACTTGCCACAAAAATTGCATTTACCAAAATTGCCAAAGAGTTCCCCTGCGGCAGGCCATAAAATAGTTTGCAATTGGAATTCTGCACGCCTGGCGAAGTAATTAATGTGCTTAAGTTTCAGTTCTTGGTGAGATTGGAGGAGATTTGGCATTCATTGATTGGATTTTGGACTTGATTATGGGGTAGGCAAAAGGAACTTCACTCATATGAAGTCAATTACTTGATGTAATAATGGGTATCTCTCAGTCAGTCAAGTTTGTTGGGCATTTCCACTTCTTTGCCGTGCACATACATAACAAATTGAAAAATTGACATAATTGTGGTGAAGCGGAAAGAAGCAGGGGTTGAATGGGTGAGGGGTGAGTGGTGAGTGGGCTGTGGAGCCTATAAGTAACCACAGATAGGGTAGCTCAGCACCTGCAGACACCACCCCTCCTGCTGGCCACCCGATTGCATTTGATAAACAGCAGGTCATGATTCATGAGCCTGGCTCTATTATCCTTTTGCATGCGCCAGCCTAACGAAACTGCAGTTGCGGCAAGCAGTTGGGCAGCGGGGGCAGGGTGCGGTCGTGTTGCAAGGTGGGTTTTGCTGGCAACAACGCGGGTGGCATAAAAGTGAAATATATGCGACGTATTCATAAGAAAACATGCGATGCAATAAAAGAAAAACAACAAAAATGAAAATGAAAATAAAAATACACAAATACAGAAATACAGAAATACATAAATATAAAAGAACAACAACAACAACAACAACAACAGCAGGAGCAGGAGCAGGAGCAGCAACACACAGATAGAAAACCGTGTGGCACGAAACCGAAACAAACCAAATGGAACCCATATCCCTGTTTGCCGAATGAATCAGTCGATTCTCAGTCTGTGTGAATAAAAAGCACACACACATATATATATGCATATCTGTACTACGTGTGTGTGTGTGTGTGTGTTTGATGGGGGAGGGAAGCGAAAAACGCACTCCAGGACACGGCCAGGAGGCTACAGACAGCTACAAAATGGATGAACGTGGCAACAACCGTTAAGTGGTTGCTTGTTGTCCTTGTTGTACTTTGAAATGTTTTACAAATTCAACAGAAAATTGTATTCACAACAACAAATAAATAAAAAAGTGAAGTAATGCAATAGCTTTATCTGTTTGCGAGAGAGAGATAGATACAGCGAGAGAGAGAGCGAGAGAGAGAGAGCAAGAGAGAGAGAGAGAGAGTGAGAGTGAGAGAGATAGAGAAAGCGAGTCAAACAAATGTGGTATAAGATTTGGTGGTTCGGCCAAAAAAATTTTTTTTTTTTTTGGAGGGGGGGGGGGTTGATTTATCCGGCACTACTCTCTGATCGAGGGTGTCAGCTGTGGCAGCCCAGTCAGCTGCTGGCCAATGCGTTAATTTACGCAGCGGGGGCGAATAAGCCAGAATAAAAAACACAAGAAAAACAACACACGACAATAATAAACAAAATAAAATAGGCATAGCAAATGAGACAAAGCGGCTGCTTAGCGCATGAGTCATCCTGCCTCGTCCTGCAGGACGAGAGGTGTGGGTGGGGGTAAGGGCTGAGGGGTGGCGAAGTGCGTGGGGCTGAGACACAAGCTGAGCTCTCTCAGAGGGTTGCGTTCTTTCTATTTTTGATTACTTCAGCTGGAGGGTTGGTGGGGAGGGCAGGGTGGGTTGTGCAACTCCAACAACTACACAGCTTAACTGGAGCAGGACAAAGGAAGGCGGCTTAGATAAGGCAACAGCTGGAACCGTGGGGTACCAGCTGTGCACTGCAGCAATGAGTCACACTAAAATTGCAGCCACTGCCGATATCCATTTGGTCGATAACATGCTCAATTCTTTTCAATTTTAAATTTTTTTTTGTGGGGGGGGGGGGCTGGTGCGAACTTTGGAGTCAACACTCGCCCAGTTTCAACTTAACTTTAAGTACTTAACAATAATAAAGCTGACTTATAACTCAAAAGTTTAGCAAATAAACAGTCGCTTGAGTCAGTAGGCTGATTGCCAAATATTGAGCGAAATGTGCAAAAATTAGTTTAAGCAAAAATTGATTAAATTAATTAAGATTAAATACCCTTGCAGTTCGGAGTCTGTCTTCTGACATATAAATTCCAGGCAGCGTTTTTCGTTTCATTTTATTTGATTGTAATATTTCTTAGGCAGCCATTAAGTTTGTATGGCAATGAATCATTTTGGTAGCAGAAGCCACAGATATTGCCAGTATTTTCACACACACATGCGGCCTTGCGGCCGCCCTGAAAGTGGGGCTTATCTAAATGGCATTTGGTTGGAGGCTAGCAAGCTGCAGTGCCATCTGTAGATTCGTAGATAAGACGCATACAAGACGAACCATTCGCGGTTGGCCCAGACCGCTGAACTTGACAAACTTTGCAGGGAGTCAGTCAGTCAGTTAGTTGATAAACTTTAGCCACGGCTAAAATACTCTTGGGCCAAATGTAAATATTAAATTTGCGCATAAAAATAATGCGGCCACAGATACAAAAAAAAAAATGCTAAATGGGTGCGCAGCTCAAGTTGAAGCTGAATGCTAAAAATACTATATATATATTGAAGGAGGAGGACGAAGCCCAGAACCAATCGCTGCTTTAACCGTTCCATGCTAGGGTGCGAAAGTGGGGGGATTGGCGCGGTCTGAGTTGGCAAGCATGCCCGTCCATAAAAAGCTTGGCAGACTATGAAGTGCTAGCCAAAGGTCCTGACGAAATTGACGCGACGGCAACGTCAACGTCAACGACAACGACAACGCCAACGAGAAGCAGCAAAAAAGCAAGGAGCAAAAATATAAAAAACGGAGCAAAAAAAAAACAAAAATGGGAGACGACTCCATAATAATTTTATGCGCTTCCAAAAAACTTCCGCTCCGTCATAGCGTTGTGTTTCCGGCAAAGGAGCGTCACGAAGACATTTCACACACACACACACACACACACACACACACACACACACACATGCCGCCAAATTGCCATAGAATTTTTGCATTTACTTGGCCCGTCAAGCTTTTCCTTTATGTTCGACTTGGTCGCTGGCTTGATTTTTGCCTCCAACACAACGGACGCTCGCCCGTCTGGCCAGGGCACGGGGAATCATCTGCTGGGAATGCGGTGATGGGGGGGGGGGGAGTGCTTTAGATACTGGCAACTGCGAGATTGAATACACTGGCTTTTGGGTTCTGGGCATGGCCTGACTGACTGAATGCATGAATGAATGAATGTTCAACTGTCACTTCCGTTCGCCAAGCGAACAACGACAACAAGTTAGAGTGCTCTAGGCGAGAGTGGCACCCTCTGAAGATACCCTGTACCCATCCATCCACACATACCTTCAACTCTTGCATTTATTTTCCAGTCATCGTCGAAGTCAGATATTATATATGCTCTATTGGTATCATCGAATGTGGGTGTTCTGTTCGCATATCTGCATTCCAAACTTCAGCTCTCGATCCCTCAACTGCCAAAGAATAGAGCCTCTCTAATTTCAAGAAACTTGTTTGCGTTTATCTAAAAACGATTTGTAAAACTCAGAAATGGCAAAAGGCTGAATTTCTATATTTATCGATATTTTCCGGTTTGGGTTTAAACCAAATTCCAAATTTTAGACTGTTTTTGAATGTGTCGCAGCTTTAGGTTACCCTTTTCTTGGCCATCCCACGGGGTATCACAAGAACGACAACAACGACATATCAACATACATTCTTGCTGACGAGCTTCAGCTGCTGCTGCTGCTGCTGCTGCTTCTGCTGCTATTGCTGCTGCTGCTGCTGCTTCTGCTTCAGTTGCTGAAGGTGGAGGAGCTAAGCCGAAGGACGAGGCGTCAACATTGTAGTTGCTGCTGCTTCAGCTCTTATTATTGTTGCCGGTCGGGGGATGAGGGAGCAGCGGGGCGGGTGTGGCAAACAGCGACGAGTAATGACATATTCAAACGCAGCGCGAAGTTGTCGACGGGCGACGAAGGCGTCAACCTGCTCCACCCTCGCACACCCCTCGCCCCCCTCTCAGCAAAAAAAAACCAAAGAAAGAAAAAATATAACAGAGGAAAAAATAAACACACACACACACCCACACACACCCACACGCACACAGAGAAACGTTGCCAGACATTTTGACAAAGCTGGCGACAAGGACGTACACTTGTAATAACATAAAAAGGATATTGTAAAACATTTTCATAAGTTCTTTCTCGCAGACGCTGCTTAGAAATCGCAGTGGGGTTGGGGAATGTAGGGAGGCGTGTTGTAGGGGGAGGGAAGGGGAAGGGGTGTTGGCAACGCTTTGATAATGGCAGCAACTACTCTACGCTAAACGGTGACTGAGTGTTTGCCAGTCGGATAGGATGCTGTCTCATAAATGTGCAGACATCCACATATACTGCGTAGTATCAGTGGTATGTATGCTGCATGTTGCATGGGGCATGTGGCATGTACTAGCATTAACACTGATCACTTGAGCCACCTCACAGGAAATTCCCGAGTATCCGTTGCATTGGGAAATTCTATGCAAACAGATGGAGCATAAAATTAAACAATTATTGCTGCATTGTGTGAAACATGTTGTGCCTCCCTGGCCAAAAGCTGAGCAACTGCATCGATATGTATTACAACCTGCTCAATATCTGTTTACTTAGGAGTGCTTGACATTAGACATAAGCATAATGTTTGAGATGAGAGTATAACTAAAATTATTAAACAACAAATGGATGATCAAAATGAATGCGTAATATTTATATGGATAGGTTTAAAAGCCTTACAACCAGAGAATACCGATTCCGATTCGAGCTACAGCCCAACCCACTACTACTTACTACGTGGGAATGACTCGGGGATAGCCGTACATACAAGTTCACACAATTTTGATGGACTTCATGAAGATTGTGCAAAAGACGCTGTCAGAAAACCATTTAGTGATGGTTTGGCTTGTCTGATAAATATATACAAATATGGATATGGATCAGCTGCAAATGAAATTAAATTCATTAAGAGAAACGTTGAAAATTCGAATTGAAATGAATTCACAATTAAATCAGTTTCCAAAATGCAGCTAAATAACCAGTTGTGAATTGGATTCGCAATTGGCTTTCAATTGCAATTGCAGTTTGGAGCTGTTAACAGTTGCCGCCATAATCTTGCAATTTTTTTCTATATCTTGGCAGCGACTAAATCGTATTCGTTTTTCGGCTAAGCTGCTGCCAAACAATAAACAAATTTTATGGCCATTTGAAATTCACATTTGGCTTTCTATTTGCCATTCGCATTTGGACTAATTTGACATGGTTTTTTGCTCTTTATTTTTATCTTTATCTTTATCTTTTTCTTTTTTTTTTTTGGGCACTCTGCCAACCCTCAAAGCACATACCCGGAACTACCCAGCACACACACACACACACACACACAAACTGAGAGAGGTGGAGAGAAAAGGAGGGGGGAGAAAGAGAAGGAGAGACATGCATACATAAGTAGTTGGACAGCTGGCAACCCTCAAGTCAGCCCAAAAACGGGGCACACTTCAACTTGAATGTGCTCTGGTTCAACTTTTCCATCAATGACTATTAATTGGCGTTCTGTTTGTTGCGACGGGGCGGATGGGTTGTGGTGTTGGCTAAGAGGGTGGTGAGGGGGGTGAGGGGGAGGGGGGTTGGACAGGAATGAAGCGCTCCACTTGCATTAAGGCGGCGCCATTAAAGCTCATCTGAAATGCAGGCCAAAGCCTTGGGGCGCTTCAAGAGCTTTAGCTGCAAGCAAAAAGCCACTGCCCCTGCTTCTGCCTCTGCCTCTGCATCTGCCTCTGCCTCTGCCCCTGCCACCGCCGCCATCAAGCTGGAGCACTTTAGAAATGCCGCTCATAGATTCTCATTCTCATTCTCATTTTAATTTCCATGAGTTCGTTTTCATTTATATTTTCGTTTTCGTTTTCGTTTGCAGTTGTTGTTGTTGTTGTTGTCTTAATGTCCATTTCCATTTGGCATGCCCCAAAGTGCTTCGGCTATTTGGGGTCGTCGTCGTCGTCGTCTCTAATGATGATAGCTTGACAAATATTTATTGCTCAAGCATTTGAGTGCAAATATTTTAATTAGTCTGACGACGATGCAAACACACTGGCAAAGCGCAGCAGGCACGCTCATCATCAAATGTATATTGCCACATGCGGCAAACGGGCGTAACGATGCTTGGCTCCAACTATCCCACTCGCCCCCGCTCGCCTGCCCCGTGTTGTGATGAGACTTAATGAACTGCAAAGCGGCTTTCAATTGCCTCCAATTAACCAAATTAACAATGGACGTCGTCGACGATGAACAAATATGATAACTTATTGCATGCAGCAAAAAGAAGCAGCAATAAGCAGCCGCAGCAGAGGCAACTGCGTGAGAGAAATCACTGGTTGCAGCGGGATTGAGGGGGAAATGGAGAGGTGACAGTTACAACAAAAGCAGCTGCTTGCCTCACATGTCAATATTGCAACCGAATGAGTGACAGGCAACATCTTGCAAGGTATCCGCACCGCATCATAATTTGTGGCATGCAAAGAGCTAACAAAGCGACAGGATGGCTCATAAAAACAAAACGGCAAACAGCAAAAAGCAACAACAACAACAACAACAACAACAGGAAAGAAATAACTTTTCGACATGCTGACGACGACGCGTCAAAACGATCGACCGTATCGAGGCTACCGCCTCTGCCACTTGCCACTTGCAACTTGCCCGCTTCGGCTTTCTAAAATACCCTTGCTGCAACTTTTTGTCATAAGGCATCCTCGAACCCATCAGTTATCTGGCAGCCAACAGTAAAAAAACGACGACTTCAATCGAGGGAAAAAACTGAAATGCTTAATGATTGCTTGGATCGTAAATAGAAATCGGCCGATGTTAATCAGGATCAGATGCGGGTTACTACATCAATGATCCTCGTGTGGATTCCAATTTGAGTTGAGAGGCCAACAGGTTTGACTGCGGTCTGTAAGGGTATTCAATAGTCGGAGTGGCCACGATGATTTTAGTTTCTTATTTTTTGCTGCTGCTGCACAATCAATACGTTCTACACAACAAAGAGAGGCAGTAAGAGCAGTAACGGTAACTTGAGCATGTTGCACTTCCGCCGGCTGTCGTTGCCAGACATTTTAGCAATTTGCAACGCCAGCAAATTATGGGCCAAATTTTGAGTAGCAAAACCAAAAACCAAAAACTTGCTCCACCAGCCTTCTCCTGTGCTCCTTGCATGCTAGGTGTGGCAAGGACGTAGCTGTGCGGCAAGCTGCATGCAACTTTTGAGCCCCAAGACACGCATCAAAATGTTTTATATTTGTTATTTTTTTTTTGTTTTTTTTTTTGTTTTTTTTTTGTTTTTTGTTTTAGTTTATGCTTAAATAATGATAATCGTTTTTATTTTTCTTTAATTTTTGTCTGTTTCTATTTCTATCTTTCAGTAGTCATAAATCATTTGGAAGCGCTGGGGGGCTGGGTCTATGGGGAGGCAGCAGATAGGAGGGGGGGGAGGGAGTAGCGTGCGCAGAGACATTTTAAAGAGCATCCAATACCTTTGCGAGGCGAACTCACTAAATGATTATGGCTCTGCTCAGCTCAGCTCAGCTCAGCTCAGCTTAGTTGATCTAAAGTCAAGAAGTCAAAAAATTGAATCGGAGACCTGAGCATTGTTACCTAACGATCGCACAATTTGGGGCATGGTTTGGGGGCAGCTGTTCAGCATGTGCTTAGCATGCGGCCTATGGACTGAGAGGAGAAGCCATTAAGTTGAGTTCTTCGAAATTGTCAGATGTGCTAAATACCTATAAATATAGATATGTATATATATACATATACATATTTAGAGGCACTGCTCTTGAAGAATTTTCTATTCAAACTTGCTGCAGTGTTGCCAGATTGGACACAGTTCAGACTTGCCAGATTTAACTGCATTTTTCAAGGTGTTTTAGATTTTTGAAACGTTTGACATTTAATTTGCACACACTCTTTTTCAGTCTCTATATACATAATATAGAGACTATATATAGTAAAGTATATAATATTTAATATATATAGTTAAATAAAATATATAATTTCCAAAATGAAAAAACAGTTCGTTTCAAATTAATTAGATTATTAGAATAAATATGTTGAGCCTGCATCTCTGAGTATGTTCGAAAAGTACTCGGTTACTCGTTGAGTCACTCGATTATTCGTTGAGTACACTCGCCGCAAGGCACTCGTTTGCCTGGCATATGCCATTATTTATGTTTGAGCCAATTCGGTATAACTGTCAACACACAAAGGCGTCAGTCGACCAAGCAGTTCAATCGCAAATGTCAGCCACAACTGGCGGGCACAGCCCACTCACTAACTGGCTACCAGACTAACTGGCTAACAGGCTAACAGGCTAACTGACTAAGCTGGCTTAACAAAAACAAAAGAAGTATTTTGCGGCAACTGTTTTGTGTAAGCAATAAAAATGAAAAGGTCAAAGTGTGTTGGCTAAGTGTGCGTGCGAAAGAGAGAGATAGGGCGAGAGAGAGGGCAAAAAATAAAATGCATCAAGTAAAAATCTGGCATCTGTAAGCCTAAATGCGCTTGCAATGCGTGGCACCCAGCTATCAAGTGTTGCAAGCGCGTTGCACTTGGATTTTATTTTTATATTTTTGCTTTCTTGTTTTTTCACACATGTTGAGCAACATTTTAGCAGCCACAAAAATAAATAACATTAACTTAAGGCAAAATACGTAATAATCCAAGAGATTGTTGTGTAGAGTGTCAACTAGTGTTGAGGGGGGTGGGTGGTTTGGTGGGGGGGGGGAGGGGAGGGGTTTAAAAGTAAAAGTGGCATGGACAGGCCAAAAGCGGCTTAAAGCTAATACTCCGTACTCACATTTTCAGCGACTGCTGTTGTTGTAGTTGCTGTGGCTGCTGCTTGTTGCAAGCTCAAATGTCACGCCAAAAAAGTAAATAAACCGCTTTGAAAATTTCACTGACGGTTTGCTGGCAATTATTTATATTTGCTTCAATTGTGTTGTATTTATCTTGTTATTGCTGTTGTTGTTATTTTCTCACTTTATTTAATGTTGCACCTTGCGGCTGCGGTTGCTGCGGCGCCAACGCATGCACTTCATAACTCTTGCGATTGCTGCAACATCAACGGATGTCTCACTGGTAATCCACGCCGCAGTTTATATTTCAATTATTATTTCGTTTATTTTTCTCTCTAATTAACTTTTGCACTCAAACCAAAAAAAAAAAGCGTTTGCATAATTTTTTGTTTATTTTGTTAAAAAAAAAAAAATAAATATAATATAGATGTGGACAACTTTTAAAGATGCACGTTGTCTTTGGACATGATAATGTTTTCAAAATACACGAAACGCTCCCGAGAAATCGGTATTTTCTGTGTTTGCTGCTTGGTTTTTGGTTTCGGGCTAATCCGTCGACACGAAACGCACGCGACGAGCTAACGAAACGCAATGCGAGCAGCAGGTGAGGGTGCAGACACAGACTCAGCCACGACACAGCAGCGAGCCGACGCTCGCAACTCGAACCGGGTCGAACGTGTTGCGACTCGCTCTGTTCGGCCACTGTTAGGCCTGTAAGAAATGTAAGCGCGCTGTTAAAGAGTGCTGTACACCAAAAACCAAAGAGCACAAAAAGACACAAACTGCAACTTCTTTGGCTGCTTGTGTGTGTGTGTGCGTGTGTGCTTGGGCAGAGAGAGAGAGATCTTATCGAGGCTATGACAGCAGACGAGTTATCGATCCGATGTTATGGAAAATATATACACAAATATTATGCATTTGGTCATATGATAAAAATGACTAATTTGATGGACTACGCTGCATAGAATTAAATTGGACGGGACTTGGAGGACTACATCGCTCGAAATATTAATTCGATTTTTATCGATGGATATAGCGGTACTACTATTTGATACAATTGGAGTTGCAGCCACATCTTCGACATGTGCACATTCTGGCAGAATATTGATTAATTAGAAATATCGGATCAGCTGCACGTTCAATTTTTGAAATGTTGGCCAACTGACCTGCATGATTGTGCCTTCTTTGGGTGTTTTGTGCTTTTCAGCTCGGCAGTTGGCCCTGATGAGGACCTTCTAGTCCGGCTGCTGTTCATCATTAAGATGATTGCTTGGATATCATTTCCCCAAGTCGTCTATTATTCGGCTGGCTCTGCCCGCTGACTGCCACTGAGGTAGCCCCGACTCCTGCGGCCCCAATGCTGCAGCTTAATTGTGCATTTATAGCCACAGCTGTGGGTGGGAGGGAGTGCACTGAAAAAAAAGACAACATATATTTAAATTTATAAAATTGCGCAAAAAGAAAAAAAAACATGTTTCGCTTAGTGTAAAGAAGGTGGGCCAAGCAACGCGTGGGTTTTATTCGTGGCCAATTGCAACTGCAACAGCAACACTGCAACTGTTGCCCAAATTGAAGAATTTGCCTGAGGTCAACGCTGTCATGACACTCAGTCGGAATCGTAGCTGTTTTTTTTTTTTGTTTTTGGTTTTTGGCTTTTTGTTTTGTGCTTTATATTTGGCTTTCGCTAAGCCTCAATCAAAGTCGCAGCTGTTGCACCTACAACTGTTGCCAGTTTGAACTCCTGACTCTTCACTCTCGACTCTTGAATCTCGACTTGGTGCTGGGATAGGAGGCAATCAATGCCGGCAACATCTTGCTTGAGACGCTGGCATGTGGCATATGGTGCGATCGTGAATGGGCGCTTGTGGCTGCCACAGGTTTTGCCAAAAAAAAAAAGAAGTAAGGAAATGAGCTACACGAAGATAAAACGAAGAAAGGGGCAAAGAGAAAGAGGAGGAGGCAGCCAGAGAACAGCTGAAGATGATGTGCATCAACACTGTGGGAGCCGCTTTGCTTGCGACGTGTTAATCAGTTGCCTGCATGATGCGCCGATTCTGGGATCATGCATAATTGAATCGATACACAGACTGACGGATTGGCAGACGGGCGGACTGGCAACCAGACGGGCGACCGATGTAATAGAGAAGAGACAAACATACATGATTTCCAAAGATTAAAGCAAATGTTTATTTTAACATTTTGTCTGCGTGAGTGTGTGTGTGTGTGTGTGTGTGTGTGTGGAGAATTTATGGCATGAAGCGACGAGCGCAATTTAAACTACGCGTGTGAGTGCGAGGTGTGAGGGAGATTCCATAGAGAGGGCGAACATAAGCAGACCGAGAGGGAAAGAGGGAGGGAGAGAGCGAGAGAGAGAGAGCGAGAGAGAGGAATAGTCTGATAGAGGAGATGTTTGGTGGCTAAGTGGATGGGCCAGGGACAGGATGGAGTGTTCTCCTAGTCGGTTTTAGACTAAGCAATGCTTCTTTCTGCTCGCATTGCCCTTGCATTGGTATCTCCGCTGATGAAGTGTTCACCATCCAATTTTTAATGTAGTGTGCGAGTGTGTGTGTGTGTGTGTGTGTATTTTTTGTAGGTTGTTTTTTTTCTATTTATGCTGCTGCTGCTACTGCTGCTGGGTAATTGTCGTGTAATTTATGGTTCACGCATGGGAATATCAATGTTTTCTGGTCTAAATTTACGCATTTGTTGTTCTGACAAATGGAGTGGGGCAGAGAGAGAGAGAGAGCGAGAGAGAGAGAGAGAGAGAGAGAGAGAGAGGGGAGACGGGGCGGGGCCAGGGGACAGAGCTACGTTTACGATTATCAATAAATGTTTATAAACAATGCACAATCGACAATGGCAATCGCAATCCAGTTGGTTTAGTCATGTTATAGTTGAGCAGGTCACGATTTCAGTTTCATCTATATCTATATCTATATCTATATCTATATCAATCTATATCTATCTTTATAAAAGTCCAACCTCATTATTTTATTGCAGCAGTTTTTATGGAATTTCTCGATTCGCAGAAATGGACAAAATGCGACTAATTTAGTTGCACAAATCGAAGTGAGGTGCAAGATAGTGGAAGTGCTCCAAGTTCTATGTTTAAAACGCGACACCCCAGTTGCAATTAGACATTTTTTCTCCTGCTCCTGGTGCCGCACCTCGTCGTCCGGTTCCACTCGATGTTGCACAGCCAGAGAGTGGAGTGCAACTATTTTTAACTATTTGCCCCCAATGCAAGGCATTTTCTTTCAGTGTGGGCGCTATGAATTTTAATGAGTTCAATTCCTTTAAATCAAACCAAATGGAATCAAATCTAATTTAATTCCTTTCTGCACTCTACGCCGACGCGCTGCAGTTTTCTTCTTCATTACGCAGACAGGGACAGGGGCAACACATGAAGAGGGGTAGGGGCGGGTGGGTGGGTGTTGTATTACTTAAGCCACATCCACATGGGAACAGTGGTATTCAATGTCAAAGCCATTTGCAAAATTCGTGCCGTATTCGTTTGCCAACTCATCTCATCTCAACTCGACTCTCAGCTACCCCCCACCCCCCACCTCTACCCACCCCTCTTTGCTGCACCTCTCTACCCAGTTGTTGTCAACCAAGAGCGGATGCAACGTTTGCTAAAAATATCAGACGTATCGCTTAAAGTTAGGGTGGCCAAACGCACCCAGAAATGGTTTGCTTTGGCTCTGCCCCCGTTTCGCCCGGACAGCTGTATTTCATTCTGATGTCGGCAGTTGCTATTTGGCACGCTCCGTCCACAACAAAGACAACAACAACAAATTCAAGGGCGTGCAGCCCATTTCATTGCACAGAGGCCAAGATGCCGCCAATCTAAACCAATTCCATACAATCCCAAGCAATGCAATCCCATCTCCGGCAACGGTCGACAACTATTTCTGAACGTCCAGCAATATCTTGCTACTATCCCAAATACCCTGTAATAATGCAAATTGCTAAGAGTATGCAAATAGAAAATAATTTCAATTTCAATTTCAATTTTACAAAATTTACAAATGGTAAAGAGACTTTTTTTGGTTTATTGTAGTGTATAAGCTAGTAAGGATATTAAGCAGTTTGGAAAATTAGTAAATAAAATATTTGCTCTTTTTCATACTATAATGAATATGTTTTTCACTTTTATCAAGTCGAGCGTTCTCTCATTTAATATCTTAAGTGAAATAAAATTTAATTACTAATTTGGGTCTGGACAATTATCGCTTCAATCGATTTTAATGTCAGCCCTTAATTTATTTGTGTGTTTATTATCAGTTTTTGCTGAGTATTTTGCAGTCGCAGGCTGAAAAGCATTTTTTTGGGCTTGTGGAGTGGAGTGGAGTGCCCCTGAAACAGCAAGTAGCAAGCGGCGACGATGGCGACGCCAGCGTCTCTTTTTATGTGTGTTTACTGTAAAATTTATTTTTAATTTCAGCGACGCGCTGCCTGCAACTGGAGTTGACTGTAAAAATAGAAATACGCTGAAGCATTTAAACAGGATGCAGCAGCAGCGGCAGCCCCTACTTTTTGGCGAGACGACGACCACGTCGAGTCAAGTCATGCAGCCGAGCTGAAATTACTTAAAAATTGCCAGACAGTGCAAATATGTTCCGGGGGTGAAATGGCCGGGTTTCGGCTATGGCTGTTCCCGGAGCCGTAGCTGGAGCTGGATCTCCGTACTGTTGCCAGCACCAAGTTGACAGCGCCAGCAACAAATAGTTTGAATCAAAAAGAAACCAAAAGCAAAAAAAAAAAAAAATGAAAACACCAAATGCAAAAGCAAGAATAGCACAAAGATCAACTGGCTGGCTGTTGCCTAGCAGGCTCCTCCTATCTAGCATGCACCCCGTCCAACCGTCCACCCGTCCGTGTACTTGCTGCTGCTGCTGCTGGCGGGCCATCATGGGGCCAGCTGTCAGTCTGGGCGCATTAAAATGCAAAAGCATTTCATTTGCCGCCTCTCGCAGACAAAATTCAAAATCAGCAAATTACGTGCCAGCGGAATGGCGGCCATGTAACTAACACTTGGCAAACTGCAACAAAGCACGCTGAGCAGCAGAAGCAACTCCAGCCGCCAGCTGCCTGCCGCATGCCGCATGCCGCATACTCCCTTTTCCATTTGCCATTGCTAACCGCATCCCTTTCGCCAAAATTGCCACCCACTTTTGGCCTGCTTGTTTTTGTGTGCTCGGCTAAGACGACATGTAATTATCGTTAGCACAACACAGAAAAAAAGAAGCGATTTTGTCGGCGCTGAGACAAACAGTGACTCGCATCAGACACAGTCGCAGTCGCAGTCACTGTGATACGCAACGCAGAACAATAATGAATAACAATAATAAAGTCAAGTGCAAAGTTTGGCGTTGCATGAACTCTGAACTTTGCTCAAAATTGAGAGAAGCTCTTCAAAGATCAAGCAATGATCCGAGATTCAAGACTTGCCACAGCTAATCAGTTGGAGGAGTTAGCATGTGCTGTGTTCGCCTTCTCCAATCACTGGTTACTTTCTTGCCAAGCATGAGGATAACTTTAAGTGCCACATTTAACTGTTGCAAGGAGTGGGAGCGCCGCGAGCTGTGGCAATGTGTTTTAGTTATATGCTTATCGAATTGCATCTGGCTCAGTCTTAAAGGTACAGCACTATTTTGCTGTTGGTCTCGGCAAGGTGCCACACGACTAAATACCGTATTTAGTATTTTCTATAACACACAACCCCTCCGCCCCAGAGTCAGAGTGGGCTTAGAGAAGTACTCGATTGCCCGTGACTGGCAGCAGCCCCTTTTTACCCCCATTACACATTTTTAGCTGAATGCCAATCGGCAGTTAATGAAGTCAGCTCCACTCTTAGTGCTTCCCCCATCCATTCCGCCAGCAGGCACTCGCCGGAGTGGGCGAATGGAATCCGGGAGGGGGCACGTACGTATTGCTATTTGGCACTCACTGAAGTTTATTTACATTTTCCGCCAGCCTGTTTTTTTAACGCTGCCCAACACTCGCAAAAAAACAAAAAAAAGCATCGAATTTATTGCTTATCTGCTATGGAAAAATAAAAAATAAATACAGGATCCGGGACATATAAGCCTTAATTCCTTCTGAACCGTCAAAGTATATTTTCTACTTTTAAAATCTATTTGATATAATTATTATCATGCACTGCCAACAAGTTGGATCTATTGTGCCCCTTCTGAGCCTGTGGCTCCTTCATTAATCCTGTTTCTCAAACGATTTGAGTTTGATAATTTTGTAAGAAACATATATGTGAAAAGTAGAAATGCTGTCAATGGATAAATGTGTGTATAATAAACGAGCTCATATATTTTTCAAAGTGTACTTTTTCTTTCTACTTTCCGTCAGTGCGCCAGGCTGTCTGTCTGTCTGTCTGTCTGTCTGTCCAGCCATCCGATTACTTTCGCTGTCTAAATAATTTTACAAGACGGTTTCGGGTTATTTGAGCTGCGCTTTGGGGCCGCCTCAAGGTGAATGGCAAGCGAACAAACGAACGGTAATTACTTAAAAAGGTGACACCCCCTCCTCCTTCCCCTTCTGCCTTGCCCCCTCCCCAACCCTGTTGCAAGAGTTTAACTCCAAGTTGGACTCGAAATCGGACTCGGGCCTGAAGTCGTGACTGGAGCAGCGAGCAGCGAGCAGCGAGCAGCGACTCCTTGCCCATGTGCCGGTTTATAGCACGCTTGGGACTTAGACGAGCCATAGATGGAAGCGAGGGCTAAGCGGCCAAGGACTAGGCTGGTAGGATTGCTGGTGGCGATGAGGGATGGGGGGTGCGAGTAATCTGCACTTGCGCGGCTGCCGCCTGTTTGAAAAGTGAAATGTAAGTAATTAAAATTTGCCAGCATTACGTCTCGTAGCTCGTAACTCGATACTCGTAACTCGTAACTCGTAACTCAGAATTCCATATGCCAGACACTGGTTGGATGCGACTTGTGGCAGAGGGCGGGATGGGGGCACATTGTTGCCTGATTAGACTCGATACTGACTAGTGGATGGCAGGGTTTTAATTAACACGCATTTCCTTTGTCACAGTGTCTCTCTCAGCAATCACTTCGCGTAGGCTCGCACGCAGCCAACCCCCAACCCCAAATCTCAAACCCTACACCCCGCCAAAATTCAAGCAGTCCATCAACTTTGCCATATCATACGCCAAGCAGTCGTATTCTGATTCTGATTCTGATTCTCATTTCCATTTCCATTCCCATCTCAAAATTGAGGGCATTGTTTGTTGTTGGAAAATGTTCTCACTTCGTCGTCGTCGCCGTCGTCGTCGTCGATATTACGTGTATTATTTTTGGCTGTTTGTTTTTTCAGCCACGGCCGTCGAAGAGGCTGCAAAAACGCCAAAAAGGCACGTAGCTCAGTGGCGGGCGTGGCAAACGGAGCCGTGGCAGTGGCACTTTACCACGTTGCCAGGCACTTTGCTTTCATTTCATTTCGTTTCGTTACGTTTCGTTTTCATTTTCGATTTTCCATTTCTTTATGAAAATTGCTGATAATCACACGGAGCAGAGCCAGCAGCAACAGCCGCCCCGCCCCGCCCCGCCTTCATGCCAAGTGTGAAGCACTTGCAGCAGATCACTCGATATATACTTATCTTTAAATGTGGGGTTATGGTGGGGGCTGGGGTTGGGGTTGGGGTTGGGGTTGGGGGTGCGCTATGGGTTTGAGTAAATTCAAAGTTTTTGGGCACGCAATCTCAATCTCATGCCAAGTGCTTTCGAGCTGTGCGAACGCAAGTGATTTCGAGAGTGCCAGCGAGTGTGAAGATTACAATTGTCAGCAGCATGCAGCATGCAGCATGCGAGGCAAGCACACCGAATCTTAAGTCTCAAATTTTCAACTAAATGCAAATGAAAATGGTTCGAATGCATCAAATACCAAGCCAGCCAGCAGCAAGCTTCTCAAATGCGACTGCAATCAAAACAATAAAATATTTCAATTTTGTTAACTATAATTCATATAAAATTACAATTAATAATACTAGATCTCAAATTTATTTTCTTTTTATTAAATGTACATTTGAAAGTCAGTCCTGGGAACTAGATATATACGATAAGATCATAAGCTAGATGTGCTTGAATTTTTAGACTGCTGATGAAAAACGAAACTGAGAAAAAACAAATTTCACAAGATTTGATATGCAAAGCCAAGGATAAGCGTCAAGAATCCATTAAATGGAATTCTGCTTATCGTGGAGAGCATGTCGATAAGCAATGGATTAAGGAGGACGATCTCCACATTTGAGCAGGATGCCAGGCAGCCAGGCAGTTCGTTTGCCTTCTGAGAAATGAGCTTTGAAATGTAGTTGGAAATTGGTATTTAATATGCCAACGAAAGGAAAAACAGAGCAAAAAACGAAACAAACTGATTGCAAATGATGAAACTGGCAACGAGATTCGTCAGTTGGCGGTGTCTTCAAAATGCATTTTAATCAACTCAAATGGATACGCTAAATGAGCAGAGGAGCCAACAGAACTCAAGCATTGTCTATACATATTAAAATGCATGTATGTATGTACATATGTATGTATGTACATAAGTATGCCCCAAAAACGTGTCCTGGCTGACTGCATGAAAAGGCATGTTTAACAAATGAAATTGTCATACTCGATGGCTCAAAGATGTGGCGACTGGCTACGAAGGGGAGAGCAGACCTCAACTTAAGATGACAGCACAGCTCCACTGTCTAGAAATGCTGATGTTGATGTTAACGTTGATGTTCATATTGATGATGATGTTGTTGTTGTTGTTGTTGTTGTTCTTGCTGTTGTTTCTGTTGCTGTTGGAGTCTGCAGCGAAGTGACAATGACAACGTTGATGCTGTCGCTGCCTGGTGATGACTTTGAATGAGTCAACTTGAGGTTTGTCTGTCCGCCTGTCTCCCATCTGTCTGTCTGCCATTCACACTCAGAAAAATCAAATTAAGCAAAGATGGTCAACTTACAAAAGTAAACATATTAATTCTGATTTTAAAAAGTTTCCTTTTAATTAAAAAAACAAAGAAAAAACAATTGAATCAAAAACTTGAAGATATTTTATTATAGTCGATCCAAACACCATCCTAAGCTACAAATTCTTCTTGAAAGAATTCTTGTTTTCTTTTCAAATTTATTTATCTTACTTTAAATAGTTTTACAGTAAATCTTACTCGAAACGAGAAACTTATTTAAGAATTGCATCTTATTTCTCTGAGTGCAGAGCGGTCGCTCTTGCCTCTCCTGAAAACATATCGAGCTGAAAATCCGTTTCTCTCCCCTCTCTCATGCTCTCCCTCTTCCTATTTCTCTCTCTCTTTCTCTCTCTCTCTCTCTCCCTCTCTGTCTCTCTCTCACTCTTTCAATCTTAACCCAATCTATAACCAAAAAATGCACAAAGTGAGCTGGCGCTTTATCATTGGAGAGGCTGAGTGTAATTATTACAAGCAGGCAGCTTTATCATTATGACTATGACAGTCTGATAAAAATAATGTACGACTCCCCCCCCCCCCTCCCACCCCTCTCGTCTCACTCTCGTGCAACAGCATCAGGCACCCCACACCGTTTAGCATGGGGCGCTTTGGGGGAGCCGAGCACAAAGCGCTTTATGAGACTGCCAATATCCCCAAGTTAAACTTTAGCTTCAGTCTCGTCTGTCGCCATCAACCTCGTCATCAACATCCACATTGTCTCCAGCTCCAGCTCCATCTCCATTTCCATCTCCATCTCTGTCTTCGTCTCCATCGCCATCTCCGTCTGCCGTCACCCATCACCCGTCAGTTCCAACTCTATCTTCATTCAGACATTATTTTCATTGAATTGCTTCATGCTCGAAAATTTATTGTTATTATTAGGCGAGCGGGCTGAGGGGCTCCCCCTCTCCTCAAGCTATTTTAATTTGGCCTGATGTGCCTTGTGTGCTGCTGCCGCTGCTGCTGCCGCTGCTGCTGCTGCTGCTGCTGCCATCCTTATATTTTCTTTATTTCTTTTTTGTCGTGTTCGACTTCGAGTTTGGGTTGAGTAAAAAATTTATGTGAAAATTCATAATTGGATTATGGCATTTTCAGCTCTTTCAGCGGTCGTTGGCGTCGCCTTTGCCTTTGAGGGGTTCCCGCTGCTATCTGCATCTGCAGCTCTATCTGCATTTGTATAGCTCTCCCTCTCCCGCTCCCTCTCCCACTCCATCTGCATCAATCTCTCTATCTGCATCTATTCAACCAAGTGACAATGAACTTGAAAACTTGAAAAGTCTCGGCCAATTTCAGATTGCTGTCTTTCATATTTTTTCTCTTGTCTTCATTTTTAGCCATTTTGACTTGTTGAACAGCAATAAATATTACCTGTTTTTTTTTTCGTGTACAGACCAAAGAAAAACAATTCGCAAAAATGTACAAACATTTATTTTTCTCTTAATAATACAAATAATTAGTGCGATTGTTTGGCTTTTGGCTATTGTGTTCAAACCGGAATTGGAATCTGAATCGGAGCCACATGTTACCCGATTGAAAATCAAAATTGGAGTCGGCATCAGAACCTAAAATATAATTACCAAATACCGGAAGTCATACTATTATTCCCGAAAAGAATAATGGTCGATTCCGTTACTTATGTGTATATATGTGAGTGTGTCTCTGCATGTGTATATTCCAAATCAAGATCAAGAACATATTTATCTTATGGGGTCAGAGTGGCTTCCTTCTGCCTGCTACATACTTTGCGGAAATTTATTATACCCCTTTAGCCCCCTTAGCCCACCTTAGCTGCCACCTTAATTTTGATTTATTTAAACAAATTTTGTTCGCTTAAATGCAGAAGGCTTCTGCCACCTGTGATGACCAGGGTTTGCTTTGGTATCAGAGTATTCCGCATTCAGTTATGTCCGACTGGAACGTTCTTACTTACGTAAGATCGAGCTACCCTTACATAACCGGTTACCGTTAAAAAAGTTTGGAATTTTTAGACTTTATGTAGCTGAATCTGAATCGGTTTTGACCAAGTTACGAAACTTTAGAATTGATATGTAATTGAGCTTCGATTACCTTGAGGTTTTGCACACAAATGTCCGGATTATAGGCTTTAAGCAACTGAACCGAACACTATTTGCAGTATGTGTGTGTGTGTGTGTGTGTGTGCTTGTGTATGTGTATTGCCCTTTTATTGATGAAATATGCATGTGTTTAAATGCGTTACAATAAATATTTGATTTATTTGCGACGCCATTGACTGAATTTTAAATTACGGCGATTTATTCCAGATTTTTATATATGAGCAATAAACACAAAAAAAATGCAACAAGAAAGAAACACCAACAACAACAGCAACAACAACAGCAACAGCAACAACAACAACAACAAAAACAAAGCAGCTGCCATGCAAATTGAGTGGATATGGATATGAATCGGAATCGGAATCTGAATCGGAATCAGGATGTGAATCTGATGGTGTCGGTGATTGGGCATGCGAATGTGCGTGTACATCTGAGAGTGAATGGCTTTTAGGATATGTTTTGGGCGCGGATACACCTGGAAATAGCAAACTGTGTTTTTTACGAGCTCACATATTCTGTTGCTGTTGTTCTCGATTCAATTTTGGATGACTTTATATTTGTCCAATTTGCTATTTATATACATATATACATACATGCATAGGGTATATGCATAAGTGTGTGTATTTTATGATTCCCACTCTGCAGTTGTTTTTAGATGTGCTTGTTGTTGTTTTTGTTATTGTTGTTGTTGTTGTGGTTTTGTTTTGTTTTGCTGCAAATTGGCAAATGAAAAATGGGAAGCCATTTTTCACAGCTTCGTCGCCGGCGTCAACGTCGCAATTTTGTTTTCATTTTATTTAATTCGCTGCAATTTAATTTGTTTGCAGTCGTTAGTTGAATGCACTTATTTGCGGTGCTGTTTGTTTTTTATTGTTATTACTATGTCTATATGTAATGCCTCGCTTGCGCTGCCACCCAGCAAACGGAGGCATTCAAATAAATAATGAAAGACCTCTCGGAAAAAGTGCCTCCTACTGCACAATGTGCCATTCCAAGAACAAAAAACTATTTATACCAACTATTTTGCCTGCCCCTCTCCCCCCTGCCACTGCGAGACTCTCAGCCGAAATTGCCAAAGTGGCGGCTGCTTGCTGACTTAATTAAGACGACTCATGTTAACCTAAGCGCAGCTTTTACTTTGGCCTGGGAAATCGCGCAACGCGGCGTCTTTAAATGAAAAGCGCGCTGTTCCCAGCAACAAAGCTAAAAAAGTGATTAAAAAAAAACATAAACAAAAACAAGTATAAACGCCAACAAATTATCAAAAGCAAAAAAGAAAAAAAAAAAAAACGAAACAAAACGAAAGTAAGAAAAATGGGCTAAAAAAAAGAGCTCAACTAAGATTGTGGAGGCTGGTAATTGTACCGCTGTTGTTGCCACGCTGCCTGCATTATTCACATGCCACAAGGTGTGTGCCCTGCACAATTATCATGGATCGGGCTGAGCTATAAGCCAGCCAAGCCGCAAGTGCAAAGTAGAACACCATTCTTCGCCACCCGCTCTCATCTGTGATTTGCATAATTGAGATGTAGTCGAAAGCATCATTTGCTTATTTGTTTCCACATTAAAAGACAGTATGCAGCTTTGGCTACGAACTTGCCACAGCCACAACTTTGTGTGCAACTGAAATAAATCGACATATCCAACTGATTCCAATATGGTTTATTTTTTGATTTTACTTGTCTGTATTTTATTATTATAAAACATTTTATTCAACATTCAACCCAAAAAATAATAAAGAAATATATATACGAAAATTGCTTGATTTATATTTTCCGTTCCTCATCAAATTATAAATGTACAAAAAATAAATTAATTGAACTAAACTTTAGTTGAGTATTAAAATAAAAATACTAATTTTCATATCTTTTCTTACTTCTATACTAAATTCCGGGTGAATTCTTAACATAACATAATGCTCAGAAACATTTTTGTGTTTTTGGAGAACTGCTTTTGCTGGCCACAGCAAAAATGTGATCGGTTTTTTTTTCAGGGCATGACATTTGCTGTCTAAATATAGGATCCACCCCAAATGAGATGCGCCGACTGTAAGCCGAGGTTGTGCGTCACAAATCATCACCAAATCCGAATCCGACTATCTTCAAGCATTTCTCCAACTATGCGTCTCGTTTCAAGTGCTCTGCATGCCTTGAGCAGAAGTGCTTCTTAGACTTGGAGAGGGAACTGAGTAGACGACAACAACCCAAAAATAGCTGCAAACTGTCTACAATTTCAAATATGTGCGCATGTATGCGTGTGTGTGTGTGTGTGCGTGCGTGAGTGCGTGTGTGTGTGTTTGTGTGTGCGTGTGTGCCTGCTTTGCTGTTGAGTAATTCGAATGAAATGTCGCCTGGGAATTGGATGGGCATTAAAGACATCTAATGAGCGTCATTAGTATGTGAAAATCCAGCTGCGTCCTATGTGTGTGTGTGCCTCTGAGCCCAAAAAATCAGAGAAGGTATCAAGCAGAAGCGCGACCTGCGCCTGAGCAGGAGAGATAAGATACCGTTGCCCACAATCCATCCAAATACACATCTGCAGCTGATTCGTGAGTAAGTATGTGTGTATGTCTGTGCGGGCCACTAATGAAGTGGAAAATGCTGTGCGTGTTGTGAGCGTCGTGTGAGCTAAGAAGGATCCTGCGTCACACAAGTCAACGTCAAATTCCAATTTCGTAATTTTACGATCTCGACAGCCAGCTGGCCAGTATCCCACAGGCAGCCACAGGCACAGGTACAGTCCAAGATACAGATTCAGATATTGAAACAGAAAGAGTCGCATTTTCCCGTTGCCAGTTATCCATTTCCAGTGCGGCTTGGGGAGACGGGTGGTTGAGGGGTATGCATATGTCAATTTAAAATTCCAATTTTGAATGATGATCAATGCGTGGATTCAAATCGATGCCACAACATGTGAGCAGCCTATAGACAAATGTGTGAGTGGGTTTACTGAACTGATAATTTCCCTCTCTCTCTCTCTCTCTCTCTCTCTTGCTGGTTCCTTCTGCTGGCAATTTTATGTACGCCCATTTTGGCTGCAAGTTTATTGTTTCTATGGGGTCACTTCCCAATCCTGGCGTTTTCATATGACCCATGTGTGTTTTTGGTTCTATTTTATGGATTACCTACGAGAAAATGTTGTAATTAAATAAAATTTATAATAATTTCCTATGCACTCATTGCTTGTGTTTTCCCTTCTATTGGTTCCCCTTTTTATTTTCATTTCTATGTTTTGTCTTTCCACTTCTTTCGTTCTATTCGGCCACAGATTTTATTTTCTCACAGCGCCTCGTCTCCAGGGGAGGGGGCTATTAAATAGCATGTCCAGCGCCCCGTTCGTACTTCTTATATTATTATTATCATTATTATTGTTGTTGTTGTTGTTGTTGTTGTTGTTGTTGTTGTTACCACACTCATGCAGACACACACGCACGCACAGATATCTGGGTATTTTGTGTCACTTTCGTATTGCGTGCGTTAACAGAAACAACAACAGCAACAAAAACAACAACAGCAACAACAACAACAACAACAGCAACAACAACAACAACAACAATAACAACAACAGCTAAGCGCACAATAAACACCTTTGCCTTAGATTTAGTCTTGGACTCGTTCGCATTCTTCGTCATTGTATTTGCCTTTGCCTTTTTCTCTCTCTCTCCTCTCTCTCTCTCTCTCTCTCTCTCTGTATCTCTCTCTGTCGCTCCTCTCTTTTTGGCAGCTTCCGCCTCAGTTAAAAATAATGACAATTGAAACTTGGACATTCACATGTTCATGAAAGGAAATCCAAAAAGATTACATGCACTCATTATATGTATATATATATATATATATATATATATATATATATATGAACAGGCATCTAATTTCTTGCCTCTTTGATAGTTAGATACTTGGATAAATCTGCAACTGTACTTGCATACATATTGCGTTTTTATACTCAGCAAATTTAACGATGATTCTTCATGCACATATAACACTTTTTCTGGTCTTTAAAATTAGTTTTTAAATTTTCATTTATTTTTTGGAATTATTTTGTATTACTAATAAACACATTTCAAAGAGTAAAATTGCAAGCAATTTTTTTATATTTAGGAAAAAATACTTTTTAAAATGTGGAAAATATTAATCAAATTTGCTGTCTCATGTAAGAATTCTGTGTAAGAGATAAAAAGGCAGACGCTCAAGTTATACATCTTATGTTAAAAATTTTGAAAAAATTGGCTTTAAAAAAAAGTAATACGTCTGAGAAAAATACTTTTTGAATAACAAGATGAACCTTTTTTGGCGATTTTTCTACATATCAGGGATTTTAGTTATAGCTCCATAGAAATAATTTTTGATTTAAAACTGCTGTCCCAAAAATGACATGGCTTAATACTTTCTGACATTTTTGCATACATTAAGTATTTCGCTTTAATTCTGATACTCGGTGTATGGAAGGGTCACTTTTACTTAGAAGGTTGGCAGTACTCTAATTATTTGATCTCGTTCCCTATTTCATTTGAGAGCTACGTAAACCTTGTGCCACATTTGTTTGTAGGTTTGTAGTGCGTACTTTTTCTTTTAGTGGAACAATTTCTTGATACCCCTTTGGGGCACACAAGCGGAGGTAAATCGCTGGGCTCGCACAATGGGGGTTTCACAGTCAATTGGCAACCTTGTGCTGCTTGAGAATGGTAACAACACTGCCACCGGGAATGGCAATGCGAGTAAGCGCCAAAGAGGAAGCGGCATTCAAATTTGTGCATAATTTGTAGGTCAAGAAAAGTGGCTCAGAGACGAGCCGAGCTGAGTCTAAGCTAAGCTGAGCAAAGCTAAGCTGAGCGAGCGAACAATTTAAATGCAGTAAAGTGATAATAACCTTGGCCAGAGACGAGCGAGGGAAACATGTCAGTGGCATGTGGGAAAATGATGATGGAGCCCGAACATCAGGCACCAAACACTAAATATCCAACACGAAATGCTTCTATCTCGCTGCTCTCGCTCTCGCTACACTCAGAAAAGCAATCGCACTGCATTTTTGAAAATCATCAAAGACAAATCACCGTTTTATATATATATATATATATATAAAGATCTAAAACTATCTTTCGAAAAACCAGGGCTCTTCTTGGCTTAATTCCAGGTTTAAATGTTCTAAAGTTGTCAAAGGTGTTTTTTTTTTTTATTATTAAAAAATGTTTTTCCAAATTTACAAATTATTTCTCAAAACTTGAAAAACTCTTTAATTTTATGGGCGGTTCTCTAAATTGTATACCGATTTTCTCCCTGAGTGTAGATTCTTCTCTCTGTTTTTTTTTTTCAGCTCGCGGCCCTCGTCTGGGCTAATTGCAGGCGCGGATTTTGCCATCCGCTTTGGGGTGTCAATTAAATTCACTTAGTAGGTGCGGCGACGACTGTGCCACATGTGCGTCCCATCTGCCTGCCTCCGTCTCTGGGCTCAATCCGCACAGCTGCGACTGGTGCTTCTTTCGTTTTGTCTGATGCTTGTTCCTGTTTTGTTTTTGTTTCCACTGCTGCTGCTGCATCTTCTGGTCTTTGTCAATTCAGAGTGATGCAGTTGACTGGGCTGCTGTGGACGCGGCAGATTGGTGAGCTTGGGCCGGGGAGGGCTTGGGGTTGGTATGAGCTCCGCCTCAAAGGTCAACCAGTTGTTGGGGGCAAGGCGTGCAATTTTTTTTTTATACAGAATTTATGAAGAGGAACAAGTGCAACTGAAACAGCAGCAACAGCAGGGGGGCACTCTCATGTGGCATGCCACCAATGCGCCTTTTTCATTTACTTTTCCATTATGTTCTTGGGCTGGCAGAAATGCAGCCTGGCGACAATTTCTAATGCGATTAAATCGCTTGATTAAGTTTGGCTTTATCTTAGAAGAGCTGATTGCCAGCAGGGCCAACAACCTTGCAACCACAACAACAGCAACAACAACAACAACAAATGCACTGTGTCCTCAACGTACGAATCTTAATCAGATTCTGTGACACATATGCCACAACATGTGTGTGCTGATAAGACTCAAATTGTTGTTATCTTTTCTGCTTCATTTTTTTTTAGGCGCTTGTGGTGCAAATGCTGTGTGTATAAGTTGTGCAACCTAAGGGGCAATAAATCAAACAGTGCAACCTGATAAAATCTGCATTTAATATTGTACTGCTAAAAGACTTTAATACAATTTAATGTTCTCATCAGAAAACATTGCGAAAACTGTTTGAAAAATAAAAACAAAACCGACAAGAAGTTGATTTGAACTTTTTTCTATGAATATTCCACAATATTTTATACAAAATTAGTAATATATATGGACTGATGATTTGAGTCATAATTATTGGCACTTCAGTTTGCCTAGACTGCTCCAATACCATATGGTCACTATACATATGAAAACTGAGATATTGATCAAATTTTCTGTAATATGGGCTGCTGCTTGCTAAGCACCACTGTTTGAAGACTGGACAGCTGCCGCTGGTGCTGCTGATGCTGAGTGTTGCAGCGAGTGAAGAAGCACGCACCGCTTCAGACCTTGCAACGTTTTGCGTCGGCAACCCTCTCTAGGCTCTGTGTGTGTCTGTGAAATGTGCTGCATTTCCGGTTGCAGCCGCTAAACACAAACTGAACAAAAAAAAAAGACGCAGACGGGAATAGTCTGATTCTGATTCAGATTTAGAGGCAGAGGTAGTGGCGGGGGCACGTTGCACGTTGCAGGGATTGCAACAAAGAGTCTGTGCGTGTGCGTGTGCGGTTTATTCATCTGAAATGCTGAATGTGGATCGCAGCGAGTGGCATGCTACAGGCCAGTTGCACACTGAGCCAGATCCCGAGCCCAGCTTGGGACGGACGTGTCTTTTGGCTTGCAATTGATTTCTTTGAATTTTTTGCTCGTTTGTTTTGTGCACATTTATTTATCTAGTTTTGTGTGAAGTCATTTTGTACCTGCCGCCCGTCTCCCAGCCTCTCTCTCTCTCTCTCTCTCACTCGATCTCGCTCGATCTCGCTCTCTCGCTCGAAATATTTTTGTATCACTTGTCTGGGTTGTGTGCTCTGGGTCTGTGTTACGGGTTCGGTGTCTGGATTCTGGATTCTGGCTTCTGGCTTCCTGTGAAGCATCGTTTGCTGTCGCCGCTGTCAGATCCTGTGAAAATTACACACACTAAAGTGTAATTAACAAACAGAAATGAGGCTGCCGTTCGGGGATTAGACGTGCCAGCATCTTCAGCATCATCTCTGTCTGTGTATCGGTATCTGCCTCTTTTACCTGCGCATGTGTCTTCCGACATGTCACTGCGACTGCTCAGTTTCCCACAATCATAATTTGTTAGTTGTACAACTTTGTGAACGAGTTCAGCTCCTAAGCAGGGGCGTGGCATAACCGGGTGCTGCCTATGCGTGCGACCTTGCGCGGCAATTAACGCATCACTGTGCCCACAGCATCTGTACCCACCCCTCCTGGATAACAAGACGCGCCCCACTACGGACTACCTGCACATCTCTCATAACCCTTGGTCTCATTAAAACAACAAGCCGCAGCAAGTAATAACAACAAGTGGCTAATCAAAGCGTTTTGTGCCGACTAGCCAACTGCCCGTAATTGTCCAAAGGAACCAGCAAATCACATTGAAATCATTTACAAATTATGCTGAGAATTGAGAACTGAAAACCAAAGTAACTAAGTGTAGCAATTAAAGTGAATTAGTGATTTACAAGCAAATATTTCGTTGATTTTGAAGCACATTTTAATATCGGCAGACATGTGAAATTTATCAATAATAATCAGTTCCAATTCAACCCATACCATAATTCAATCACTCTATAGAGAGAGAGAGAGAGAGTTTTGTATATAAGTACATATGTATTTATACATATGCATATGTACATAAATATATATATATATATATATATATATATATATATATATATATATTGATATATGTGTATACAATGGCAATTAAAAAGCTTAACGCCGAACTACAAAATTGAAATACAACAAGTAAACAAGCAGATTTTAGTGGTTGCCAACTTGTGCTCTTGTGCTCTTTGGTCTGGCATAATGTGAGCTATTCAAATTTGATAATTTCGATGCTGACCGCAGGGGGCATTGGGACCTGACCATAAATTGCCGAGCACCACACGGTCGACCACTAATGTGCACCTTGGCCCCTTCAGCGCACATGCAGCAACAATAAATTCATTTCAGCCACAATTGTTCGATTTGGCTTTGCGAACTTTTCATTTCATATTTCATTTGATAAAACACATTGCGGCCAAACATGCACCCACACATACTAATTATCAAATAACAGGTAAACATACACACTCACGAACACCTGGCTGGACTGGACTGGGCTGGGCTGGGCTGGACTGGACTGGGTTGGACTGGGCTGGGCTGGGCTGGACTGAGCTGGGCAGCTTTATTTATTTTCAATCCAAGTGTTATCAGCAAGCTGATACAAAACACCCTATCAGCAGTATCTGGGGATAATTTATATATCAATATAAAAATGATGGGCTGCACTCATTCGTTCATTCCCTCTCACGCTCAGCATGTGTTTACAGGGTATTCACAAAATCTATGCATTTAAGCTGCTGATGTTATATTATTGCACTTTTGTTTGGCTCTGTTTTCGGTTGAACTTCCGCTGAAATTTGCCAGAAATATTTCGCAGTAATTCCTTTCTTATTTGCCGCAAACAGCGCGATTTGATCAGGCCAATATTGGCATTTGTTTGAATTTCGATCGAACTTGAATTTGTGTCTCTTCCATTTGCAGCCTCAATAGAACATAAAATACAATACAAAAATCAACTATATATATGTATATATTCATATAGCCTATACACTGCTCTCGAAAAATTATTGGATTTTGTCACAGTCAAATATTTGATGTCCTTTTTGTATACCCTTGAAAAGAGTTTTATAAATGTTCCAAGAATGAGTTCTGGTATGAAAAACGTTTTTGTTTACCATTACCTGCCTGGTCTTAGGGGTTCTCATATTTGGGCAATAAATCATGGAGATCGGACTACTATATCTTGAAATGTATACTGAAATTTAGATGTCGGCAATTCGACTCCGGTCTACCGGGGCATGAAATCGGTGACTTGGCGTGCTTTGGATGGCCGTCCTCTTTTGTTTATTCATGTGCCTTATCTTTGGGGCTGGTTGTCTGGGATCATTTTGGCCAACATTCAATCAGTTTCGCATTACTCTGGCTGCGATTTGGTTACGGTTACCGTTACCTGAACATTTTCTCCAGTTGCTGTCGCCGTCGCCATCGCCGTCGTCACGTGCGATGCAATTAGCCAGCGGTTGAACAGACTAACCAGGGCCAGGCGAATCAGCCAGACTCGACAAAGGGACACAGTTGACAGAGTGGACAGAGTTGACAGAGTTGACAGAGGGGCAGAGTGCGCGACAGTCAACCATTTGCAATGCTTCAACGGGCAACCCGTCAAGTGCAGGGGCTGCTGCTGTTGTTGGTGTTGTTGTTGTTCGAATAGTTGTTGTGCTTTGCATAATTTGCGCTTATCAAACACCAGACAGAGACACACACACACACACACACACACACATATACTGCAAGCAACAAAAAATTAAAGAAAACAGCTGACTTTCTCATGCCGACGTTCAGATACCCTAGCAGACTGCAGGAGTACCTCTATTAATCCAGATGCAAAATACATACACATTCAAGTACATATTAGTATTTAACAAATTCTGATTTATGACTTATGTGGCAGCTATGTATGTGGCAACTGCAACTGTTTTTTGAGCAATCAATTCTGCTTAGAAAAAAATGACGGATTGCCTACATGGGAGCCATTTGATATACTAAATGAGTTTAATTTTCAGCAGTTAATTTTGCAAAATAAAAGTTTTTGCTATCTCAACTTGATCATTCCGATATATTTAATATATGTGCTCCCAAGTGTCCAGCTCAATGCGTTGCACATTTGGTGACAACATTATTGTATCCCAGGGAACATTGGCTTCAGCTGAGTCAGCTGAGTCAGCTCTGTCAGCGCCCGGCAGCGAGTTGAGGTTTTTGTCAGTGAGATATTTGGTTTTCAGTGTTTGGTATTCGGGGTGCATAGTTGGTTAGTCGCGTGCCCGACGCAGGTGCACTGATTACCCTCGCCCGACTGACTCATGTCCTCCCAAGCCCAACCCAACGCCAACCACGAACCCTCCACCATTCCAATGCTACCCGAAATGAGTAGTGCACGGTCTCAATATCGGTCCGGGTCCCATTCCGGAGCATTTGTCAACGTCACGTCACAGCGTGGGCGGCTTCCAATTCTTAACTCTCGACGCGACTCTGGCTTTTAAGGATTTCTTTTCTATTTCGTTTCGTTTCGCTCCTTTTTGTTGTTGCCTCAATTGAGTACTGACTGCTCTGTGTTTGCTTTGAGTTGCGCTTGCTGCCTTTTTCTGCATCATTCGCTTCCGGTGGTGGCCGACGTTCCTCGCAAACGTGACTCACTTCGGCCACTCGCTCAAAATGGGGGAAACCCCAGGAAAGCCTTTTCCAGCATTTGACTATTTTTATTCTTTTTAGTTGTGCGAGGCAGGGCTAGGTACAGGGGCATGCAGGTGAGTGTGGGCTGCTCGCAGTTCTTTAATGTCGAATGCTAATTGGCCACGCCCACATTGTATAATCCCCCATTCTCTTGGACAGATGGATGAGCGGTGGTGCCAGAAAGCAGTCTGGGCCGTCAGCCACTCGAAAGTTCGAGCACATGCCACATGGTTTGTTGCCCCAACCACACGTGCAACATGCCAGAGACACTAGGCAACCAAGTAAAAATGCTACAAAGTGGAAGAGCTGCAAAATAGGAATCAAGGCGGCTGAGCAACCACATTCAAAGCTGGTTTGTAAAACTTTTCTTTTGGGTTTTGTTTTGGCATCGGATTCCCGAATGCGAATTGAAACACAGTTTATATAAACTGTTCCTAAGAAAAATAATTAGTTTTTTTGTGTCTGGTGTAGGAAAAAATGCAACTTTGGTTGGGTTGCATAATATTGGGCTCCTTTGGTGAGTTACTTTCTGGAATGAATGGCTCAATTGCATGATCTTAAAAAATTATCTAGCAACTTAAACACAATTTTGAAAAGGACAGAACTCAATAGAAGTGTAAGTTCAACGATTACATCCGTGAGTTAAGCTTACTTGGGCTAACGAATCCTTTGTTCTCGTGAGAAACTCCTGTGTAGGCGAGTGTAATCATCAAATTCTTGGAGAAAATAAGAGCTAGGCAACAGGAAGTGCGGGAAGGATGTTGGGAGCATGCTGCGAGGAATGCTGCAATGATGCGGTGAGGCTGTGGCTCCTGCCATACTCAGAATAAGTAAGAATGCCGTAGTTGTGTGAGCCTGACTTTGATATACCCTGAACCTGAACCCAGCTGTTTAACTTTCAGGAGATTTGCACACCCAAATGTAAGCAGGTACAAATAGGTGAATTAATTGACATGCCTGAACTGGGGATAGCCGTTTCCGTATGATGAATATCATCAACTTGAGTGTTTCGTATCCGATCTGGATGAAACCATGTTCATTTGATACATATTATGCATTTACTGATTGAATATCAATTAGATCCCACTGGACTGAAAAATGTGACTTCTGTTGCTTTCGGAAACCGAAATGTTTCAGTTAACTTATATTCCAAGCTTGAAGACCCTAAGAACAACGTGCTCAAACAGATGGACAGACAGACATGGCTATATCAGCTCCTGATCAAGAATATACGTACTTTAGGGGATTGCAAATGCTTCCCTCTGCCTGTTACATACGTTTGCACAGAACCATTATTCCCTCTTTAACCATTTTTAATGGGTTCAGGGTATAAAAATGCAAAGCACGCTTGATTTAGTGTCATTAAAGGGGTTGTCGCTTGCAGCGGGGGGAAATGAGGCGAGGCAAAGCGATTTGCGCTAGACAGGCTGTGGGCTGTGTGGCCAGCTACCACCCACCCCTTTCTTTAATCAGCAGCTACAAAGCATAGCAAGCACATCCACACACACACCCACACACACAGACCCATACACAGGCCAGCCAACGCATGTGCCTGGCGGTGGCATTTTAATTGGCAGCCAGGATGATGAAGACGGGGATGAGAACGACGATGACGACGTCAGCACTCTATTTGGGCCAAAGACGGAAGCATATCCTTGTGGCATGGCACTCATAATAGGCGCATGCCGTTGCATGTTCTGAGCGAAGCCCCAGTGGCGTAGTACGCTCGTAGTATTTACCGCAGCCAACGCTCGCCAAATGAATGAATGAAATGTGGAGTTCATTCATGAAATAAATCACAGCAGCAGCCACCAGTTGGGGGTTGGGGGTTGGAGGTTGTTGGTTGGGGGTTGATATCTGGTAGGGAGATGCTGAGATGAGTTCTCAATGAAATGGATTAGTCAGCAGCACAAGGGGGCTGCTGCATCAACACAAAGGCCCAGCCAAGCAGGAAGTTGTTGTCGACAGCGAGGACAGGCATCAAGCAGGACTCAGACTCGGGACTCAGGACTCAGGACTCATTAGCGTTGGCTGGCCAAGGTGCTAGACAAAGTTGTCACTCGGAGTTGACTGAGTGTGTGTATGTGTGTGTGTGTGTGTGTGAGTGTTCGGCACCTTATTTGTCTGCTTCATCTGCTACAGCAGCAGCAGCAGCAGCAGCAGCACAAACAATTCATTCTATTTGCCTTGCATTTGTATGCAGAGCAGAGCGGAGAAAAGTAAAAAAAAAATGAATGAAAAATGTATGAAAAAATGTTGAATGTTGTACACTCTATTGACAGTTCACTGCACGACACTTGACTGTTTGAGTTGGCATTCAAAACAACACCATACACCCACACAAGCCCACACACACACACACACACACTCACATGCACACACGGAGTGCAACAGCAACACTTTTAAGCAAACACACAAACACAAACATTGCCACCCAGCCGAACAGCAGAGTTCTGTCTTCAGGCGTTGCAAGAACCTACAGTGGAAGACGGAAGGAAGAGCGAGGCAGGTTGCAGTTGCTGTTGCTGTTGCTGTTGCTGTTGCAGTTGCATTCTGCCTGCCTGGCTAGCTGGTAGCCAGCGACACGTCGCCTTCAACAATACAAGTTAATTAAAGTGCAATTAAATGCAAACCAAGGAAAGCCAATGAGCTCAGCTGTAAACAAGTACGATCTACAAAAATTAAATATGCTATAGCCAAAGAGAGAGAGAGAGAGAGGGAGAGGGAGAGGGAGAGGAACAAAGTTAGAGAACAAGAGGAACAAGACAAACATTTAATATCCTGATGCAAACTGATAATGAGTAACAACACCAACAAAAATCAAAGTTAATTAAACTCGTAAGTTAAAGTTGTGCTCATTAATGCCCAAGGCTAGTCTGAATGCGAATAAATAAAGTAATTGCCAGATTAAGGCACAGCTTTTTTTTTTTTAATTTACCATTTATATTTTAGACATTAATTAATCTAATTTGTCGAACCAATAATGTGAGGAGCTAAAAATCGTTTAAATAATTAAACCAAAAACATTAAATTATCTTGAAAATAATTAACAATTACTAAATCAAAAGCTTAGTTTTACATTTAAATTTATGCCTATAAATTTGGGTAGCAAATATCCGTCTGAATTCAGTACAATAAAGATACGAATAATTAATCGATTTAATTTTGTATAGAATACTTAAAAAATGATAGCAAAAAATGACTTCTCTGTTGTACTAAGAATTTCCTGGTGTTTGGCATTGAAGTGAATCGCTTTGAATTGTGGTTTTAATAATGCTATTAGCATACAGAAGTAACGATGGCGAATTGTTGGAGCTGTGATTGCGAACGCATCCACAGTTAAAGATTAGCAGCAATTTATCAAATGGGCAGCCAGTTGTTGGCTGGAGTTGGATATGGCCTGGTTGGCTAGCTGCCGCAGATTGTTGGCCATGTTTCAGCTGGCCAAAGACAAGCTCAAACTACTGACCGCAGCATTTGACCAGCCAAAGCTGGAGTTGTCCAAGTTCTGCATAGTCCTGCCATAGTTTTCGTTGAAAACTTTTCAGCTGCTTGCAATTATTTATAACACCTCGAAGAACGAAACTCTTAGCCACAATGCCGCCCAGTATAATTGCCAAGAGCTGGTTAAATATATAAATATATTTATATATGTATATATAATGTGGAATGTACACCATTGCTTCTAGCAGTGTATATACATATTTAGATATGTGGCTAGAGGCATGTTGTGCGCTCTACAGATATGCTTGCTGGCCAGGCTTGCTCTCTTGCCATGAGCTGGTCAGCCAAAAAACAAAGGCTAAAACTTGCCAGAAAACTTTGCAACACTGAAAGTATAAACACAAAAACCATCCCGGACAATAAAAGCCAAAACAAATATAGGAGAAAAAAAAGAATTTGTGTACTGAAATAATAAATGCAGGCGGAAATAAATTCTAATCTTGGCAATGCGTTTCTACAAAGTTGTCGGGGGCACCGGGGTGGGCCAGGGAGTGTGTCTGGGGTGGTTTGCTGTGACGCTGGCAGGTGCATGCGTCATCCGTTGAAAGGTTATAGTATGCACCGCAAAACTTGTAAATAATTTCGGGTTTGGCTGCTCAACAAAAAGTTGCCCAGCAACCTGTGCAAATATCAAATGTGCATCAAAGATGTGGAAAAGCCAGCAAACGGCTGGTTTTTTGTGCATTGCTATTGTTGCGACTAGTTTGGGGAGTGGAAACAACAGCAACAGCAGTAGCAGTCAGCTGCCACGCCCCCTCTAACTCAGCCGCAGTGTGGCAATTAGTATAGCTGACTTGGTGCCAGCATCTGCAGCAGTATCTGTGTCTTGACAAGAAGGTTCAGCAAATTAGTTGGGGGCCAGTCTCTACTCTGCACCACAATGCCATACCAAGCTGAAAAACTGAGCACCACCACCCCACACTCAGAAAAATGATGCTCAAGCATTCAAAATGATTTCTGTAAAGTACAAATTAATCAGATATTTTCTTGGATTAGATTGTCGCCGAAGTACAAGTATTATTTGCAAAAATGATAATATTTCTAGGTTTAGCAGCTAATTCCAGGGTATATTTTTATTTTGAGTGGAGCAACAAAACAACTTCAGTTACAGCAGCATCAAGCCACTGAGCAGAAATTTAGGTTTGGTCGGACTGCGGCCAAGTGGATGCAGTTGACGTTGTTTTTGTTTGCAGTTGATTTTGGCCAGTAAACCAGTTTTGGCGTCAAATGCCGACAAAACTTTCAATTTCGCAAGCGTTGCGGCAGCCACCGAAACAGAAAAGGTTAAATGTGACTCCAGCAGACAAGAGAAATAGCTGCAACAACAACCAACACCACCACAGACACATAGGCACAAACAATGGGGCAAGAAGCACGGGTAGCCGTCCACCAGCGACTCCGCTGTTGGCAGCACGCCTGACAAGCCACTGATAAGACCAACTCGAAGTGGGTTTCTGGATTCGGTTTTTTTCTGTTTTGCGCTCTCAGTTTCAGAGTTTCGGTATCGGTTTCTGAGGCTGTTTGCGGTTCCGTCTTCTGATAAGATTGTCTTCATTTGTATTACGAATTGCTGTTTTTGCTTTTGCATAACAAATGATGCATGAGCCTAGCAGAAGCAGCAGCAGATGAGCAGATAAGTTTGTTCCAGCCCAAAAGTCGCGTGAACTAAAGACAAATTGCCGGGCCAGGAGCACGACCAGGAGCAGGAGCAGGGGCAAGAGCAGGGACTGGGGCATACAATTGGCCAATCGAGCGATATCAGTTAACACGATTAAAAATGCAAGAAATCGCAAAGTGCGCATTTAATAATTGAACATGATTTCAGGAGGCGGAGACGCAAAATTCACAATTGTGAACAATTTATGAATGCGGCGCGTGAATAAACGCGCCGAAAACGCGCGCGTGCGCAGCTGCTGCGATGCCGATGCCAAATGGAAACTTTTGTTATATTTGTGATTGTGCGGCGGCAACAAAAACAACACTTGAAATTAGTCAACGTTCGAATTTGGCAAACACATCATAAATCATTTACAATACACACACAAACACACTTGGAGTGGATGCAAATGCCGTCTGTGATTTGTGCCTCGAACCCAAAACCAAAAACCAAACGCCAGATTCAGGCGTCAAAGCGTCATCATCATTTTGGTGTTTATTTAATGTTGTTGTAGCTGTCTATTTTGTCTCTTTCTTGTGATAATCAAAAAGCAGACACATATTTTATGGCCACGCCATGAGGCATGATTCCTGATGTTGCTGAGAAATATTTAAAGCGCATATTTAACACATATTTTATATGGCATCTCAAGATAGCTTTAAGATATATTTTAGTGTACCATTTAAAGTAGCACAGCAATTTGTTACACTCGCCGTCTACACCTATCAAATGGGTCAAGTTTCTCGTTGTTTATTGTCGTTTACGATATGTGGGAATCTTCAGGTGTAGTATGTTGCTGTGTTGTTGCCACAGTATCATAGTTGTGCTCGCTTGCCACAAGTAAAAGTCTTTTTTATATTTTTGATGCTTGAAAAGTGATTTCAGATTTTATTGCATCTTAGAGATAATTTTGGACGTCAGATGCCTTTGTACTTTTCGCAATGCAACGAAATTCAATACGACAAATTTGATTTTTATCTCACAGATACATTTGATAAAATCAAATTGAATCGAATTCAATGCAATTGTCGAATTTAATTGCATAATGACAACCGACTCGGATGACTTTAAATGAAATGTAACCGAGTAAGTTACAGACCTTTGGCAAGCATTTAAGGGCCAATTTGTGTCTGTGATAGGCAAGTTGAATACACTTTGTGAGTCATTAATTATGAAAGATACTTTCTCACAAACATTTGACATTTGTATCCAGCAGATACTTGACATACATTTGTAATGTTTGCCTCTCTCACAACAGAGCCTATACATATTTCATTCATTGTCTGGCAATGTCGACATTTCTTATGATGTCCTCGAATCCAGTTCTGGATAATTTTGCGCTTGTTTAATTACATCAAAGATCTTGGCTATTTGCTTTATCTTTAGCTGTGTGAACATTTTTCTCCGTCTCGTTAAATATTTTTGTTTTCTTTTTCGTTATTTGCCAACGTTTATACCCAAGATTAAATAACTTGAACCCGTTCTCTTCAGTTGGACTTGGCTCTTAGTTGGCGACCATGTTTGCCCCGTCACCTTGGGCCACCGCCGCAACTCAACTCAACTCAACTTTTATAAGCGCTCTGTCAGAACGCAAACTCGCTTGAGCTACTCATCTATTTAGCTGGCCGGACGCCTTTGAAGACTGCGGATTTCATTTGGAGTGCCAGTTGCAGCAGCAGACGCACCGCACCGACTCAAAGGAAATGCACAATTAATCTATGGCTTAATTAGAATGCAAGTAAAGTGCCCGCTAAATGGACAACTTGGCTGCAAACTTTCAACGTGGCCAAAAAACTTTTACCTTTGTTGAACAAATGGCTTCTTCTCCACCCGACTCATCCTCATCCTCATCCTCATCGTCATCGTCATCTTATTCATTTGTTGTTCGCTGGGCAGCAGCTTTTTGGCTGTGGATGCAAGTGCAAAACAATTTGTTGCATATCATCAAACGCAAATCAAACAGTCCCCTTGCCACAATAATTAAGAGCAACAGCTGCAAAAACATGTGCAGCATTGTTGAACGGATTCAACGCTTAATGAACAACAAATTACAGAACGGGAAGCCGTAGATGCTGACTGCTAACCAAATACTGAGTTCCGTAAAATGTGCTCTACACTTGATACCCTTTAAACAATGCGTGTACACATGTCTTCCGATTAGTTTGTAGGGTATGGCGTATTCGGCTGCATTGTGTGGCATTTGATGTAGCTGGTCTGGTGTGCGAAAGTAAAAGTGCTAAATGCAGATATTCAAATTTATAAATATACATTTATTTACATATGAGAATGAGTATTGAGTATATGAGTATTGATGTTTTAAGTGATGTTAATTACAATACAAATCAGAAGAGGGAAAGACATGATAAAAAGTATTGCCTTATTTCCTCGTATTATTAAAATGTGTGCAGGATATTGAGGTGGATGTGAACTAGTCCAGAGATGCCTAGAAAGAGGAAAGTGTAAATGAATATTAAGTGGAGAGAATCATGACTAGTTAATCACTTGACAGCAACAATAGTTAAGCACAAATACTTTTGGGTTCATGGTACTTTAACCCACTTTTGAGCGTCGCCAATGACATTGCGCTCCAAGTTCGGAGAGTTGCAGATAAATCAACTCACTTTCACGAAATCAATGCCCTCGGCTAAACAAATAGGAGACAAATCATAAACAAATCATAGACGCTCAAAATGCCATTCGATAACAATGGAATTAATTGATTTTCTTTATCAAATTGTTGTTCAAATTTATTTATGACGATTTTAGCTCAAATATAGCAAAAAAAAAAAATAAACACAAAACATGGCAGCACTCAATGACAGACATTTCACCAAAAATGGCACCAAATACAATTTTTGGAGGCGCCTACAAAAAAAATAAATAAAACAAAGACACAGCAAAAACAAACAAAATATCCAAAACTACAACAAAAAATGCAGTCGAATGTTTTGTGTTTTGTTCGCCATAAAAATCAGGTAGTTAATAAAGCAGAACAACAGCAAAAATAACAAAACTGACAGCAACAAAAAAATTTAAATTAAATGCGCAAGAGAATATATAAAAACCACATAAAAATATCGAAAACGACCAAGAAACCAACCGCCACCAAAATATAAAATGGAGATATGAAATCGGCTGACGGAGACTTGATTAAAGTTGAGGATGGCGACACAATAAAATGTGCTTATAATTTTTTCTTCTTCTTCTTTATTTTTATTTTTTTTTTGTATTCATATTAAGCATTTTAAACAGTTTGAACATTCAATAAAAAGCACAACAACAAGTGGTAGTGGACATGAGACTTAACAAAAAGTTGGCCAACCGCAGACAGAATGGATCGAATACGACACGGAAAGGCACCGAACTTTCCATATCCTAAAAATTGAATTGAAAAAATATATGAACTACAAATAGTAATGCAACAATGTTAGATATAAAAATGTATTTTGAATGTTAAATGAAAAGCGTTGACTTAATGAAAACAGAAGAATAAAGTGAATATTTGGAACAGCAAACATTTCTTAGCAATGCAAAACAGTTTAATAAACATAAACTGAACAAACACAATTTAAACATACATTTCTTATAAGAACGTTTTTCAACTTGTCCAGTTTCGATAACCTACTGCAAATACAGCAAACCATTTTTGGGGTTTTTTTCTATTATTTTGTAGAACCCGACAGCATTGGTAGCAATTGCTGCCAAAGCCAAGGAAATCGCTGAAATGAACACATCTGCCATTTGGGAAACCAACTTAATGATAATGTTATGGTACTCATCAGCGATTTGTATAGGGCATTCTTATATTGAAACTCGTTTCGAATCGAATTTTAGCTGTGCGTTGCTCATTTTATATTTTTGTTATTGTTATTAGCATTTTTCTCTGTCATTTGCTGCTGTTGTTGCTGTTGGCGTTGTTGTTGTTATTATTGCAATAAAATCAAAACAAATCCAAAGTTATAGCCAAGAGTTGTGGGGCAGGTTTTTATCTGGCTGTTGCCGATGTCGATGCCGTTGTTGGAGACGCAACGCCCACGCGACCGACATTTTTTCATGTCTCGCGCTTTGTGTTAACTGCCGCGTTGCGCATACGTCGCGTGGTCCATGACAACGTCGCCTTTTGATTTGGCTCCTCGATTTGAAAACACATAAAGACGCACAAAACCCGTTGCTTGGCTAACACACACACACACACATACTGATATAGAGATAAGCCGATACACTCGCTCAACAAATAATACAAAAATAAATTCAAAGTGTTACACGACAATTCGTGCAGGTGTCATTGAGACTTGCGAATGATTTGGCGCCAGTTTACGGCATAATATGATAGTCAAAGCAGCACGCACAACAACAAGCACGACAACAACGACTTCAGTTTAAGCCATCTTAGGAGCCCAGAAACATGTTGTGGCAACTCTTGTTTTGCCTGCCGCTGGGGCAAATCTGTGCAGTGCATTTGAATTTATCAATTGCACTATTAAATATTACTATGCATCTAACGGATCACATTACACAAATAAATAAACTTCACACTCTAACTATAATTGCATATATGGAAGCCAGTATTTCTAGTTTAGATCGAGGCCCGAGATATTATTATATTTTATTATGTTGAGTGAGCTTGACTACCAGATCTTGATTGTATATTAAATACTTTTGCACAAAACCTATTTACCCATTTTTAACTAGTTCATGGCATAAAATGAGCACTATTATAAAGTCAGAGTCTGAGTAATGACTTCTCTCTGAAAAAACAGGCATTACTTTTTACTTATTGGAAAAACCCACTTGTTGTCTTAAGCAGATAGTAAAATACTTTTATTGTGGGTCGTCCAACCCTAGCAAACCAGCAAAAAAGCTCGGAAGGGGCTTGAGGACTATTCCACTGTCATCAGATCTAAAGTTGGTATGCAGCTGTGCATGTTAGCCTAAAATTCCATATTAATATTTTCATCATATCTTCATGCTCAAAAACAGAATGCGTTTTCAAATTCTTCGATTTGTATTATTTTTTTAGTTAACTATCATCTTAGTTTCATAGAGGGCACAAATTTTTGCAAAATCTATTCTTGGAAACCAAAAATATTTAGACACCCTTTGCGGTTGTATTGTTCAAAATTATGTTTTTTATTTTCAATTTTTATTTGTTTCTTGAAAAGTAATTGTATTGCAAAGACGGAGTTTTATTTTGATATTTTTTTTGGGTATTTTACTCAGACCATAAACAAGTTTCCTTTGCAAGCTGATATTAATGATTTCGCTTATCAATGTATGATACGACTATTCTCCGCTTTTGACTTTATAACATCTTAACAATGTATTCAATTTTTATGAAGTAGGGCAATTTGTTTGTTGCTGCGCGAGCTTTCGGTTCAAACTTTGCCACATCGTAAATTATATTCAACGAGAGCAACATCCACAGCAACCACAATATCAACTGCACCGTAACTTTACGCCTCAAACGAAAACTCGTAAATTTTCATAATTGCATTGCTGGAGCCGCCCAGACGACCCCAGACGCGTATGTCATGCGCACATCTCGCAGTGGATATCGCTTTAAGGGTCGCCGCCGGATTACACTAAACACATTTCCTCCGTAGCCGGGCAGCGTGTCGTATGAGTAATGTCTCGGTGCAAAAGTTGCGCCGGATGTGTAATCATTTTATCATATTTCCCATACCCGGACATCCAGCAGACCCATCTAGCACCACACTATACCCACATATACACTATATACGTAGCTGGCTAAATGGGCCGCGTCGGACCATGGTGGGCTTCTTGGCCAGTTTTGCTCGTTAAGTTTGCCATCATCGTCGTTGACGGCGCACAAATTCAATTAAATTAAATACATGGCAACAACGCTGACTACTTCACTTGGCAAGAGGTACGCTATGGGAGGTCGGGGAGGGGTCCGTGGGGGGAGTGGGGAGTGGGGCCAAAGACTATGAGAAAATTTTGCGCACAACAAGCAAGCAACTAAACAAGCAGAAAATGGCGAAAGAGAGCCCACTTGTCTTGGTCTTGCATTTAAATTTCCGTTGAATTGCTCTGCCTGCCTGTTTATAAATCTTAATTAATTAAAGTACACACACAACAATAGGCGCGCACACACACACACACACACACACACACACACACACTCGAAATAAAAATGATTAACCAACAACAACGACAAATGCGACAAGCAGATCTGAAAGTTTTCTCCAAGCGAACCCGAAGCCCAAACACTCTCAAGCCAGAAACTTTTCTTGAAATCATATTTAAGACATGCCAGAAGCCTGAAGAAGCATCAAAAATTTGTACTCAAAATTGTAACATCTTAAAAGTCATTTAATTACATATGAATATTAAAGTTAATTAATCAGTCGACATTTTATCTTCATTACGCTAAATATGCAGACGTTTGTGAATATAATATTTCAATAAAACCATCGAACTCGTTTCAGTATCGTTCAGTTTTCCTAAAATAACCATCTGGATAACCCACATATGTATGTATCCAGAAGTAGTTCGGTTCGGTGGCGTTACAACCTCTTTCGCTTAGCTTTTATGCTTGGGGGAGGAGTGGCCCAATAAAGTCCAGCCCGCATTTGGTGGTGGTCCCTTCCCGTGCGGAGTTTGTCTGCGTTTGTTTTTGTCAACACCGCGTGAACCGCGACATTTGTGAAGTATCATCATTGTCATCGTCATCGTCATCGTCATCCTCATCGTCTTCATCTTCATCTCCATCTTCATCTCTGTCGTCGCCCATCGGCTGATCATCAAACGGCTGAACAACAGTTAGCAGCATTTCTTGGGGTACAGTTTTCTGTTTTATGTTTTATGTTTTCTGTTTCTGCTTCTTGTGTCTGATTTTTTTTGCTCTTTTTTCGTTTGCTTCTCTGTTTCCTACTTCTAATCGAAATGATTTTGCTTAATTCATCTTAATTAGAAGCGCTAGACACCAGCAACGGCAAAGGCAAACGCAAAGGCAAACTTTGTCTGACCGTTCGCGAGCAGCAGCTGTGCTGAAGAGCAAATACAAATAAAAGGCGCAAAAAGAACAACAACGAAATGGAAGCGAGAAATGAAGAAATTATTTGAGAGCGGCTCATTCGCCCAGCTATTTATTTTAATTTTAATTTACGCTTTTTTGTGCGCAACAGCCGTTAGTTTTGTTGGTCTTCGGGAAGTTCCCGCAAAGACGACACATATTCCGGCGTTGTAGTTTGCCCCAAACTGAACTGGCCCTGGTCTAAGGTAACAGTGGCTCGCCAAATTTACCACGCTAAAAAACAATTGGTAACAAGAGTTAAACGACCTTAATTGCGATCTGTCAATTGATGCTGGCTGTCGAGAGTTGTCCGCATGGGAATTAAAACTCTTCAATACTAAGTGCCGCAGTTTAATATCGCTTAATGAATCCTTATAAAGCTGTATTGATTTTAAATTGAAAAGGTTTCAAGAATTGCCTTTAAGTAGTCAACTAAACTGGAAATCAAACCTAAAACAGAGAAATGCAAATAAAATTATTATTTTGCTTTAAGGTAAAGCAGTCAAAGGTTAAACGCTACTAAATAGATGCAAAAAATATATTTTTCAAAAACAAATTCGGGACTCTTAAATGGATTTGACCAATTGATGTACACGATTCCCCACGGTCAGCAGCAGGTGATAGTAAAATTTGCAGTATGCTTCCCCCCTTTTGTTGCATCGTGCTGCAGCTGTAAGCTGTGCAACAGCAGTCATGATTAAGATGACGACGATGGTGATGATGGTGATGATGATGATGAGGGCGACGATGCTGGCACGATTGTAGCAACAAGTGTTGCACTTAATTTGCATGCAATATGCGGCAGCAACAATGTGCAAAGCAATGCGCTCCCGTACAACTTGTGTATTCCGCTGAACGCACTTTGTGCCATACCTCCAACAGAAACCCCTCCCACACCCGCTGCGCGCCCCGGCACAAATTGAGCACTCAGAAGTCCCCCAGCGAAGATTTGCATACAATCAAAGTGAAACGAAATTGATTTGCCACTTTGCCGTTGCTGGTTTCAATTTAGCAAATGGCATCGCTCGGCTGCTCAATTATTAATTTTTGTCGCGTGCCGGCAATGCCAGACAGCAACGGTACATTATGGTGGTTCGGTTCGGTTCGGTTCGGTTTGATACGGTAAGGTACGGGACGGAGCGGTACAGAACGGAACGGTGCTAAACAAGCGCGAGAAGCGTTGCTCCGAACTTGAAAAATGATTGCGCATAATTGAAATCGAAATGAAGCGAAACTTTTTTCTTAACGTCAGGCGTCAGCGAAAGCGGTCAGGCTGCCGGGCGACTGGGCGAGTGGGCGACACACAGACTGACAGACAGCCTGACAGGCAGACAGACAGTTAGCTAGCGACAAAGACAGAGACGGGCAACAACACGAGAGGAACAGGTGCGTCAAGCGCCATAGACACAATGCTACAAATCCTGCCCAGCAACCTGAGCCGCATCTGCAACAGCTGTTCCTATTCGTTACATACCGTTTGCCACAAAGCAACAATGGTATACAAGACTAGCATGGCCTCAACATGTAGCTTTGCTCAAATTTGAAAGTGATTTTTGCCAAATTCAAAATTGGTTAAACAAAAATGCGTAAATGTTTCAGAATATGCTCAAATATATATTTCTTATCAGTCATAAATATATATTCAACTTCAATTCAATTTTATATATGCGAAACAGACTCAAGCAGTGCGATTACAGGGTGTGTGGTGCGTCGGGCATGCAAAAGCAGTTTAACTTATGGCTGATATATATGATAAATGTGGGCGTTAAAGTTGCGACTGTTGCCAGCAGCTAGCAGCCAACAGCACCTGTGCGTGCTGGCGTCAGCAAAGGAATCGCGCGTGTGAACAGGGCGTGGCGTGGCGGCCGTCGTCATGTTGGCAACCTCTGGTGAAGAATGTCAACATAGCTGCCTCACTCAATTTGTTAGATATGTTCGACGCAATGCGAGCTAAAAATAGCGCGCACGCATTTTTATCGATTGCCAAAAGGATCTCCAATATGGTCAATATCTTGTCTTCTATGAATAGCCACACACACACACACACACACACACACACACACACACACACACAAGCACACACACGCCATCCCAGCTGGCCCATAATTATAATAAATATTTCAGACATAAACTGAGAAGTGAACCAAAAACTCTTGCATTACGAGAGGAAAAGCGTGAGAATTTTCCGTTAGAGTTTTTCGAACACTTTACAATTATATAATTAATTATTTAATTCAAAAGAAAATTGTCTGCGGCATGCAAGCAGCAGACAGGCAACGGCCATTAAGGCAAAAGTGGGCGGATGTGGGCTGTAATTCCGAAGCAGCTGAAAGGGTTTTCCTCGGTCAGCCCAGGCAGCCATGAAAACGGAATTGAATGTGAATTTTGAAATGCTATTGAATTGTGCTATTCCCTTTGAGCTGAGGTCGCGATTTGGGTTGGTAAGTCGAGATGAGGTGAAGCAGGTGGTGAAAACTACAAATTTAGCTCGATATTCATTTCATCAAGAGAGTGGGACAGAATACTGATGCATATTTGATGAGAGTGAAACATTATGTTTTTAAAGGCTTAAAATAAATGACATTCTTATACAAAATCAGTCTATAGTGTAGATAGGAATAGCAATTTATATAATAAATATATAAAAAACAAGTCAGAAAATTGCAGCTGCACGTTGAAGGAAAAGCTCAAGTCTGAACCGATTTTGTAGATTGTTTCTGCATTTCCATTTCAAAGCAAATTGTTGCGAAAACTTCCCTTTGTCAAATTGTTGTGTAGTACTTTAAACTGAGTTTGTATTGTCAATGGGGGCTACATTTAAACAGTATGTCAAGGAAATTGATAAGACTGTTGTTGAGAGAGCTGGACTGCAATTTTGTCGGAAATCGCATCTCAACATTTCAAATAAGGTCTTAACAAAGAGTGATTCAAATTAATATATATATATTCCGCGTTAATCTATTTTTGCTTCACATACAAACTGAATCCAAACACAAAATTAAAGGAATTTAATTTTAGTGGTTACACCACCAACAGTTACACCGATTTGTCTGTGTGAGTGTGTGTGTGTGTGTGTATGTATTTGTAAAACGACGAACGAGGCTTTGCCAATATTCGCGATGTCGGTTGCATAATTGCCATTAAGCAAACAAGGAAATGATCAATGATCCAGGTTATCCAAGTTATTATGGCCATTACGGCGCATGCTATGCATATTTACGGTCAGGGGTAAGGAGGGTGTGTGCATGTACACACTGTGCCACTGATGGGTAATGCATTTGCAAAAGCCACACGAATAACCGCATGAAATCACATAAATTAAAATAAGTCTATTAACCCGAACAAATTTATTATTTTGACCAGAATTATTCGTATCCTTTTTTTCACAATAACAGTGGGAAAGTGGACGGGATCTACAGTGGCCGACAGCTTATTTGGTGGATTGTCAAAGAGAGAAAGTAATTGCCTGCCATAAGCTAATCATTCATTATTTTTCAAAAATTCCAAAGGCCGATGGCAGGTACATTTATTAACCACCAATATGAATGAGTGACCCCCATAAACTCGGGTTTCCTTACCTACTAGGTAGGATTATGTAAAAAAGTACCCTATTTTTAGGGGACAGCTTATTTGGATGAGTATAAATAAAATAATATATTTGGCGTATAACAACTTAAATACAAATGCTAATACTTAGTATTATATCCTTTAGCCTTAACTACTTCTCTTAACCTATTATTCATCGAAGATACCAGCTTCCTGGTAGATTCTAAGCTTATTTTGCTCCACTCTTCCCGCAGAGCATTTTTGAGGTCTTCTTTGCTGGATATCCTGTGCTTCCGGATGTTATTTTCCAGCAGAGCCCACAAATTCTCAATAACATTTAAATCTGGAGACTGGGCCGGTGGAATTATCATATGGGCGTCCTTCCTGACGAGTCAGGCCTGTACTATCTTGGCCTTATGCATGGGATCGTTATCGTGGTTGAACCGGAAAGTACGTCGGATTCCTACCTTCTCGGCACTTTGGAGTAAATTTTCCTTTAGTATGTTGAAGTACACATTCTTGTCCATTGTTGTTTCCAAAATCACAAAATTCCCGAATCCGGCTGACGAGATACATACCCATGCAATGTCACTTCCTCCACCATGCTAGACTGTTGCCTTTACATGTTTGGGATTCAGCTCAGTATTGGGCTATCGCCACACATAACTCCGTCCGTCCGAGTCAAATATGATGAATTTGGACTCATCTGCAAATATGATTGTGTTCCAGAACTCCAGATCCTTGTCCAAGTGGTTTTGGCGAACGTCATCCAAGTCCCTCTATTTTTCACGCTTATAAATTGCTTTTTCCGTGGAACTTGGGCATTAAAGTCTGTGTCCGCAGAAACCTGAGCACAGTTTCCACACAGCACTTTTTCCCCAATTCATCCTGCACCTGTGGAGCCACTTTTGGAGCCGATAGCTTGGGAGATCCCCTTATTATCCTGGTGATCCTTGCTCCTCCTCTTCGGTGAAAATCTTGTTTGGTGCCATTCTGGCCTTGCCCTTAATCCGATTGGCGTCGACGAAGCGCCAAATGATGATATTCACAGTTGAGTTGCTCAGATTGACCATTTCAGCTATTTCGCGATATGAATATCCGTTTTTGTGGTGTTCCAGGATGAGTTTCCTTTGCGCAATGGTAGTCCGTTTGCCCATAGTCCTTGTTGGCTTATTGCACCCGAGATGCAGGATATAACTAAACTGACTACGAAGGATTGATCTATTTATACAGAAAATACTCAACTTTAGGTAAAAAATCCGGATTTTATGGCACCCAGGTGTCCACAATGTACCTGTTCCCAATAAGCTGTCCCCTAAAAATAGGGTACTTTTTTACATAATCCTACCTAGCAGGTGAGGAAACCCGAGTTTATGGGGGTCACTCATTCATATTGGTGGTTAATAAATGTACCTGCCATCGGCCTTTGGAATTTTTGAAAAATAATGAATGATTAGCTTATGGCAGGCAATTACTTTCTCTCTTTGACAATCCACCAAATAAGCTGTCCGCCACTGTATGTAGGAGCAGGAGCAGCCAAGGTTCTGACCCAAACAACACACTGACTAGCTGTGACAACAAGGACACAACCGAATAGTAGAAGCGAGCAAAGACAGAGAGAGAGAGAGAGAGAGAGAGAGAGAGAGGGAGAGAGCTGGAGCGGTGTGCTGCTTTATATTTTGGGGAAAAGCAAGAGAAAATTTATTATCCTTGACTCGCAGCAACTCTCTGCTGCCTGCCAATTGTTCGCTGTTCGTTGTTGTTCCGGTGCCCCGTTAACTATGCGCCATTTAAGCACCTGCTGTGCTGCCCAAAGCTCTCACATCCCCCCGCCGATATCAGTTGGTGCCCCCAAAAAGCAGGCTCCGGCCCATCACATTCCACACGTCCATACATCATTGCGCCACAAAATGTTTATGGTCAGCCCGAGCGGTGCTCGCAGTAATGGCTAGAGAGTCGTCCAAAACGACGAGAGCACACCTTCCCCCCACCAGCAACACTCTTTTCATAGTTTTGTGCGCCAGTCCCACTAATGCTTTATTTATTTTTAATCATAGAACAAATACGAGACGCCACCCCAACAACATGTATGCCTTGTCACTTGCTCGACGAGATGTGCAAACAATTGGCGCATTAAAGGCCAGCGACAAATAAATGCCATGAAACGATTTGACGAACACAAAACACAGAAAAATTACCGAGAACGGCACAGCACAGAGCAGTGTTTATTGGAATGAATAGTGCTTAAATTGCGCTTACAGCAGGTCTTATCGATAATTATCGATTACACGCACACACACACACTAGCACAAGCACAACAGCAAAAACTGAACAAAATTGATGGGCTTAGTGAGTTTCAAGTGTGGCACAGTGCTGAATAATAGGACATCTTTCAGCTGCTGGCTGAGAATGGTACTAACATATTTGCCTAATTCTTCACGTACCTGCACAACATTCAAGCAATTCGTTGGAAACCGAATAGACTTACTTGTGAAGCTGCTCTGCTGGAAAGCAGCAACTCTATAATTTAGTAGCCGATTTCTGGTTATATTAAACCAATGAGCTTAGGAGTGAGCCTCGGGCTGATGTGATGCGAGCTGATGTGTTGTCTGTTCAACTGGTTGACGGCTTCACTTCTTGACGTTCTAACTGGCCAATTGATTGAGGAGTTTTTGGTTTCGGTTCTGATTCTGATTCTGGTTTTGCCTTTGCTTCTGCTTTTGCTTTTGGTTGTGGCTCTAGTTTTGGGTCTTGAGTTGAATGAGGGCCGCAAGCAATTAAGTGTCGCGTAGAAGCTCAATGTTGTTGTTATTTAAATGTGTATCTCATATAGTCATTATTGGCATTGCTGTTGTTGTTGCATTTAAACAGGCATTTGATAGCTGTAACAACAGCAGCAACTGCTCATCAACAGCGTCAGCATCTGAGCCTCAGTCGGAGCGCGACTCGTTCATTATTTCAAGTCAATTAATCAATCATTTTTGTAAATGCTGAACATTCATTTCTTTTTGACCATATTTTGTGTTGGTAGCGAGGGGAAGTGGGGGAAGGCCCGAGGAGAAACTTATGTCAAGTTCGCCGTTAAATGAAAATGGAATTGAAAAGGAAATTAGAGTCTCAGAATCAAATCAGCCAAGCAGTCAACCAACAAACAGCGATGACTAGGCCACAACATAAAATCGGGCAACTGGAACAGTTTAAAAGGCAGATGAAATTTTATTGAAATTAAATGGAAAACAGTAGCCGAACTAAGTTTAATATTCGGCATTATTTAACTAAATGAATAAATAATGCTTTGAATAAATAAGCCAAATAAAATTCCGGAAGCCAAATTGAAATTCTCGATACGAAAACAAAACAATGCAACAAATTATACGAAGTATATTCTGTGCACAAAATATTTCATTGCGCAATTGAGTGAAATTGAATATGGGAAATGAAGCAGCAGCCGGAGTAACTTCGTTAGTCAAATTCAAAAGGACTCAAAGATCAGTGGTCAAGTGTGCAAGAAAACTGATTGACATACAAATCAAATGTAATTAAACATGCAAAATGTTTTACAACCAAAGTGTTGTCAGTCTCATTTTGTTCTGCACAAATAAAAAAATAGTTAAAAATAATTGCGAGGTGAAACGGTTCTCGAAAGCACGCCGGAGAATATATTCCTCTGTTAACCTGAGTTGATCCGCCGACATCTACATTGTTGTTCGGAGTCCGAATGAGTTGGATTTAAATTTTATTTCAAGCAAAAACTATTCGAGTTTTTGCTCTGGATGTAAGCAAAAAATAATATTGTTTTAATGCAAGCCCAAATGGGAGGAGCGATTGTTCCAGCTACATGTGATGCTAGTGATGCTGATCAAGAATATATATACCTTCTGAGTTCAGCAACGTCTTTCTCAATACATTGCAAGCTGGAAAACATAAAAATTCTTGGAAAACATTAATATTTATACGATTACATCCAAAACTAGGTAAATGTAAAAATGTAGCCTTTGTTAGCACAAATGAACTGCCGCTGACTGCGGACAGATGCCAAGTGGCAGTTGCTGCATGAAAATTTCGCATGGGGGTGTGTATGGGGCAAGCACCTTGTGCCGCCTCCTCTGTCTGACTCATGCGCCACATACTCATAACGAGCAGTCACGGCAGCTGCAGTTGCAGTAGCTGCCGCCATTTTTACACCTTGTCTTTGCTTCCGCTTCCGTCCTTGGTTGTCGCCATCTTTTTTGAGTCCAACTTTGTCTCAGTTTCGAATGCATTGCAAGTCATCGCTTCGTTTTCTAATTAAGCAAGTGCTCAGTGCTTTTTTTTAGCCACCCAGCCCTCCCCCCTTACAACAGCATCAAAGTCACCCCGTTTAATATTAATGGCCCTTCAGGCAGTTTCGAAACTTGGCAGCAGTTGGCGGCGATGAAAACAAACTTTGCAATCATTTGAAAATTTTACATTTTGTTAATAGTTTGCAATTTATGTATGAGCAGCATTATGCGTAACATTTACCGGATAGGGCCCATACTACTCACAGTTGGGATAGTGACACGCCATGAAATGTATGCATATATACATATATAATGTGCACACATACATACAGATGTGTGTGTGTGTGTGTTCAGATAGTTTTACTGTACGATTATCAAAGCACACAACGGACAACGAAAAATTTAATCACAACTTCCTGTACTCTTTGTGATTTGTAGTTTCTTTTTTTTCTGTCTTTATAATATTATTTTTTAAATTTGTTGTTTTTTTTTCTTTTCGCGATTTGATTTGCTTGCCAGCTGGGCGTGGGAAAAAGCTTAAGGCGTTTTGGGTGTGAACACACGACGTCATCAAGAGGAACACATTACGTGGTGGCCACAGAGGTAAGCACTAAATCAACGACTAACGCGAAATGAGCCAAAGATCCGAAGATTCTTATAGGCCAAGGCAAAACAAGACAAAAAACTGACTAAGCTCATTTTTTTTTTTTTCGACTTTTCCGTCATTGAATGTTCTGTCATTCTGTGCGAAATGTGTGAAAGACTCATAACGGTCTATCCACACACACACACAGACACACTCATAAACGACTATGAAACTGTTAATGCGCTTTTCAGTTGATTCTCGATCGAGCCATAAACTATTATTTGGCCTGCAGTTTTCTTATCATTTAATGAAAATTTCACAAACATAAATGAAGACACGGTCAGGGGAAAATGGAAAGTGAAGATCCAGTTGATCAACACGCTAGATGCCTGCGACCAAAGACTAGATAGCAGATACCAGATACCAGATACCAGATAACAGATAACAGATACCAGATAGCAGATACCAGATACCAGATACCAGATACTAAGCACTACATGCTTGTCAAAGCAAGCGCAGACGTGTCGCGAGTCGAACTTGTTCTGCGCACGCGTTTAACACGCGCGCTAATTTTTCGCCTTAATTATGCGACCTCTGAGTTGCCCGCTCCCCCCCCTCCACCCTCCGTCTATTTAAAAAAAAAATACAATATCGGAATCATATCAATATTCAAATTAGTTAACCGGGCCGCAATCCGCCGCAACTTTTGTGACCGCTTTGTTTTGATTGTATTCCGAGAAATTTATGGGCTTGGAAGTCTTTAGTTTTTGTGAACTAGCCACTCTGCCAAAGACAATAAGATTTGTCTCATTTCGAGAGCATTAGCTCTTGAGTTCCCAGAAAGTTGATAAAAAATAAACGTATTAATATGACATTAAAACGATAAGATTCACATTTGATCAGAATTCGAAATCAATACATATTAATTGTCTGATTTAATGAACTCACTTTTGATTTATCTACAAAAATAAATAATATTTGATTGCGAGCAATTTGTGTTTTATTTTTCGCATTGATTTTCAATTGCAGACATTTATCGGTTAGACTATGAACTCTACTCTGACTTCACTTCCCATTGACAGAACAACCGATTATTGTTGTAGTTATTTATGTGTGTTGTGTGTTGTGTGTGTTGCTTCAGCAGCTCTTATCTCTGCTGGTGCCACTCGCAGTTGTTTGCGATTAAACTTCAATATATTTTCAACTCTGAACTCATGGCAAACATAACTCATATTCCAAATTCAATTGTGCAATGTGCACACACACACACACTCAAATTATCTAATCTGTGCTTAAGCTTAGGACAGCGATTTAAAGTGCTGCAGATGTGGGTGGCAAGAGCCCTGCGGAGGGGGATGGAGAGAGGCGGGCAACGGGTCTGAGACTTGAGCAGATTTCGTGCATGTCGCCTGTCGGCTTTAAACGTCAACTCGTCGCTTCCAACAGGGCGACTACTGGTATTTGTCGTCGTTGTTGTTGTTGGCTAAAACTGTTGGTTAATAAATTGTTGGCTAAGCGGCGATTCTCGATTCTCGATTCTACTTTATTTTTAGCTGCGATTCCCTCCATGAAGCTCATTTAACCTTTTATTTATTTGTTTACATTTTGATCAGCAAATTACTTGTTTGTCGCTTTATGTTTTGCATTGTTATTTGTTGCTGTTGTTGTTGTTGTTGTTGCGATTGTTGTTGTGATTGTTGTCGCTGTCTAATGTTCATTAAACGCTTCCGCCTCTGATGGTAACGATTTGATGATGAGCAAGATTAATTTGATGAGAGAGCACAAATACTTCAAAGATGCTGACAAAATGTATCACAAAGCTCGCAACCCGAACGAAAAAGCATAAAACACCAGTTAAAACATAATAAATATAAAAATTGAGAATACGCCCTGACTTGATACCCTTTACAAAAATATTATTGATTTGAATTTAACGCATAAACAAGATTTATAATTATGAATTTGAGTTTTTCCATTTATTTATTTTCATTGTATTTTCATTAAAATTGGATATCTATTGCACAGTCTTGGATATATCTAAGTGAAGGTTGAATCTGAGTGAGCCTGAGCTCATAACTGATATGCCCTGTCGGCTGGGGCCATTTACAAACACGCACAATATGTAGATAGACGGCGGCAAAAGCCAAAAGCAGAGCACAAATGAACACAAAGCGAGGCACGAGGCACGAGGCACGAGTGAGGCAGCGCGAAGCCAATGGAGTCAGCGAAGCCAACGGACTTGGGCAATTGGGCATAAATTTCTGGCACAATTACAACGCAATCAACTTAATTGCATTGAATAATTGGAGATGAAGCCAAATGCTCAGCGGGAGGGGCGAATGCTCGAATGGGGGTGGGCTAAGTAACGGAAGCTGCTTTCGCCTCAGTGTATCGCTTTTAAGCTGTGCCACATTCAGCGATCTGAACAGGATCGCAAATCGGATCAAAATCTGAACATTTGCGTGCCATGTATTGAGAACTCTAATCAATAGATAATAGGCGCAGGAGGCGTGGCAGCAGATTACTTAACAAAAGGCACACACACACACACACACACTCGCACTCGCATAATACCAGCACAAAGATCAATGAATGGCAATGAGCACATGAATGAATTAATCATCAAAAGGGCTGCAATAAACCAAAGAGTAAATCACACAGCGAGCTGGGCAGCAGCAGGAGGAGGAGGAGGAGCAAGGAGAGGCAGAGGCAGAGGCAGAGGCTGGAGTAGGAGGCAGGAGTACAGAATTGGCAATTGTTTGGGCGCTTCAATTGAAATGGGGGAAGCATGCTTGGCAATTTGCCTTATTATTATTATTGCTGGCGTTGTTGTTGTGCAACTTAAATGAATGAGGCATGCAAATTAAAAGGCAGCCTCCGCTTTCAGTATTCTCTCTTCTATTGAGGGCTTAAACACACACACACACACACACACACACACGCACAACAATGGTAGTGTAAACAACTCATTTAACTAATAATGAGCAGAGGGGCTTTCCCCTCCTAATCGCAAATTTAGGATTACTAATAAAAAAAATAAAAAATTATAATCATAAAAATAAAGCTTCAGCTGACTTGAGGAAGATGAATTTTATGGAAATATCAAAACAAACCAACACCAATATGGAATCTGTTCCAAGCGAAATATGGCAATCGAATATATAATCAAAATCAGATGTGTTTTCAGTGACTCTAATCATTCTAGCCGTCCAATTGTGGGCTTCAACTTTGCTTAAGAATAAATGGCTCCAGTCTTAAGACTGACTTTCCATAAGACAAAGAAGCTGAAGAACTAATCGGAAATGATCCAAAGTTAGGTCCGCCATCCTCCATTTGCAGATCCGTGGGCAGAAACATAAATGGGAAATATGAAAAGCAAAGGCAGAGGCTGAATTTTAGTGGATCGTTTGTCAAATGCATTTCATTTGTGGAAATTGTATGGTTTTATGCCTGGCTTTGTGTTTGGGTGCCATAAAGTGGCCGTTAAACGCAGCGACAACTCTATTCATAAGCATTTCCTTTCCCATTCAAGCAACTTTAATCTATGCCCCAAGCCACATACACAGAAGAGTCGAGCAGGTGCCGTAAAATCAGAAATAAAGACGGATGCGGTTACCGCTCGACGTTTCAGCTTCAGCTTCAACTTCAGCTCTGCAGTTGGCTTTAGCTTCGATATAAATCGACCGGACTCAAAAGGGGCGGCAACACTCGTAAATGTTGTCCGGCATAACGTTATTAAAAGAGCATCAGCCACAATCACAGAATTGATATGATAGACAGCTGCTGGATGAATGGATGGATGGGGGCTTAGCTGAGGTGAATTCATGAAAAAGCCGTCGAAAATATTTCCGTTTTAATTGGACGCTAGCCTTTGTGCCATATAAACTTTATGAGATCGAACCGGTTCGGCGTGCGCACCAAATTGGGCAATCTAGCTGAGGCGCCATCAGCCAGCTGCTCAACTGTTCAACTGTCCAACTGCTTAACTATTCAGGCCAAAGTTTTTGCCTGCTTTTTTTTCTCTTCTTTTTAGCCGATCCGGCCGGTTCTTGGTTCTCATGACAGCGTGCCAAAGTTGGTAGCCAGAGATTAGCTGTAACCAGAGACGCGCCAACATGCGACTAATAGAACTATTACACATTATCGAAGTGCAGCAGCCGCACCACGGCCGAGAAGGGGAGTGGGAAGGTGAGGGGGAGTGGGAGCAGGCAGCGATTGCGCGGCATAAGCAGAAGAAGAAAGAACATTAGTTGCAGTCTAAATACACTCAGCCAAACAATTTGTTACTTGAAAATAAATTCAACTGACATTTTGCCGTCAGTTATTTCTGCTGCTGACAAATAATTTACTAAAAACTATTTTTAATCGGAAATTCTTAAAATGCTGTTTCCATTCACGGGTATATTCGTCTTCTGCAAACATGAATGTGCAACTTATTTTGGCGAGTGTAGTGTTAACTGTAGCAGGCTGCTGAGCGTAGGCCGTTTAGTGTTCGCCACTGGCGTTCCCATGGCACCACGTCCGTCCTTGTCCATGTCGTTGGACTGTCCCGGCAGTTAGCAGGCAGCTCCCAGCCTCAGTCCGAGAGTCAGAGTCAGTCTTTGAGCTCAGGTGTGGCTGGCTCTTTGTGGCCTGCGCGTGTTCAAAATTGTTAAGCACTCAACTGGAAAGTTGTCTACAGATTTATGGCCAGCCAAAGAGCTGCTGTTGCTGCTGACTGCAGTCTCATATTTGGTGGCTGCCTGCGCCTAACTGGGCCTCGCACAGGTGTCTGTGGCAAAAACAAAATCTAGCAGCGTACAACAAATTATTGTGAGAAAAATCAGCTGTATGGGAATTTCAGTCTGTCAGCGAATCAGTTGCCATTGCTGTTGGCCATTTGCCGTATGCTGTTGGCCTCTGCCAGGGCAGCCGAGCTCTGATTGATTGACAGCGGCACTTAGGTCTTAGCGCCAGTTGTCAGCAGCTTTCCGAGAATTTTAACGGGATATGCAAAAGTGTACTTTGATTGCATTACTACAAGTCAAAACATATTTATATTAGGCTCACCAATTCTCACTTCTCGATAATATCAATGAGCGAAAGTTTTCCTTTTTTTTATTATTCTTATTACTATTATTTTTATTATTATTATTTTTACTGTCATTATTATTATTATTGTTAATTTTATTATATTTTATAATTATTATTATTATTCTTATTATTATAAATATATGGGGCTTCATGCACTGCGACCGAGTCAGATGTATTGTGGCCCCTTCTGAGCATATTAAACCGGATTCCTGCACGAATTCAAGAAAACTTGGTAGCTTGAAGATTTCTATGGCTTCAGAACTCAAGACATGTTTCCCCACGATACTGCATAGTGTTCCGTGTAAGGCTATACAATTGGCTAGGTTGTATTTTGAGGATTTCTTCTCATGGTTCGAGTTTTGATAAGTTGCGCAATTTGGCTACGTGATTATGGTTACATATTTATCATATGTATGTGCAGTTCAAGAATCTGAGCAATATTTGCCAAGTCATCGAACCCATAAATGGTTTGATACTACCAGTGGATGCAAAGAAATTGATCTGTTGAAGAAGCTCTATTACATTTGGAGGCCATCGCCGATTGCCCATCCCCAAAGCATACCTTAGGCTCCACGCATCCTTCTATGCATGCACCTATTAATAGTGTGTGGTAGCATTTGAGCTATCGAATATCAGATATCGGTGACGATCCCGCTTGTTGCCAGTGCCAGTGCCAGTAGTCAGTCAAGTTAGTCGTTCGCCTTTGACCACATGCAATAAGCCACTTCCACAACTTGGGCATGTCAGCTGTCGTTGGGTAGACTTTGAAATTCTTCAAGAGAATGAGGGGGTCTCCCTCCCCCCCCTCTTCTTCCACTCTGTAGGTATTTTTTGTATGCCTATGCTGTGGCATTTTTAGGGCTACATCCCGCAAAAACCACAAGAAATCAATTCCAAGAAATTGTTTGTCTTCCGCTGCTGCGCTGCGTTGTGAGTGGAGTCGCTGCTCGTTGCACAGCCACCGATTTTGATATGTATAGAAAATAAATCGACGCATTTGCCACGCTTCATTTAGCTTTGCGGCAGACAGTGGTGCGAATTCGCCTCTGATCCCAATCCGAAGCCGAGTCCGAGTCCGACTCCGACTCCGAGTCCAATTCTGCTACCAATGTCCGAAGTAGGCGTCCGTCCGTCGAGCGGCATAATTATTGATGGTTTATTAACACGGCATGAGGTGTTGACTGCTGTCCCAGATACGCCTCAAAAGTTGCCCCTCTTTCTGTCCCTTTCTCCTCTCCTTGCCTATCTGTCTTGGGTTCTACATATTGAGGCGCGCTGCAATTTTGCGCGCTTGTTTTTTTATCGCTGCCTTTTCGACATAATTTCATTGGCAACAAAAACAAGAAAAGTAAATAAATAAAAAAAGCCATGATAATAAAACTAAAATTAACTGGCGAAAGGAAGTGAAAAGCGTTGCACAAACTCAGAGTCAGCGTCAGCCTCATTCAGAGCAACTCCAACAACTCACTAAATGGCTGACGACGACGACGACGATGACGATGATGATCATGATGAGTTTTGGTGGTTGGGTCGACTCTCTGTGCTAACGGTTATCGAAAACGAAACCAAAGCGAACACACTTATAAGGTGCGGAAACTCGAGGCGTGACATTAACCATTGACAAGACAACACCAACAGCAACAGCAACAAACACAATTGGCCATCAACCGCTGTCCGCTAATGACGGCAAAATTAAACACAACCTGCCGTTTGTCTCCCGGCTTGAAGTGGTGTGTGTGTGTGTGTGTGTCTCTTTTTTCCAATCTCAGTTGCACATGAAACGCGCATTAGCATAGTCATACCCCATTAGGCCTGCGGCGTTGCATTTGAGATGATAGGAGATGTTTAATGCGATTGTTGAATTGCTGATTAAATTAAAAGCAGCTTCTCTTATCTGAGTGCAGGCTTCCTTTTCCAACCAGTCAATCGAACAAGACTCATTTTTTATATATACCACTTTTTAAATTTCTTATTTCATTAATTTTTGTTGAACAAATCTGTGCAATTTGCACTCGTTTGCCTGTTAAAGCCAATGCATAGTTGACCTTTTAACCCTATTTTGTCCACTTGCGTGTAACTTTCGTTTGGGGCATTAGTTGAGGCCTTTATCTACACGTTTGCTAAAAAATTGTGCACTGAATTATGCTAAACTTTTTAGAAACTGCACAAATTTTTGGTTGGTCACTTGTGGAATTCAATTAAAATAGATACGCACACACTCAAACACACACATATGTGTATATGTACATATATATACACATGCACATGTATATACACATACGCCAGTGCGGGGGCTGGGGAGGAGGGCTTTGGAGAGCTCAGGTAACTGCGTCGCAAACTAATTAAAAACAAACGCTCGGCTACTTGAGCAGCATGTAATATAATTTCCAGTCCATTTTTGCACACACGCACACACACACGCACATCACACACACACACACACACACACACACACACAAGCATGTGCACACATGTGTAGGCTGAATTTTCTGCTGGACCTGGGGACTGCGGTCCCAGCCAGCTATTTATAATTACCTTGTGCGGCTTCAGTTGCCGAAAAACTTTTGCGCAGCAGCTAAAATCTAATTTGTGAACCAGTTGCAGTTGGCCGTGTCCGCCCCTCTAAGGGGAGAGCAAATAGAAATGAATTCAAGACATTCCTCATACGTCAAGTGAGCCCGCAAAGAAAAGTCTCCCGACACATGCATAAACTAGGAAGCAATACTTAACACAGCTAAAGATAAAGACAGAGAGAGAGAGAGAGAGAGAGAGAGAGAGAGAGAGGAGAGAGAGATATATGTGATATATGCAAGCAGGAGCGGTAAATGCTAATGCATATGGGCTGTCTGACTGTCAGGTAGTCAGTCATTCAGTCATTCAGTCATTCAATCAGTCATTCAGACTGGCAGGCTGTTAGCACGAGCATGTCACGTTTGAGCCGCATTTCAGCGTCATTCCCAAATACCCCCGAGCTGCTTGCGGTCTGTCTGTCTGTCTGTGTGTCTCTCTGTCTATCTGCTGACTGCAGGAAAAACCCATCTCTTCAGCTGCGACTAGCTAAATACTTCATTTATTTTATGAATAAAGCCAAAGAACTGAACCGTAGCCCGGAGTCGGAGTAGGAGATGGAGATGGAGATGGAGACGGAGTCACAGTCAAATCGAGATGAGTCGCTGCGGGGCTGGAACAATGGCAATGCACATGGCAATATAGCACAGCAGCCATCCAAGCACCACCCAACACCCACCCAGCAGAGCCACCCACTCGACACAAAGCTTGAAGTGTTGGCAGCGACGATGACTTCCTGTTTATCAGCGTCTGGACCGCTGGCTGCTGACTCTACTCAACTTGCATCTCCTCCGGACACTTCTTCGCGCCGACTCCAAGTGGAGTGCGCGCATGCTGAAGCGTCCACTTTGGTGCCATTCACATGGGCTGTACCACCACTGCCAGTGGAGTGGGAAAGGGTTGTGGTTGGGTGTGTTATATGCCAGCGTCAAGATGCAGACTGCACCGCAGCAGCTCTCACAGCAGAGCCTTGACAACAAAAACAACGCAATCAGCAACAACAACGTGAGACACCACAGTCTGAAAGCTATCCATGTCTGCACCACCACCACCACCAGAGATACGGGGTTTCACGGAGGGCGGGGGCTGTGTTACGCCTGCGGACGTTTATGGGCTGCGTTATTTATTTTTAATAAATTTTAATGCTGAAATCGTAGAACTTTATGATCTAAGGGACAACAACGAAGTTGTTGTTGGTCTTGCTTCTGCTTCTGCCTCTGCTTCTGCTTTTGTTGCTGCCGTGTGGGGTTTCTTGCCGCAATATTATAATTTTTATGCCACAGATAAGATTACAAATAATTCATAATTGGGCTCATGCTAAACAGCAGCAGCAGCCAGCTTCAAAGAAAACTCAACACAAGCAGTCTGGGAGCAGGAAACACAGCTCTTTGTTATTGTTGCTATTGTTGCAGCAGTTCTTCCTATTGTGCACGGATCTTAAAGAGTGAAACACACATAGGCACCGAACTACACTCAATTACGTTGCCAACAAAGTAGAGTGGGCTCAACTACAATGTATCCTGAACACTGTTGTTAAACATATCCTTGGAAAGCTTTCGCCCAAGTGTGCAAGGCACAGCTACTGAAGAGTAGAAAACCCAACATATATCATGCCATCCCTTTTTCACATATGCGTACTGATAGAAATTATATATATAATGATTCTTATCCAGTTGATCAATTAGAAGAATCTGCCATTAACATTGTGGCTTTTACTCCTATTGATAAAGGATATGTATCGATACTTGCGAAGCAGTAGTTATCGATAAAAATAGCTTAACTTGATGTGCGCGTGCTCTGAGTCTCTGAGATCCACATGTGCATACAGACGGACAGACGGGCAGATTTATATGGACTCAGCTGTTGATCCCAGTCTAGAATATATATACTTTACTGGGTCGGAAATGCTTCCCTCTGCCTGTTACATACTCTTGCATTTTTAATGGGTTCAAAGTGTCTCTATATAAATATAAAATAAATCTGTACAATGAAGTATACAACTTTTGTCAGCGTGGTTGTTTCCGCAGTTTTATTAGCGGGATTCATTGAGTGGATTGTGGCTAAGCTGGCTAAACTCATCCGCCCAAACTTTGTGTTAATTTTGCTTAATTTTCTTAATTGTGGTTGCCAACATGTGTGGAATTGTTCTGTGAGCTGGAAAAAATGTATCAATAAGCTGAACACAAATGTTGGGTGTGTTGCACGATGGCTTATTGGCAAAACCTAACCGATTTGCAACAGCAACCATGCTACTAATATAATTTGTACATATTTAATTAGATGTTGGCTGTGAAAGATTTACTGTGCTACGATTCAAATCCAAAATTCTAATTCTAATATTAATGTGCTTGAAATTTAATTCAGGAAGAGTATTTGTTGGTGAACCGTGAAGAGTTTGAGTTTAAGCAAATGCTGAGGGTGGGGGAGCAGGTGGAGGTGGAGGTGGGTGTGTATCTGTGGGCGGGTTCGGGTGTGCAATAAAAGCAGCATCTAAAATGTTCTTAAAATTTAAAGACCAACCGATTGTTCCTATGTAAGCTATATAGGAACCTTAGTCCGATCCCTATGATTTTTTTAACCAACTATGAGGAGAATAGTGGATAAGCTAGGATTGCTCTCTTGAGAACTATATGCTATCACAGTCTGATCTAGACGCATTGCTTGAACGACAGACAGACGGACACGGCTATATCCACTTGGATTGATATGCTCATTAATAATATTAAGACTTCGTATGGTCGCAGTAGGTCTCCTTCAATTGGGGTGGGGGGGATAAACTCAACGACACAATTATAATACCCTCTGCAGAGTGCATAAAGGGGAGAGGCAGAGCAACTGGGCCAAAAAAGTATGCTAGCAAAATTGTTGCTTCTTTTGCATAAATATGAATAAATTAAAGTCAGAATCAACATTTTTTGATATGCGCACAGTTGGAGGCCTCGCTCGCGTTGGCCGGACAGACACACAACACGACATTGAATGCAGACATGAGCATGGACCCGGGACACGGACACGGACACGGACGCGAACAAGGGTGTGTAGGCGGGGGCGGGGGCGGATGCGGACAGAGGAAAATCGAATTAAGTGTTGGCGGCAGGCGAATGGGATTGCGGGGAAAATGAATTGACTGACGCACTTTTTGTGGCCTGCAATTAAAAATTGCGCGCTGTTGCACATTTAATTATTGGGAATCGGCTTTCAGGTAATCATTGTTAATGGCAACTGCGATGCATTTAATCTTAACGGTAATGTTGTTGTTATTTGTATAAACAACATTGCTCTACACCACCTCTCCCTCTCCCGCTCTTTCTCTCTCTCGCACACACACTTCCTGTGTGTTGACTGTTTTCGTTGTTTGTGCAGCCGTCGCCTTAAAGTTATCATTGCTCATTTGCATACACATATTTCCACACATATATCCATATTTGGATACATATTCCGATATAATTACTCCACTGGCAGCACAGGTGGCGCACATACCTGGTGGCATCCGATCTGAAATTTCCATACCAAAATGAATGCGCATTATCCATAACACAATGCTGGGCATTGGCCGCAGCTCAAGCTGAATATTTCTCATTAAATTGGATTAAATGTGGTGCACGAATTTGCACGCACATAATCAAATAATATTGAAATAAAGTTTCGAGATTATTAATTACAACTTCACTGATGGTAAATTGATCAAAAGCTTGCATCCAACCACATTCATTTCACTCATAATACAAGTTCAAACCCATCATCTTTTTTTTTTGCATATTGCCCCAGTCCGCTGGCAAGCGTTGCGGCCTTGTCGATGAGCGTGCCGAGGGCAGGCAAGCAGGTAGCAGCGTAAAAAACTTACTTGCAAAAGCCATTTAAAATAGTTGTGCTTTAAAAATGCATGAGCACAGCATCCGAATAGACTTTGAGTGTTTGCAGGCGAGCTGCAATTTTGATCCAATTTACATTTACTCGAATGAAAATAAATACGTTTGAAAATGAGATTGTAGCTGACAGCCCAGCGCACAGACAGCAAAAGCAAACATCACCAGAGAGAGCGAGAGAGTGAGTAAAGTGACCAGAGGATATATCCAGTATATCAACATTTATTAAATTATATTAATAATATTTCCATAGCTCTATAAAAGTTTCACAAGAAATTGGGCAACCCCAAATGCCATTAAGGAATTCGGAAATGCATCAATAATATTAAGTTGCAGTGTGCTGTGGCAGACTTTGATATTTGCCAAGTAAAGTGTGTTGCTCAAAGATGTCTAAAAATTTCATGATTAAAAAATTTGCCACAAATAAGTTGCGAACGAGATGAAGCCAGCGAGTGTCAGAGCGGGAGGGCGTGGAGGAAGAGGAGTGTCTTAGGTAAATAACACCAGAATTTGTTTGATTTGAGTTCTCGGATGACACAGACTAACAATCTATTCAAAGAGACTGCAAAGGCTGTTAGATGTCCTTCATCATTGTTGGCAATATTAAAAATATATTTTAAGGGTGCAAAAGCCTGGCGAACGAAAAACGGAATATAAGCACAGAAAAAAGTAATCTTAAAAACTGCACAAGCTGCACAACAACAGCAGCAATAATAAGAAAACGACGAGCAAAGCGAGAAGAAGAAGATGAGGCAGAAGGATAAGGATAAGGAGGAGGAGAAGAAGAAGAAGAATATACCGCCGTTGCAGCCACGATAAAAGTAAGCAAAGAGAGCGCTGCAAAGACGCCTTTTGCCCGGTTGGATTAAAGTATCAGCCTGGAAATTTAAAACCTCTTCAATAATAACAACAACCACAATAACAACAAGGATAGACGACGGCTGCAGAAGAAGACGAAGTGGTGGAGGGGGGGGGGGGTGCAGAGCGGGGCAGAGTGGGGGCAGCACAACAACCAAACTGAAACCAACTGAAAAATTAAACAACAACGACGATGAAGCGGTCTTCAAAAAGAACAAGGCAAACGTATAATGTTGCACTGCCTAGTCGTGGCAGCAGGCAGGAGGCGTGGCAAGGTGGGGGCAACACAGTGTAAGAGTGTAGGAGAACGAAAGAGAGAGAGAGAGAGAGAGAACGTCAGTCGTGGTATCAATGTGACGTTGAGGTTGCGGTCTTCTTGCTTGTGCGACAGGTAAATGTAGGCATGAAAAAATGACAGGCAGAGGAAGATGGAAGCAGGTGAGTGGAGGGAGGCAGGGAATCGCTGGCGTTGCCGGTGGCTCGCTCGGCTGGATGGGGCCTGACCCTGACCAGCTTACCAGCAGCAGCTACAAAAATATTTTTAATAACGGGGCCGTCGCATAAATAACATCGAAATCTGAGCCTCCATCCTGGGCAGCCGCCATATCCTTGGCCAGGCAGTGACTTGACCATTAAGATATTGCATTGGACGCGCTGACTTTAAGACCCTTCTCCCCCTTCCACACACGCACACACAGACACACACACACACAGCAGCCGAAAGCATTTACATAATGCCTGGAACCCTTTAAACCGGTTCGACGACTTTGCGTCTCCAGGACCACGCTGAACAAGTGTGCTCCAACCCTTTGCCACAATGGTGCGAACAACAGCAGCAAAAATTAGTGGCATGCAGCTGAACATAGATTTATCAATGCGAAATACACATGAAGACTTGACAACATTTTAAATGTGCTAACAGGGAAGTAAGAAAATTTATTTCTTTTTTATTTGATCAACACTTTATCTGATACTGATCAAGGATATATATTATATATATATAAGCTAAATTCAATACTAAGATTGGCGAAGCAAAATTACGCCTGTACAGTGTAAAACTAAAGCCAGCATTGTAAAGTTCACTCAAACTGCATAAGACTAATTTCAAATCAATTGAAGTGTGGCCCATTTAACCATCATTTAAATGCAGGGTATTTGCGCTTCGTTCAAAGACAAACCATTCTAAAAGACCGTTTTTATTTGACTGGTTTTGCTATTGTTGTTGTCGCTGTTGTTGCTCTTAAGCTGCTGTTGCCCCATTCGCTAGACTTAATCACCTCATGACGCGGCAACGTCCTCGTCGTTGTCCTCAACATTATCATCATCATCATCATCATCATCATCATAATCATCGTCAACTTCGTTATCGTGCTTGTCATCGTCACCCTTCAGTCGCAAAAGCAGGACGCGTTCTTATGAGCAGAATTGAGTTGGGGCTGGCTTTGGTTTTGGGCTTGAATGCGTGCCGCTTATCAATGGAAAGTGCTGACGACAACGCAGCCAAAGTCAAAGCCTTGTTCCCACCCCTAACCCCATTCCCATTACCATTCCCATTCCCATTCCCGTTCCCGTCGTCATACCGAGGTCAAAGAGGAGCAAGAGCAGGCCGAGGACCCTCACACGCTGCGGCTGACGAGAGTCTGTTTATAGTTTGCCAGCAACTAAATTAAAATTATTTCAACTTGAGTTGGCTATAATGGAGCCGCCGTCTGAATCGAACAACAAGAAGAAGAAGCCAGTAACGGAGCTTGAGCAAAAATCCGAGCCTGCACTCGGAAAAATATACGCCAGATCTATCAACACTTTCCAACTACATATTAAACATTTTTAAGTAATTTATTTTTTAATGAAAAAATAAGCTTCAACATTCAGAGAAAGATTCAAAAGATTTTGGATATAAATATGGATTAAGCATAATTATTTCTACTTCAGATAAAACAGATCCTTTATCGAAATGGATATCGATTAATGATCATTTTTTCTACTTTAAATAAGTTGGTTTCTTGCATTTCTAAAGGGATATGGATTGGATAATTTCAAAAATACTTATTTAAAAAAATATATTTTGAATAAAATTGAATTTGGCATTTATTTTTCTTGCATTTTAAATCACATTTTTGCAGAGTGCAGTTTCGGTGTCTGGAGTTTGCAGTGTGGATCTGGAGTTTGACATTACCCTATGCCTGGTGCCCGATCTTTGATGCCTGATGCCTGATGCCTGATACCAGGGCCATTAAAACAAGTTTGCTGTGGCACTGCAGATGCAGTTGAGCAATGAGGGGAGCTGTTGTTTTGTAGGGGAAGCATTTTGATTACTGTCGCACTGGACGTAGCTGTTGCAGCAATTGTTGTTGTTGTTGTTGTTGTTGTTCGATGGTATCAAGTTATAAACACTGATGAACGGCCGTTCGATTTTTGTTTCTCTTCAAGTTGGTAAGCCAACTAAAAAGGTTTTGACGCAAAGAGTAAACATAATAAGTATGATAGTTAAGCGCAACAAACGCAACAGCAACTTTGAACAACTATAAATCGAGGTATGGCGCTGGCCATTCGAATGACACTTTGAGTCAAAGGGGCCAAAAAGTGTAAAGTCAAACAATTAAAAACTCAATTAGCGCCATATTGAAAAGCTGCCAATCATTTGGTGTGTCTGTGTGTGTGTGTGTGTGTTTTTAGTGCTTCTTGTTTGTTTGCATTGTGTGCCGCAAATTGGTCAAAAGCACAAAAATATCAAAGATTGGACTGAGTACAAAAACGAGCGTGAAAACAAAACCAAAAACAAATCAACATCGAAAATAACAAAAACCAAATCAAACAAAAGGCAAAGGCAAATGGCAAACCTCACAAATAGAGCGTGAAATTGACATAAAAGAAAAAACGAAAACAGAAAACAGAAAAAGGGAAGAGGGACGAGGGACGAGGGAAGAGGGAAGAGGAGAAAAGAGAGCAACAGCAGCAGCACTAACAACATCAAAAACAACAACACGAACAATAGCAGCAACTGCAGCAAATGCAAAATAGCAAGCAATTTTTTGGAGCAGCGCATGAATTTCCCAGCATAGATACATTTGTATCTGCATATGGGTGTTGCCATGCGTGCATGTGTGTATCTGTATCTGTGTGTATGTGTGTGTGTGCAGCCGGAAGGATAGAGCATATGGCAAAGGCATATGGCTTGAGCTCTGCATCATAAGTGAACAAAGATGGCTGGCAAAGGGTTAAAGGACAAGGAGCAAGTTGTGCACTCGTCTAAAAAATTAGCTGCCAAAGACATCAAAAAACGCAAAGGGGAAAACAATCAGTATAAAACAGGACAGTTACTGTCAGACGATACTGATGTAATATATCTAAAAGCTAACCAACAGCAGGTTTCTCTCGGTTCGTATTTTCAATTCAAATTCTCTTCTTATCGATTAAGAAAAACAACAATTTTATGATGTCAGCAGATAAACTCCGGGCCACAAAGGTATGTAATCTTCCATGCTTTTTTATACATAGGCTAAGCACACTTTCAAACTTTTCTAAAATATACAAAAGATTCTTGACCTTATACACACTGAGATGCACTTCTGCACGCCTTCCTAAGCTTCCATCTCGAACAGCAATCTCATCGTCCCTGCTTATCATCAACATCAGCGTCAAAGTCAGAGTCAGCGTCAGCGTCAGCGTCAGCGTTCCCGTCAGTGACAACTCTCTGTCTAGACTGGACCACGCCCACATCTTGGTGGCCGCCCGTGATGGGTCGTCAGCTTGCCTGGCGAGCTGACGGCAGACGGCAGACGTCAGCAGAAAACGGAAAGGCAGCCAAATGCAATTATGAAAATTCATTTGATTTGTGTTTATGATTGTGCCATCCGTTCGTTAAATGTTTTTAAAATTTAATTTAGCATGAGGATCAAACTGAGCCGAGGACGAGGGCGCAAAGTAAAAACGCAATTCATGCGGCTAAAGATCTCAGGCGGTAGCCAAGAACCACTGCAACTGCAACATTGCAACAATTTAACTGCATGTCAAAACCATTGGCACCCCAAGCAGAAGCACGCAACTATTGCAGTTGCAGTTGCAGTTGTTGCTGCTGCTGCTGCTGCTGCTGCTGCTGTTGCTACTGTTGCAATGTTGTACGGATTTTACTTTTACTCAACTCATTGCCTCGTAATTAGTGGAAATTACTTGTGCCGTTTCCCCAAAACACAATAACAACAACAACTGCAACTGCAACTGCAACTGCCACAGCGACAGCCACAGCAACAAAAAGCTCAAGCAAATAAATGAAGATAAAAACAATAACAACGAGTAAAAAAGTGCGGCTGCTGCTGAGAGTCGCTTGTAATTACCACAGCGATCAACGAACACCGATCAACGTCGACTGCCGCTTGCCACAGGTGCGTGGTGTACAAAAACGGCATCGAGTGGCTGCCGCTTGCTGCAAGTAGAATCCTAAATGCTCTGCCATGCAACGTTCGCAACATTTGCTGCGGCTTATTTTCACAAATAAACTTGAAAACAACTCAAATAAATGACAAAAATTTCGATTTATTATATTAAGTTTTTTTTGTAATATTTTCTAGTATTTGTTTAGTTTTTCTTTCATATTTATTTATTCACTGACAAAAATATGATAAGCAAATTTATGAAACTTTGTGATAATTATTTCAGCATAAATGAATTTAAAATTTAATTTAATTATTTTTACACCTCGAAAATATTTTGAAAATTGTCCTAGCGATGAAAACATCAATTAAACATAACCTTAAGTTTGATATAGAAAAATATGAATCATTTTGCAATGAATGACAAATTTTCTTCAAAATTAAATACAGCTTTCAGATATTTTCCAACTTACTTGTCAGATGGAATTCAGTTCTAGTTTTAAGTTTTTTTTTACAATATAATAAACAAAAGCAAATGTTTAATTTGTTGTGCTGGCAATCATTTTATGTGGTAAACCGCATTACAACTTATAAAGCTCTCTCTCCCTATCTCTCTCCCTATCTCTCTCTCCCTCTCTCTCTCTCTCTCCCTCTCTCTCTCTATCTGACTAGCAAGTAAAATAATAATAATAAAACATGCACACAAAAAACCAGTAAGAAAAAGACTGAGAAAAAAAGAATTCGACTCTGGACATGACACGGCAATTTGTGTCGCAAACGACGGCTTGCAAAATTAATTTGTGTCCGCTGTTATTATAAACTTTTTCTGTTGTCGTTGCTGTGGTTGTTGTCGTTGTTGGTGCTGTTGTGGTTGTTGTCGTTGTCTTTATTGAATTAAGCGTTTCTTGCAACTCGATTTCAAGTTGTGTCCAAATGCCGAACGCCAATCTGTGTGAGCCAGCGGCAAGGTAAACTCCGCTTTCCATCTCCATCTCCATCTCCATCTACATCTACATCTGCATCCTCGACCTCGTTTCCGCGCTTACACATAACACAGATTTGTAAGGCATGCCCCAAGCACACTAAACACTGTGTGTGGGCGCATTATTGGGAGTCGTCGAATGAAGAAGAAAGGCGTGGCATTGTTTGATTTCTGGTTAGTTGACGACAATGATGGCGTCTCATTTGCACTTGACATTAACAGCCGGCTGCTGCTGTTGATGCTGCTGCTGTTGATGCTGCTGCTGCTGCTGCTGCTGCTACTGTGGCTGTGGCTGTGGTAGATGCGTCTCGCAACAACACTTTATGCTTCATTTGATGCCGCACAGCTGGCCAGTATGCCAGTGGCATCCCAGTTAGCGGCGTCTCGAGCCCAGTCAGCCGTAGCCAACGCCAACACCAACGCCATCGCTGCTCAATCAATTGGAAAAGTAAACAACTAGACTAGCAGCAGCAGCAGCAGCAGCAGCAGCAGGAGTAGGAAGAGTATGGGGAATGGTATATCAAATGTTTACTCCAAGTGGACAGCCAGCAATTGGGGCTGTGGCAGCAGCAGCCCCTTTTTTTCTTCAATACCATTCTACTTTAGTTTCACGTTGCAAGTTATCTCCCTTTTTTTGCTGCCTCTCTTTGGCCATTTGAATCGAGGTTGCACTTTGACAAAGTTTGCCAAGTAAGTTGCAAGTTGCTAAGCTGCAAATTCTTCTGGCCCGGCTAATTTATTAAGTTAAGAACAGTAATATCCTAGTTAGCTCATTTTTCAGGTATTACGTGACTGGCACTCCACACCAATCACTGTTTTTCTTAGATTTTCACAAGTGGGATCTCAATTGCTAATTAGTAGCAGTAGTTTTCCTCATTTTCCACTGTGCAAGATAAATGGCAAACAAGTAGCAAGTCAGAGTCGGGGCATATGCAACTTTCACTTTTCCAAAGCTTACGATACTTAAATGACCAAGGAAACGAAACCCATTTTCCAGCGGAAGCGTCAAATTGTTAGAAACACAAAAACCAATTCCATTTTGACACTTAATGAGAAATAAACGCTGGTAATTTATGCAACGCTTACGGAATTACTTCCAGCCGACTCTCTCTAAATTTCAAACTCTTCATAACATTTCTAAAATCAGTGTGTCAAGCCGGAAAAAATGTAAGGTCCGATTCCAATGCGGATTGAGAGATTTTTGATCTGAATCAACAAGTCGATCTGGCCATGTCCGTATGTCAGTCTGTTTGCTCACAGGGACTATGGCAGCAAGGCAGTTCCAATGTGGAATATAAGTTCTTGTGTGGCACATACATACACCCAAGTAACGGAATTGACCGTTATGAAGTTCCTCCACGTTGATTTTGTTCCGATCAGTTAACCTGTGGTTCCGATTCCAATTGTTTATTATCTGGTGAAATATGTATAATTAGTATATAAAATAAAATTATTTGAATTTTAAGGAAGTGATTTTAAGTTACAAATTTTTGTTAGAATTTGTAAATGAATCTAAAATTTATGCAAAATCTTGGAATCACTAAGCCCTTAAGTGATTTTTTGCGCTCAGAACCACATTATTCAGTTATGCGGATTATAAATTGGAATTCAAATTGGATTCATTTCAGATCATTTCTCAATCAGGGGTTCATCAAGTTTATATTCGGTTAAGTTCATATGTATTAGGTGCTAATATCTTTTAGCTTTTTTTCTATTGCCAATCTCGTGCCTGGCACACATCATACACATATGTGTGTGTGTGTGTGTGTGTGTGCGGATTTGGGCCAGTCTGCGTGCTGCGCTGCCATTTGCAGTTGCGGCAGCTCCAATCAATTAGCCAAATTGTGCATAAATTTGCGACGCTTATCAATGTCAATATTATCATTATAACAATAATTGCCGTGTGGGGGCGTGACATGGGCGGGGCCGGTGGGGCAGCAAATTAACACATATTTCACTTTATAGCACAGAAATATTATATTTAAGAGACGTTTCGCCCACAGCTCGAAGCAGGTCTTCTTGCTGCCATCTCCATCGCTTTCCCACTGTTTGCGGGGCTAAAATAATAAATTGCAATATCGATAAAATACACGAACGTCACGCATTGCTCACGGCTCACGACACCCCCTCCGCCACCCCGCCATGGCCCACCTCCACTCCCACCCCCTACCGCACATAAGCCCAGTGGAACTGTCAAGCCAGCCATGCCCTCGTACGCTCATTAGATCGGCCTCATTTTATGGCACGTGGGCGTTCAAGTGGGCGTGCCACAATCTGTAGCTGGTGCATAGACATAAGCATGCGCTGAACAGCGAGAGGGGGGATGGGGGCTTGAGGGCATAGTCAGATATTGGTCTTGGTCTTATTGAGGGGTTGTCGTCTGCCGCCCTGTCTGCGCAAATGGCGCAGCAAATTGAATTTCGTTTATTGATTATCCTGGCATTTTATTTTCCTTACACACACATATATATACATATATATATATATATACATTCGTATATATAGATATATATATATTTTCTTCCACTTCTTCTTTGTTCGTTGTTGTCTTGACGGGCAGAATCTAATCGCAAGCATAGGCGTAAGCTGCGGGGAAGGCGCTGGGGAGGCGGTTTCGCGTAGCGACTGTTACAATTTATGCAATTTATGGCCCAACAGATGTTAAATTAACTTTTGCTCAGCCTCCAAATAGATGCTTGGAACGCATCCAAATAGAATATTGATGGCAAGCGCAAATACAACGCACAAATAATATCATTATTGGATATCGCATCGCAAGTTAAACTCTCAATTTGCTCAGCAACAAACACTGACCTATCGACCCATCGACCCCTCGACACATCGGTCTATAACTGGAGATATGCGAAGTGCTTGCCTCGCATGTGTTTTTTACCAACTGCAAAACATTTTATGTAAATAAAGAAGAGCCTGGCCAGCAGTTTGTCGTTAGTCGATAGTCGTCTTGCAACTGCCAAGTTGATACGATTAAGCCAGCAAGGCAGAGGCACAGTCTGCAACCTTAGCCGGGTATTCAGACAGACAAACAGACATGCGGACAGATAGACATAGAGGCAAACAGAGGGAAAGACACTTGGTCCCACCGCGACTCAAACCGTGTGACTATTACAAAACCCGGGCACGTAGCCGTTGTCAATCATTATGACAACTTAACGCACTCACACACACACACAAACTCACACGCACACACACACGTAGCAACGACTATATGTATGTTGGTGGGCCATGCATCATGCACCAAAGTGTGCCTCGACTTAAAAGGAAAGAAAGAAAGAAAGAAAAGATCCAGAGCAGCGACCAAAAGGTGAAATAAACACACACACACACACACACACACCCACACACACACCCACACACATACACATTTAAATATTATAATGATAAATATAGTTTATAATAAGCAAAGGGCTCGAGTCAATAGCAAAACCGAACCGAGTCCAAGCGAAGCCAAGTAGCTGATAAGCATAAATTTGAAATAAAACACAAAACACAGGCAAACAAATAAACGGAAATATTCAAATAAATTAGACAAGAAAAATGACAACAAGAAGAACTCTATTTAAATAAAGTGCAGGTGTTTCTCAGTCTCTCTCTCTCTCTCTCTCCTCTCTCTCTCTCTCTCTGTCTGTTTCCTTATGTGACCATGTTTCAGCTAGAGCATCACAAGGAATACCTATACCCATACCTATACCCATACCTATACCTATACCCATACCCATACCTATACACATACCCATACCTATACCCATACCCATACCTATACCCATACCTATACCCATACCTATACTTATATCTATACCTATACCCATACCTATACCCATACCCATACCTATACCTATACCTATACCTATAATTATTAACTAAAAACACAACAAAATTGCAATAAATGAAATAAGATAAAAAAAATTCTTATACTCGTATATGTTCACTATAGCTATAGCCAATGAGTATATACATATAGGCGCGTCTCAGGTCTTGTAAGGCCCATCATCAGATTCAATCAGATCTAGACTTAACATCAAATTGAAATCTGAAAAAGCTTATACAAAATCTTCTTCACCCAGTGCTATTAACTGTGATAAAATCATAAGTCTTTATTCTTTACTTTTTGTGAATACCTATTGTCTTAGTTGTAGATCATAATTCTGCTTATCGATATACTCAACATCTATCTTTAAATAGCTTTAGCTGAAAATAAATATGCTCAAACTTAGCATTAATGCGCGTCTTTGTGATTTGAGCCTGATTTGCTAGATGTCAGCTGTTTGCTATTGCATCACACGTGTTACAAAGAAAACGTCAGAGCCAAAACACTCGATGCTAAACCAGAAACGGTAGTCGCAGGTTCAGGTAAAGCCGAGAGCATCACTCAAAAATGAACAAAGTGGCGCCCACACACGGCATACCTCAGATAAGGGGGGGAGTTGTCAGGGGCGGGGAGATTACGGTTGTTCACTTCGTGCGGTAAAAGTTAACTTTTATTTTGGACAAAAAACGAGATTCCAACAAAAAACAGACAGCAAGAAAATTACAGACTTCATTTAAATGCAGGGAAACGTGGCCGAGAGACACAAAAATCGAATATGAAATTTATTTTAGCATTTGACAGAAAAAAGTTTGTGGATCCACATTTAGATGCTAATGGAGATGGGGACAACTTAGCCAGTTGGCGGGGTGAGGGGAGAAGTGGAAGACCAGTGCAGCTCAAATGTAGCGCACGATGACTGCATAATTGATAAAGCAGCACTCAAGAAGCAGACTTACAAAGAAAGAGAAAGAGATGCAAAGACGGAGAGGAGAGAGAGCGAGAGAGAGAGAGAGAGCGAGAGAGAGAGAGAGAGCGAGATAGAGCGAGAGAGAGAGAGAGAGAGAGAGAGAGAGATATGCGAATCGCATCAAATGCAAATATCCTTGTTAAGATGCCAATTACGGAAATTAACTTGGCCCTCGCAACGAACGAATTTATTGATTTTGCATTGAAATTGAAATTGAAATTGAAATTGAAGCTAGAGCCAGAGCCAGAGCCAAAGCTAAGACTGAAGCTGAGGCTGAGGCTGAGCCGAAAGAAAAGTGCGCAAGATGCTTGGTCCTCATTGCTCAATTGGCAAATGTGCTGAGACTGCAGCGGAAAAAAGAAATGAAAATAAAAAATAGAAATAAAAAGAAAAAGAAAAAATGAAAAGAAGGTGCCAAGAAATGTAACAAGCGTAAGAAAAGCTTTGCACCAGCCAAGGGAAACCCCAATTGCTCTCTGTTTAAAACGAAAATTGAAAGCAATGCACGAGCCGAGGCCAGAGACGACAATGCAACACAAAAAGAGGAAGAAGTGGCATGGAATTGTGTGTGTTTGAGTGTGGTGGGGGTGGGTAGCTTAACAGGCTGCCAATGGAAGCAGCAACGCAGTCGGAGACAGTTTGAAATAATTACGTTGAGCTTGGTTGGGGGGTTGGGGGGTTGGTGGGTGTGGTACCGTTTGGCACCACATGCAACAATAACCAGAGCAGCAGCGGCAGCAGCAACAACAACAATCAATAGCAATGTGATGCAAAACAAGAAAGAAAAGCTTTCGCAAGCACGCCAATGCTGAAATACCTCGTAGACATCTTCATTTCACTATACATTTCAAAAATAAATCGATTGTTGCAATGATAACTGTATGATATAGGGTATGCAACAAACCGAACAAGCCCGCTGCCTGGAATTTGGATTGAGTGCAGCAGGCGGCAGAGCCATAACGAAGTCAGCGCCGATGTCAACGCAGTAAAAGTACAAATAATTTCATTATAATGTTGTCTAAGGGTTGGGCAGCTGTGTGGTGGGTGCGGGGAAGGGAGTCCAAATTGAACGACAGGTTACAAAAAAATGCAGACATTGCCACAAATTGCAAAGCAAAAGAGTGAAACGCAGAGGGAGAGGGATAGTGACAGAGAGAGAGAGAGAGATAGAGATAGCAACATGAAGCGAGAGAAAGAGCTCAAGTGAGACGGAGCGTGGGGAGCAAACTGACAATGCATTCTATAAATAGCTTAACTGGGGTGTGGTAAATGTCAGTTATGGAAAGGAGGGAGGGAGAGGGGGGGGAAGGATGGGCAGCAAAGGCAAACAGTGTCAGTTGCAAAAGCAGAAGCAGCAGTGACGACAGCGCAAGGCGTATTAATTGCGACAGCAGTTCGTCAACATTCCGCAGGAGACAGGACCTGGCCCAAGCAAACAGAAGAGCAGAGACATGAGCAGCAGCACCAGCAGCAGCAGCAACATAATTAAAACTGCCAACATGGCGCGTGATCAGCGGCAGCGATAAGCGACACAATTGAGACTGAGAAACAGAGACTTGCAGCCGGAGACTGAGACTGAGACTGAGACACAGACTGACACTGAGAACTGACACCGGTGACAAGCGATCGATGAAACCAGTAGACAGTAAAAAGATGCAGAAGCAACTGCAGCAAGGCAGGGAGCGGCAAGAAGAGGGGGCAGCCAGCTAATAAAGAATAAGTTACATAGTTCATGTTAATGAATATGTAATAGATTCCATGCATCTGCATGTCCGATAAGAGAGCCATCATTTCGCATGGAAAGTGAAGAGCGACGAGCGTCAAAGATTGATCGATCGATGGAGCTGGAAGACGTGTGTGAAAAGCAAATCGAAAAATGGTAAGACATACGTATTCACTTCATGGCCGAGTACTTCATCAGTACTTACATTCGCCAAGTAAGCTATGCTGATTTAATATGATGCAAGCCACAATATTCAAAGTGACCATTGAGATAAAAATAAATGTGAGTTGAGTTTTGGAATTAATATTGGATATCGAAGCAAGGAGAAGTAGTCAAATGAAGAGCTAACCAGATAATTAACTTAATAAATCCAAGACTATTTATTGGATCGAATTACAGAATATAAGAATCTCAGATCTACCCAATTTTCAACGTTTCTATGTTCATTCATGAGATACATGTGATTGGAAATGTGCTGCAAGTGGGCAAATGATGTACGAATGTGATCGAGTTTGCATTGAGTTTAGCTAAGGCATGCGGAAATCACAGCCTCGAGCAGCAGCTGCATGTTGCATGTGGCATCGCGGAGCAATAGTTAATTGCACCTGTCGCCTACTCCTACTCTCAGCTAAAAGGTATACAGCTGCTGTCCACACAGGATTCGCAACTGGCGCTACAATTGCAACCATATTTGGAGGCAGTCTGAGTTGGACTCTGAGCTGGAATCGCAGAATGCCGAGTGTTGTGGCTCTGATTGAAGCTGAGACACAAACCAGTCAAGACACACGGGCTGTGCGCCTGATTATGAGGCAAGCAATTTACCTGGATCACTCGCACTCGAGCTGGGCATCAATAATAACAAGCAACACCAACAGCAGCATCAGCAGCAGCAATCGTTACTCGGTGGTCCAGGAGCCTGCGGCGCGGTAGCGCAGCTTGCAACCAGTTAAAGCACAACCAGAACGGCGAACGCAACCGACTCCGAAACAGAGCTGCGAGCTGCGAGCTGTGAGCTGCGGAGTTTGGGGCACACTGAATGGAGTGCAGACTTCGGCCCTCTTTCTGTGCGCGTGGCCATCGCGTCGTGGCGTTTTATGACTTTGTTTGGCAGGGGCTGCCGCTTTGGCTTAGAAACAGGTGCACTTCATATCAGAAGACGAACGTGGCCACAGTCAAGCACTCGAAACACTTAATCAAATCGTTGTTGTTGCCATAGTGTTACAAATCGAATGTATTTCAACCTTTCAGGCAACGTTGTTGTCTTTTTTTATCTATATTTTGAATTCTCTTAAGGATTTAAGTATAATACGATTACAACTAATTCGGTCTCGAAAAAGTTAAGTCTTGGAGAAGAATTAGAGTCTCTACATATTTTGTAATATCTAAAATTTTCGTATGGGATCTGCAATGATCTGCAGATGAAAAGGAGAAGTCCACCATTTGAAGTATATATTACTTAAATATATTACAATACTATTTTAATTGTGTTCATATTGAAACTATTTAAATTGATTATAATTATTTGATTGCCCCTTATAAGTACACATTTCATCGGCATTTTCAGAAGCAGTGGCCCACTGTGCAATGCTGCGCTCTTCGCATTGGCCATCTTGGCATTCACGTCTAATTACCGGGAAGTCAAATGCAGTCAACATATAGCTCTTTGATTTGCGCTGGCAGCAATGGCAACTGGCTAAATAGTCACAGCCACAAGCCAAGCCGAAGACTCGCAGTCTAAGTTGCAGTTGCAACTGCAGCCAGCCACTGTTGCTACAGTTGCCCGTCTGGGGCGCAACGTTAGGCTCATTTCACTGGCCGACTGTCTTCATGGTCATAGTTATATAGTTTACTCGCCTGCCACACGATGGGAAAATGTGTGCGTTGTCTGTGGCAATGGCAAGTGGTAGCCAAAGTGTGGAAACACGGACAATTCTATGGCCTAGGCCTAGGCTAAGGCTAAGGCTAAGGCAGAGGCTGAGGCTGAGGCCTCAACAACGGCTTCAGCATCGGCATCAGCAGCCGCATCTGGCCTAGCCTCAGGTTGGCCCTGGCCTAGCCATAAATCAGGCTCATTTTAATGACGCAAGCGAAATGCATCTTGAAACGTGTTCCGCTGGCTGGCTAGAGTTTGCTGACCAGCTGGCTGACCAGTTGCTTCCCCAGTTGCCTGTCGCCAGCAATTTGATTCTCTGCATGCACTTGCTCCAGTTGGAGCAAAAATGAAATATAAAAACAGCGCCAGCCGCTGTGCATCTGAACTGCAATTAGAGCATCCATCACATAGGCATTAACAATTGAAAAATTGTCTTTGAAATATTGAACGGTAATTAGAATACGCAATCGCAATTGATTGTTGTTATTTATCTACAATATCGACCATCAGACAACCGGACAGACGACGCCCAATTAATGTGACCAGTTGGCATCAAAGAATCAAGTCATGTCAACGAACTTCAGGCACAGGCCATTTAGTTGAATCAATTTACAAAATGTATTTAATGTTTACAATTTGATCAACTTGGCATATGGCACTATATATTATGTGTGGACACAATCAATTTGTCGCATTTACCGCTTCATGGCCAAATATAGCCGAAAAGTGTCTCATAGCTTCAAAACACCACATTTGGCTGGCCAAAATGTAAATGAAATATTTCGCTAATCGCATGATTCATTGCCAAGGGGCAGGCTATGAAATCTTAATAAGCATAATGCCCGATGTGACAAATTTGATTGAGAGGTATACGAAAGCGACTGCTAATTGATTTAAAGACGCATTTGAACGATCGCTGCGACATTACATTAAGCTTATAAGGTGTTCACTAGGAACAACAAAAAAAAGTTGAAACACTTTTATGGCCGCTTAGAAACGCAAATTTTATGCTAAACTTAGGTAAGTCGGTGACCAAATCGATGACCAGAATTTAGAGGCGCATAGATTTTTCCCAAGCGGCTTAAAGCATTTTGACAAGAGCGCCGCGGCTGGGTGACGGTTGGTGGCACTGGAACAGACTGGACAGGGCTAGAAACAGTGAAGCTGTGGCCGAGTGAAATCCCAAAGGGGCATTATAAGGGGGGGTGGGGGGGGAGATGTGAAGCACTGGGAGAACTCTGTTTGAGAACTGCACCAAACTGAAACTGTGTGTTTGTTTGTTTGCTTATATATATTTTCTGAATGCTGAACATTTTTTAATGAGCATTTTATTAGTTTTATACGTTGTTGTTAATTTGGTTGAGGCCACGTTATAAAACTGTGAAGAAAAACGAAATGCACTAAAATCGAACCGAATTTAAATAGAAATGATGACCAGAAACAAGCAAAGTACAAAAGGCGCTCAAAATATCTAAACAATGTGACAGTTGTTCGCTGCAGATTTAATTTTGTTCTCTCTTTTTTATATGTGCTTTTAGTTTGATCTGATCGAATGAACAACGCACTATATATGTATGGCTACAGCCCAAGTATTTGGCCAGCAAGGGGAATCATAAGATTATCTCTCATATACAGTGGAACATCTAAAGTATTGAATAGGTGACTTATCAATGGAGTCGAAATGATTTTAGTTCGCATACAATTTAGATCGGCTTTTTTCTTGTTCATTTGTTAACTTTTGAGCAGCTTACCGATGACTTGAAATATCTAGTTTCATTCTTCAAAATATTCAACTATATTTGAAATACCTTAGACAGAACTCGAAAAATTAGTTTTTAGACTTAAACAACTATAATTAATTTCAAGTAATATAAAAGTTGTTTAATAAAATTCAAAGTACCTTAGAAATTGCTTTACATATTACATTTTAAAGCTCATCATCTAATTTCATTTCCAAGTCATATATTTCTATTTTTACGTCTTAAAATAATATTTAAAGAGCATTTTCCATGTGATCTGATAATATTTTCTTTGCCTTCTTCCTTCTTCCTTCTTCCTTATTTATTTCGTTTATTTTTTCTTGCTGTTTAAGTTGAATGCAAATAGAGCAGGCGGCTGTGTGGGGTCATCGAGGTAGTGGAGTGGGCTCTGACAGCCCGTCGCCTCGTTCTGCTTGTTGTTGTTACTGTTATTGGCGGTGTTTGTGATATTTTGACATCTTTCGGATTGCTGGCCGGCTGATGGCTTTCGCCGTTAATTAAGGTTAATGGACAAATTATGCCCACAAATTGGCAATTAAAATTAGAACGCGCACATAAATTCAGCAGCATCTAAAAATGCTCAGTTGTCGTTGTTGTTGTTGTCATTACGCTGACAAAATGTTGTCACCTGACAGGTTTCCCATTTTGTTGCACAACACAACACAACACAACTGCATGTCTTCGCTGATAAGTTCGATCTGGTTTTAAGCTGGCATTGGACCCAAGTTGACGATGAAGCTGGAAATGATAATCTCAATGTGGGCGTACTTACGGTTTGCTCAATTAGTAGAAACCGACATCGAACTCGAAATCAAAATAAATTGCCATCGTACAGATAAGATTACGAACACAATTCCGAATATTTAAAGCTGATCTCGGCAAATATGGTTTGGTGAAGACAATAAAACTTATTTTGGATCAACAATAAAACTAGCTTGTAACTATCAAATATGTCATTGGTATTTCCTTGAGAAGAGGAGTAAATAAAGCTATTAAAGTTATATTTTCATTTGAAATCAGCTTTATTATATTTTTAGTTTTCAATTTATTTCTATAAAAGAAATTGATAGCTGAACTTGGCTTTCTCTATATTATATTACAACTCAGTTTTTGTAGTGTGTATAAAAAAATTCAACGTATATACACTCAGGAAAAATGCACTCCGAAATCTACTTATTTTGACGTCGCCTTACTATATAGATAGTTAAAGTAATCAAAGTCATTTAATTTCTTAATTTTTAACTCTAACAAAGAGAACAAATTTTTTCCATATTTTCTTAAAATTCCAAAATGATTTTTTCATAAAAAAACGGTTTGCACTTCTAAATTTTAGAAATATTTTCTATTATTATGAATTATATTTAAAAAAAAAAATGAAAATAATTAAATTTTCGTAGATACACAGGAACGATTTTCATTTAAGCTAGATTTTCTGAATATCAGGTCGTATTGAAAGAATCTAATCATATTCCAAGGCGAAATGCGTGTCTACGCAAATTCCAATTAATTTTTAACTGCATCCCATCAAACCGATGGCAAACTCGTTACGCTGTAGTCCAAGTACTCATCCGCAACAACTACTTGGAAGCAGCTTCCACACGTAGTTTAATGTAACCGAACTACATACATACTCGTACAAATATAGAGACGTGTAATATCTGCTGTGCTATGCATAACTCGTTACCGTAACAACTTCAATGTGTTCTCCTTTTATGTTACGGCTACTGCTCAAATGGATATTCTACATATTGAAGTGCTGGATTTTCCCAGCGAATCTTGGCATCAAATGCTCTATTGAGGGCCCACCATATCTATAAGTCATGGGCACTTATGGCCCAGACAAACTGTTTTGTGGCTGCCTGCGAGAGAAGAAGAAAAATACAAAAAATACACCTGCTACAAATGCGCTGTCAATAATTACGAGGCAAAAGTTCAAGGCGCAGCTCTCTGTTGTCGGCTCTCGCATTTGCCACAATCATTTACACTAAATCACTTAGGTGCACAAGTGTCTGTGGACCAAAACGTCTCCTCCTCCTTTTCGCGCTGCCCCCGCTGCCCCATCCGGCTATGCTAGGCGCGCTTATGTACGAGTTTGTGTAACTAAGTATAAGTTGGCCAGTTGGCTCGTAAACATTTACGCATATTGCAAATAAGCAAAATAACAACAACGGCAGCAATCATAAAAAAGGGAGACCAGACTCCATCGAATACGAAACACCCTGTGAACAGTCTTCACTCTCAGCCTTGTATAAGCAATATGGACACTCACAAGCAGATTTGTCAATTAGATATATTCTTACATATACATATGTATGCTGGACGATTATATTACATTGGTTTCCAGTCCATATCCTTTTTAATGGAGAGATCTCGTCTAGACTCGGAGATATGGCTAAATACATACAAACCCAATGGAATCTGAGAAACTTGATTGTTTATATATACATATATATATATAAACATTCATCCCATATTTATTTGTCTGAGCTCGGCTTAGATCTGAGATCTGAGATGCCTTCAGTTTAGCCCTACTCAGAGATACCTTTGGTAGTTTGGTACAGGGTATAACAAGAGACGCTACACGACCAGGTCCTCAAATAGAGGGGGCCCCACTAATTCACTTTGCTGCACGCTGATTGGTTGAGAGCGCCAGGTGGTCGCGAGTCTAACGCGACCGCCGATGCTTAATCTGCCACTCCTCTGCAATACCCAACCACTTGCCACCCCCTGTTCCACTAACCCTAACTGGTAACATGTTTTCTTCAGCAGCAGCAGCAGCAGCAGCAGCTCTGATCAGCGATAGGCAAGCAAGGCAACGGCACGGTGAGGCAGGCGCATCCTGCCTTGGACTCTTCTCAATTCACAATTCTCGTGATTCTCGCGATTCTCGCTCGATGCTCGATGCCCGATGCCCGATTCCCGATTCTTGGACGCAGCGGCGTTTCAAAGCTGTTTGACTGCTCCACTTTGGCGGTGGGCGCTCGTCCGCACGTCCCAATCCATCCATCTCGCCGCATAAACTGGTTCACTCATTGGCTGACTGGCTGGCTTGCCCCTTGTTGCACATGGCATATAACGAGCTTTGCCTTTTGGTTTGATTTTTGCGCACAGGTGGCTTGGCTGCTTCAGCTCTGATTGTTGTTGCCGTTGTTTGTTGAGCGAGCGATCGCGCGTAATAAGCCGCGAAAACATTGTTCAGCTGCGAGTATTGGCCATTCCTTGTGGGGCAGCAAGCACCCTCTGCTCTCTCCTCCCTGCCCCCCTCATCGTGACTTCGATTCCCCCCTTTGAATGCTGAGGAACCGGTTCAAGCGGCACCTTGATTTCAGCTCAGCAAGGATGCCGATTGCCTCATACGATAAGCGCCCCAGAACCCCACCCCCCGTAACCGCCACTAAATGGGAACCAGATCCAGTCAGCCAGTGGTTGCAGAAAAAGGGGACCACATCTATCTGTAGGCAAATTATGTGAGCAGCAGGCAGCCAGGCAGGTGATGGCTCTTGAGGGAACGCGTTGAGTAAGTGGATGAGAACTGCAGAGGCGGATTGCACGGAGGCAACATGGCCAACATTGGCCACATTGGCAACATGGACAACAGCAGCAGTCAACACTTTCGCAGGCCGCGCACAGATACAAACAGTTGGCCATTAATCATTCCCGCAGCCGCCTGCAACAACAACAATAACAACAACAATAACAATAACAACAACAACAACAATAACAACAACAAGAATTGTTGCACTTTACAGCACTCATTATGCCAGCTAATTGAAATGTCTTAGAGGGCAAATGAGCAGGCAACTTCTAAGCATAATGTTTGATTCCAACTCCAATATATATATATAGGGCCCAGCACAACCCAATACACATTCATTCAGCAACAAAATCCAATATGTGTACACTCAGAAAAAGAATCAAAAACTACATTTGTAAAATGCCTGTTTCGTGTCTCTCCGAAATCCAGCGTTTTTCTTTGATTAATTGTTGGTTATAATTTTCTAAAATTAAAAAAAATATTTATTTATTCAATTTTAAGGATGTTTTTTCAGGTATTTGTACACAGAACTCTTAAAATACCTCTCTTGTTACGAAAATATTTTAGATAGTATATAAATCCAGACAATTTCGTATTTTTTATTTATAGTGTGAAATTCGGCTGAAAGATTAAAAACATTAAAAAACTAAATAAAAAAACAGAGTTTCAATTTGCGATTTGCTTTAAGTCTCAATTTTGAAACTTGTTTCAATTCATTTATATATATATATATATATATATATATATATAGTAGTGTACTTTGTATAGATTATTGAATCCAATTCAATTTCATTTTGTATTGTTGCACATAATTTTAAATTGATGCAGATGCCACGTTGTCATAACCATAGATTGTTATACTCGTTACTTTTACAGTTATTTTTGATTCTGTCGATTGATGCATCAGTGCGCACGCAATTTAAAGCTTCTCTCACACACACACAAGAAGAGGTTATGGAGGCAGCCAGAGGAATGGGCGACAAATAGGCACCGGGACCAGACGGTATCCCCAGCAAGGCCCTGAAGCTGGCGGTTCGCACGATACCCGAAGTCTTTGCGGAAACCTACTCGAAATGCCTACAGGACGGAGTGTTCCCCAAGCAATGGAAAGGGCAGCGGCTCATCCTTCTGCCCAAAGGGGATAAGCCGGTAGACGACCCGTCAGGATATAGACCAAATACCTCAGGGCTGCAGCCTTATTAGCTTTGCAGACGACCTGGCACTAGTTGTGGAGGCCAAGGAGTGCAAGGAAGTAAAGGCAGCAGCAAACGCGACAAAAAGAATTGTGGATGCCAGCTTGGAACTTGTAGGTCATAAGACAGAGGCTGTACTCATTACAAGCCGCAAAGTAATAGAGTCAATAATAATGTTGCCAAATGCAAGGAGGCAATAACAATATAACAGTAGACTCTGGTTCCGGCCACACATCGAGTATGTCAGCCAAAGAGCAGCCAAAATGCAAGGTGAGGAATACATCGGGAGAATTACAGCTGAGTTGGATTACCATCTAACCCAATTTCTTTCAGGTCACGGCGGTTACAGGAGCTATCTGCACAGGTTCAGGCATGAGGACTTTCCGCAGTGTTCGACCTGTCCAGACGCCATAGAGGATCCGGAACATATGCTCTGTAATTGCTCGAGATATAGGGGAGTCACTACCTCAGTGCCCCCACCGGAGAGCTTGGAACAGCACATGATGGAGAGATGTCCGCCAGCTCATCATAAGCATACAGAAGGATCTGAACTTACGCGAAACTGAGCGGCGAACCAACCCCGGCGAAGTAATACTTTACGGTGATACCGTCGGGCTTGGGTGTGTGTGTGTGGGGTTGAGTTTAGTACGCATGCATTGACTATGTCTTTGAATCGTGCATGTAGATGACCCGGGCTTCAGTATCTCCAGGAGATTTTCGCCTCCATGGATAAACAAAAAAAAAAAGAGAAAAAATGCACACACACACACCCGCTGTCAGCCAACGTTGTCACTATTTGTGCAACTACATCCGCATCCGTATTCGCATACGTTTCCTTCCGCAGATCCAGCTTTTCATTTCGTTAGCCTTTGACTGCAGTTTCCAACTGCTGCCGCACGCCATAGAGGCACACACACATGCAGACAGAGAGAGAAACCGCAACAGCGCGCAAACAAGAGCTAGAGCGAGATGGAGGTAAGTGCTGTGCTTGGCCTCAAAGACAGCTGTGCTTAACCCTTGACTTGCCCCGGGGATCGTGGCCATCGCGTGCATCTTCCTTTTCTTGTGGTTCATCTTCTTCTGTATTTTTTTGCTCGTCGGTATTATTATTATTATTATTATTATTATTTTATTTCATTCTTGCCATCCACTGTTTTTTTTTTCGTTTGCGAAAACTAGCAGCGACAAGTGGCAAAAACCTTTTGACAACTGAAACGCAGCCGGCAGCAAAATGCGATGACATTTTAATCGACAGGCAGCCCAACTTCAACTTCAACTCCAACTCCAACTCCAACTCCAATGCCAGCATCAGCTTCAGTATCAGCCTCAGCATCAGCATCAGCATCAGCTTCAGCTGCATCTTCTCAGGTTCAGCTTCTGTTTCACTTACAGTTTTGTATTTTCTTTGCTGTCTGCATTTGCAGTAGATATTATCATTTTTTCATCAAGTTTATAAAAATAGTTTTTATCATATATATATATATATATTTATTTATTTATATATGTATATATATAACGGTGCATTATAATTCCAAAATAATCACTTTTGCTACATTTCGGGGAAATGTCGTCTTAAGAGGTTTTTAAATTAGTTTATCTTCGCCTTAGCCATGTCCGGCTGTCTCGTAACATATTACTATAGATCACTATAGACATCAGTAGTTGTAGTCCCTGTAAGTGTATTTGGTCATCGTTGTGACCAAGATGCCCGTTCTTTCTTGATATTGCTTTGTTTGCTGCTGCTCCTTTTCCATCTCGCTCGTTTTCCGTGCAATAATGTTCTAGCCCTCAGTTGGCAATCGCTGCTGTTGCAGTTGCAAGTTTTGCCCTCAACAGTTGTCTGCACCGCCTCCCATTTTTTTTTTTTTTTTTTGTTACTGTGTTGGCCACACGGTGCTCCTTGGCGTAGACGTCGTCGTCGTCATCGTCATCGTCATCATCATCGACTTGTGCAGCATCACTGCCTCGTCAAAACGTCAATCGGTGTAATCAAGCGTTAAGTGATTCTGCGGAAGCGCAGCGAGGCCTGGACCCAAACTGGACGAGCATGTGAGTGCCAAAGGGGACAACGGGGGTGGAGGGATACAAGGGGCATCGGCTTGGGGGTCGACTGCAGCTTGACTGATTTCACTGTGGCAGCTGCGGTCAGAAGCACTTTTCATTACCATTTTTATTTTTCATCTGTCGCCTCAATTTTATTTCGGCAGACTGAAGCGAACTTCTAAACATGAATGTGAAAAACTTGCCGGAAAATGGCCACAAATATGATTATTATTTCACCTTATATTTTTAATTGCAATCAGCTTATTTAAATTGTGTATTAATTTGTTTTTTGTGTTATTATTTTTGCTTTTTATCTGAGATTACAAAATCAGCAAAAAATTCACGAATTGCATGGCAATTCCCATGGACCACAAGCCGTAATCTGAGCTTTCTTCCAAGAAAGTTTGTAGAACAACAAAAATGAATGAATTGCCTAATATTTACGATTGTTAAACGAATTCAACATGTGATTTTTAATGCAAAATATTAATTATTCAGTAGAAGCCAGAGGATGAATTGCCAGTCAAGTTTGTGGACAAACCCAAGAGTCCAATAAGAATTTATTGAAAAACAAGAGCAATTATTTAGTTTGCAGAGTTTAAAGTGCATATATGTTAATTGTCAAAGCTGAGTGATAAACAAGCAAGAAACAGCAAGTCAAATTGAGTTAGGAGTTGGCCTAAGTTGTTGCATTTCCCACACCAGCAGCACTAACGCCCAACCCCGACCCACTCCATGGAGCGATGTGGCGCAATCAAAGCAATTACAATTAGAGCAACAATAAAAGCGACAACAATAAAAGGCAATAACGATGTGAAATAAGTGCTGGTTAACTGGCCAACTTGGCGACTTGGCTACCAAACTGGTCATCACGCATGCAAACTGCTCAAATATTTTTTACTCACTTCTGTGCACACTGACAGTTTCCTGGCTCGCTGAAGTGCTCAGTTGAAGTGCGAAAGCTTTGGGCAACATTTGGTTTTTAGTTGGAGGAAACAAAACAAATCGAGTGGCATTGCTGGTATTTATCATTACTTTGATTATGTAACGACAGTATAGTAGCCGACTGCGAAATACTCTGATTACTACATCATGTGGCTGAAAAACAAACAATGTCTGGGGGCGGGTGGGTGTGTGCCCCAACCATTAAATAATCATCAGAGTGCCATTCAAATATGTTAACTCAATCTGTGAAATCGCGGGAGATATAGGCTTTTGTGATTTCCGAAAGGGTGTTATATACTTTCCAAATCGTGTGGCAGTTTAATTTTAATTTTCCAGCTATATGTGCTATCGGTGAAAATGGACATACAGCAGGACGAGCATTGTACAATGCCAACTCTCGGTTACTCGGTTATCCTCGGATTCAGGGTATGAGAACAACAAATGATAAAATCATTATTATCAATCGATATCATAGATTGTTTTAGTTTGGCTCTAGTATCTGAGCTGAGCAAATTTCATATGCACGTCCTCGTTTTTGTCTTCATCCTTCATCCTCGTCACTGGTGCCCTGTCTTTGTCCGCCTGCTGAGCTGCTGTGCTGCTCCTGCACAGCCCAAGCAGATATTTGCTGTTTAGCATCCGAGGCAAAATTCACAACAAATTTGTGGCCATTGCATATTTATGCGCAACGGACGAAGCAATGGGTTGCCTCAGCCGCAACCCTTTGTGTCTATCAATGCCGTTCCTGTTGTTGTTGTTGTTGTTGTATGCCTCTATGTCTGTCTGTCTGCCTGACTGTCTGTTGCTGCTTACCTTTGTCAGCCAGCGATTCGATTTTATTGTCCTCTGTTCCATTCGATGGGCGTTTTTTCTTTTAGGTATTTTGTTCATTGCATTTTCTTCGTGTTCAGTTTTTCTACTTGCGATTGGCAAGCACAGCTTTCAAATGAGCTTTGTGACACTCAGTTTGAGCATACATGCCACTGCAAATGCAATGCTTCATTTATATCTTCATGTGTTCACAATATGTGCAATATTTTTGGAATTGGCTAAGGAATTTGCATTTAATTGGCAGCTGTGGGTAAGCCTGATATTTTTAAAAACTTTCACAATCAGGCGTCCTCCAACTTACTTTTCCGTTTTAGTACATAAAAATAATCCAAGAACGATACAAAATAGATTAAAAATAATGTAAGTGGATGTCATTAGCTTTTCAAAATGAAAATTGGAGCATGCAAACGCCCGCGTTGATAATGAAAACGGAAAGCTTTTTCGGATATGCAAATTGGAGCATGCCTCATAAATTTCAATTTGAACTTTACTTGACAATAATCAAGAGTGAAATGTGTGGCAAATACGGATTGAGTTGCAAATTGGGTTTGCATTACAATTTTCAATATTCCAAAATTAAGTGGCGAAACCATATATAAAACTTATTAAAAACGTTAAGATCTTTTCTGGCACGAATTTCGAAGAATAAAACTATCTCAACAAATGATTATATTGAGTTCAATTAAGCTCTCAAAATGTATATATTTAATTATATGAGACATTTGAAGTGCATTTTAAAAGTCGTTGATTCTAAATCAGTTTTGCATTATGCGTTTATTTATATATACTGCGTTTATTTATATATCTTTATTAAATTTATATATATTTTTTTTTTGTCGTTTTTGATATGCGATATGCAGCAAATTCGATTTGAATCGATTTCTTATTTTGTTATACATACGATTGCGACTTTCAGCGCGCTTTGCCTTTAGCCATAATAATATATACAAATACATGCACATACGTCTGTGTGGTACGCATACATGGATATGCATATGCATATGTGTGCGAGCATATAAATATATTTCATTTATGCTCAAAGCAAATTGCCGCTGCCAAAAGCTGCCAAAAACCAATTGCAATTTTCCATGCGCAGTATGCATAAATAATACACAGACACACACTAGCACACACACAAAGGCTCAAATAAAACAAAATTACGCATACGCCGTGTGCCGGCCAGGACTACCGACAGCGGGTGGAGCAGTTGAAGGGGGATGGCGCACTCTGAGCTTTGGTGACATCGACTGGCAATCGCCATGCCATGATACTCAGTTTTGTTTAATAATTTATGTATATGCCTTGGCAGCAACTCACACACACACACACACACATGCAAGAGGCGAGAGAGAGTGAGAGAGAGTGGGAGAGGAAGAGAGAGAGAGAAGTGAGTGAGGGAGAGAACTGGAAAAACACATCGGTTACATATGTTTCACTTGCGCGTCTGTTTGTGTAATTTACAGTTACACAAAACCGCAAATAAAGTTGCCAACATTACGATCCATTGGGGTAGTGGCAAAAACAACAACAAAACCGAAAACAACAACAACAACAACAACTTCCAAACAACAAGAAGACAAAACGGTAAAAAGTCAACGTTTGCTGCAAAGGGTTTAAGAGAGCAACACAGCAAATACGTCTATAAGTGGTAAGGGAGTTGCTGTATTGAAAAGAGCTGAAAGGGGTGGAGGGGTGGCTGTGTGTGTGGGGGGTTGAAGCCATAATGACAATAACATGTCGCAGTTGAAGTTGAATTTGAAGTGCTGAACAAGTTCGTGCCGAAGAAGTTACAGTTACCTCTGCTAGAGCGACAATAGTTGCTCGTAAATATTGCAATTGTCCCCCCTCCCCCGCACCCCTCCCGTACAACCGCCTCCACCAATTCCATGCCACTCGAAAACAAACAGGCAGCAGGCCGCGAAGCGATTGCAAACTAATTGAAAGCACTCACAACACAGAATACTCAGCTTGGTTAGTTTCCTCACTTATTGATTTTGTCAGAGTTTGTCCTGGTTACTGTTGCCCCTTCTGGTTACCCCTTTTTTGAGGAGGGGGGTTCGAGTCAATGGTACTTAACAATACTATCTATCACTTTCAAGCAGCAGATGTGGCAGCCTATGATCACAGTTGAGCGAGGCAAGCAATTATAGTCTGTTTATGTATTCTAAGAAATGTATTTTAATGCAACTCAGTCTGAAATCAGTCCAGATTTAGCAGGCTTAGCTTAAAGGGACTCTCATGTATATCCAAAGATGCGCCATGTATATTTTGTGATATTAGTAATAGCCTTCCCACATCCCTTATTGGACTTTTGCTTATAAGTCTTTCCCAATTCAATTTCATTATCAAGCCGTCACAGTCAGCTAAGCCGAAAGTTTATATAATATACAACAAAAAATATCCATCAGGAGAACTCGGTTCCCATCTAGATTCGTAAAGTGCACTCGAATAACATCATCTGCTTGTTGTGTTTGCTTCAAGCACACACACACACACACACACACACACACACGCACAGACACACAAAGGGCATAAACATTTTCAATAGATTTCCGCTAACAAGATAAATAGTTGAAGCCAAGTTGCTGGCACACTTTAAAATACAAAGATTTAAGATGATTTGAAATCGCCACCGAGTTTGGGCAGCAACACCAAAACCAGGACAAACAGCAACACAGAGCCGGGCAACCAAGCCAGAGCTGCTCAAGGCGGGAGTGACTAGGGAAAGGAGAATGGCACATGGCTGCTCCTTGCCTATTATCGATATCAAATTGGAAAGTGTCTCACAAGTAAGTGGCTTGGCAGGAGACGCCTGCACAGAGTGTAATACTTGATGCCCTTACAAGTGGACATTTAAGCCTTATATAAATGGATGCTAAGAATAATTTGGCATACTTATAGGAATGCTGTGAAAAAATGTAGAGATCATTAGTTTAACTTGGCTTTGCTTGGAAAATAATTTCGAAAAGTTTCAAATCAGCAATTTTGCTCAGCTTATTTGTGATTTGCCCAAACTAAATCGAAAATGAATTATTAATATCTCAAAGCTATACACTTAATATAATATGGATGCAACCAAGCGAAACTATTTTAAACAATTGTTTTTTAAGCTGCTTTGACAACTTCGCAAGCGTATAAGATCTTCGGCACTCCCAAGAGAAAACTATCTTCTGCCGGTTTTTTGTCTGTCTGGTTTGTCTGCTGACCGCAACAATATAATATTTTGTATTGACAACAACGCCGATATATATGGCCATAAAATGCCAAAACTGGAGTATCTTGTCTGTGTGACTGATGCGGGTGGGGTGTGGGGTAGTGGAGAGTGTTGGTTGCATGGTATTGGCTTGGGGAGCCAAGCTTGAGGTGTAAATATTAAATATCCTGCTTAAATATTTTTGTCCTATTGATTTTGCTGTCTTCGTGCGATTCACTCGCCCTTTTATATGCCCGCAACATTTTCATTTCCTATTGCAATAATTTTCCCTTTTGCCGGCTATTTATTTTGCCGTAGCCGCCGCAGTCTCAGTCGCCATGGCACTAAAAACACAAACACCAAACCAAAAAAAAAAAAAAAATGCTTCGCTTCCCATCATCATGAAGAAATTTGTAATAAAAATTCAGCAGCAAATGAGAAAAGTACACACAATCTCTCCATCTCATTCGCTCTCTGTCCCTCCGTCTCTCTCTCTCTCTTTTGGCTGTTTGGAGTTGAGCAGAACGTGTCAGTTACCGTAATACGTGCACAAACTATGCCACTGCCTTTGTCTATCTTTGGCGTCTCCTCGGATTCTGTCGCCGAATTCTCTTCCCCTTTCTCCCGCTCCCCCTCCCTTATGGTCGTTTTCGTCCTTAGTTACAGCGTTCTTTGTGAGGCGAGCAGCACAAGGGGTTTATTTAACAGCAGTAGTTGGTAGTACTTTTCATTGCCCTAGGCCAGCGTGTGAGCGCTGCTTGGAGTTGGGACGGAGGCAGGAGGGAGCGTAGCCTGCTCAGTGCAGGATTTTCAGGTGAATGCCTGAAAGTGCTTCCTTTATATGCCCAAAGGGAGCCATCAATGTGGCTAATAGCGATTGCTATTGATGCGATATGTTGCTGCACAGCTGCAATGGAATTCGATCTAAAATCTGAAATGAAAATATATTTCATATTGGAGGCAGCTTAAAAGTTTCAACGACAGAATTGGATGCATCAACAAATTCGCAACTGAGTTTCCACATAAACTATTTAATCAATATTTTAGATTTAACTGGCCTTTGTAGAGTTCTTGCGTACTTTGAAATACCCAGTGTATATTCGAATATGATTTAATATGGATTATATGTATATATAATTAAATGAGATTAAGGCAAACTGCCTTCGCAGACTGCTGAGTTAGATACAAGGAACACTTTGGATTCGTCCACTTTTCGCTTGGTGGCACAAATAGAAAATTCGATTCCATCGGAAGTTGCTGCAATCAATCTCGAAACTAAATTTTAACGGATGAGCAGGCGGAAAAGCAGCAGTAGCAATAAATCAAAATAGAGATTAAATTACAGAAAAACGTTGCATTCAAATTGCAATTTGTTCTGAGTGGTGACATTTATGCATGTGTAGAAAGAAGGTTCTTAATTTTATATGGAAATTATCGCTTGGCCCCAAATCGATGGCGGGGTTAACCAAAAACGGAAATGAAACCGCCCATTAATGTTAGCGAAAAGTTGAACGAATTTTCTTTGACGAGCGTAAAACAGGATATGGGAAACGGAGCTGGCACAAGAAAACCACAAATCAACACGTAGCCGTAAAAAGCCAGAACTGTTTCCCAGACCCTTGCCACACATAGCTAAGCAAAATAAAATGAGAAAAGGAATGTATTCATGTGCATATAAATAGTGTATATAAATGTATATATATATACTTCTTCCTCTGTATGTGTACGAACCCTTTTTAGTCGTCAAGTCATCTTGGCAAACGGTGTTTCCTTTTTTTAAGTGTTTCCCTTGCCAAGCACACAATGGCAAAGTCGAACTGCAGATACCCTACAAGCAGCTCGAGTGGCATGTGGAGCCATTTGCTGTTTGGTTCAGCATCAGCCGGAGCTAATACGGAAATGGGCTCTGGCTTTGGTTTATTGCGGATTTTTGTTGTTTTTGGCTGGACAATTATAAGTTGAGTTGCGGGCAAGACTCGCAGCGGATTCTCGTGATAAAACAAAAGCATCGGCCAGACGGCAGCAATAACAAATGCGACAGCAACAGCAACAACATCAACGACAACACCACAAATAAACAACAACAAATGCTGACAACTTCGAGTGTCCAACACCAACAAAGCATGAGAATAAAAATAAATAAAAGCGGAAGTGATATAAAAAAAACATGTGCCAGCATTTTTATCAAGCTCTTTCTCACTCACTCACTCACTGTCTCTCTCTCTCTCTCTCTGTCTGTCTCTTTCTGACTCATACACACTTAGACAAACGGACACACACACGACCCCTTTTGTCGTCGAGTCTATCTTGGCCACGCACGCAAAATGTGTTGCCTGCTTTTTGGCCGATGCCGCACGATATCCCTTTACTGAGCTGTTGTCCGAGGCATGCAAAGCTTCTCTAATATGTATGGAGTGTACCCAGCATGCCCTCCCCCCCCCTCCACCACCCTCAATCCCCACTGCTCAGGGAAGTCTTTATGCCACCATCTCGATGCCCAGCCAGCTCTCTAATATGCTAGCTCGCTGTAAGTGCCAGCGAGACAAATATTAATAAAATATACAACTATTAGTCATTGGCTGGCTGGCTGTGTGTGTGTGAGTGTGTGTGTGTGTGTGTGGATGTTTACTATGGCTTGTATTTTTAATAGGAAGGACAAAATAAATATTCATAAAATGGCGGCCTGGCAATGCCAAGGAACGTCAGAAACACAGCTCGATGCCGAGTTCCACAATTCGCTTTCGATACTGCATTTCAGTTCAGTTTTACCTTAAATTAAGTGACTTAAGTGCTTAAGTGACAGTGGAATATTGTTTCAAGCTAACATGTAACTGTTTTTCTTTTTAGCCAACTCACATATTAAATATTGCGAGTATTTCGCTCGCACAAGTTTTGTTAACTCTGGCGTTCCTCAAATGCAGAACGCATTTGCGACACACTCGCGACCCACTGTTAACGCTTAACCCACATCCACAGCCAATCCCCACCCAATCGCCGCCCCACCCACCAGCAGTTCACCCCCTACCCCCTGGTTGGCTGCCCGCCTCAACTAACAATAAGACTGACGAATGTTACGCCATAAAAATAAATACCTGCTGACATTTTTCATTGTAAATATTTTGTAGCTGCTGACGCGCGGCCAAGTGACTTGAATGTGGGCGTAACCCGACTGATGGGCGGGCGTCCTGTGCCATGCGAATGGGTGTCTGGGTGTGTCAGCTGTGTGCGCCTGGCAAAAAAAAAAAAGGTTTTCACTCTTGCCGGCCAAGGCACACGCACAACATGCGAGCGAAGACTCACTGCCAGGTTTGATGGCGCGCGCCGGACAGAGGCGGCTGCCTTTCTTTTTTTGTCTAGCTGAGTGGGAGCTGGGGGGTTGGTCTTGAGGGTTGAGGGTGGGCTAGACAAATGGACGACGCAATAAACCCGACTGCTGCTGCTGGTGCTGCACGAGCTGCTTACTGGGTGTGTGCGCTGATCAACAGCATTAGCGAGTATCATGTCTGCCTGCCTGCCTGCCTGTCTGCCTGTCTGTCTGTCTGTCTGTCTGTCTGTCTGCCAGCCCATCATCATCATTATCAGGAACATGAAACGGCATTGCGTTAGTCCTAGTTCTAGCCGTCGTCCATATCCTTGTCCTTGCTGTCATTATGGCCAACACCATCCAGCAAGTACTATGATATGTGGGCGCTGGCCGTTAGGTCTTAACTTCTTTAGGGTTAGGCATTTGTCAAGTCGAGCTGGGCGCGTGTGTTTCCAGCTTAAACTATTCCCCAGCTCGTGGGTCACAGCAACAACAGCAAACAAACAAACAAATGCTTTGACATACACTCTTATCCAGCATTCGCCTTGGAAAATATGAATATTTTAGGCAAATGCTTCGACTGACACTCAAATGCTGAAATGCTCAAATGCTGCTGCTGCTGGCTGGACTCATGAATAACAATCAGTCATTTCAGATAATAATGAATAGCTTTTATTTGTTCTATCTAAGCTTCAGTTGTGATTCGTTTTAATCAGATCAAAATAATAAAACATCTTTATGCAAGTCTATTTTCATATTTGTAGTTTGATGTTGGAAAAATGTAAACATCCAAAAATGCCAAATTAATTGAGTTAAGACTTGTAAAGCAAATCTAATCTTATTGACGGACTCAGATCAATAATAAGTAAGTCAAGAATATGGGGTCAGAGCTGCTGCACGCTTTGCAGAACTTCATTAAACTCCTTTACACAATTACAAAGGAGGCGCGACTATTTGAGGCACGCTGTCCAACTTGAAAGCAAATATTTGACTGAGGTGTAAAGATTGTGAATGCTTCAAAGTTTCCAGCAAATGTGAAACGTATTTCGTTATGGAATTTTAATTAGATTTTTGGGCGTGCCTTTTAATAAAAAATGCCAATAATTTAATGAGAGTTTTATTTTTCAACTGTGCTCCGCGTGTACAGAATAAATAATTGTATAAATATGCGTGTGTATTACAACAAATATTTATTACTGCATGCAATTAAAAAAGGTCAACAACAACAACAACAACAACAGCAGCAGCGGCAGCAGCAGCGGCAGCAGCAGCAGCGGCAGCAGCAGCGGCATTTGCAACAAAATTCAAATTCAATTGATTTATGCGACGATGGCCATAAAGCAAACGCCCCCTTCCCCCCCCCCCCCCCTCAAAACTGTTAGGCGAAAGAATTGATGTCGCTGGTTTTATATATTTTTCCTCTTTTTTATGCGAGTGTGTGTGTGTGTGTGTGTTTATTTTTTGTTTACGTATTTTTATTAAACGTAATGACTTTTAAATGAGACGCGTGCCGCGGTTGCTTTATGCCTCATGTGGCAAGCAACGGCGTTGGCTAATGAAGCCATCAAAACGCTGCCAAATTTATATATTTTGGTAAATTATTATTAATAATGGCAGAAACAATTAAAGCTCGTCAAACTTCAAAATGCTATGGGAACATAAGTATGTGCATATATATGTGTATATATATATATATGAGTATATGTATTTTATATATGTATATATAGATGCGGGCGTGCTCGGTTTGAGCTCTGTGGCGCCTGCATTGGGCGCCTATTTCAATTATGAAAACTATTAAAAAGGCGCACGCGCTTTTCAATTAAAACAATCAATATGCAAAATATTTGAGGAGCAGGCTAACCAACAATATTCGAAGCACACTCACCAAAAATAATTGCAGTAATGAGCGGCACCGTCTACGGAATGCCCTTGCTGACTTTGCCCAATAAAAGAATAATGAAAGAATTAATCAAGATATTCGAGAGGCCATAACCAACATAAAAGTATTTAATTTGCAGTATTAAATTCAAATGAATTCAAGAAAAATTAAATTTAAATTGTATTTTAAACCAATAATAAAATAACAGCTGTGCATAAAATTGATGATAAGAAAATGCAAGGAATGCATATTTAGAATTTAGAATTTGTACCATTAAAAGAACTCATTTTCGATTTACAATTCACATTTCGATCAAATACTTAGTTCAAACTTATTCATAACAATATCCGTTAATGTTTGTCATATATGGAATGGATAAAGATAAAAACATTGATTAAGTTAATGTGTTACCTTTTCGGTGTGGAAGTCAAATCAACATTCTCATTATTTCAACATGTATTTATATGCAATGGTATTTCGTACAAATTTCGGCAAATATTAAACAAAGCAGCAATTGAAATTATTTGGTAATACTGCATTTTGCGGTATATTCAAAAAATATGAATCAAATTCAGAAAATGTTAAATAAACACGAACTACAGATGGGGAAAATAACTAATCATTTCTATAGACCAAATATGAAAAAAAAAATGTACAAGGGAGAACGTTGCAGTCGGGCTTAACCGACTGCGAAATACTTTGATACCATAACTAGCACCAGCTTATAACAGGATGACAGGTGGCAAGGAACAGGGTGAGTGTAGCCAAGAAATATCGTCCAAGTCCGCCTATGGGGCTTCTGTGAATTTTGGAGGCGGGCGAAGGCGTGACCAAGAAAAACAAGTAACATTCCTTCCAAGTTTGGTAAATGTAGTTCTTAAACCATGAGAGATATGGGGTTTTGTGGATTTTTTTCTCTTCTTAGAGAAGGTTACTAGTAATCCTCCTTCCAAGTTTAGTTACTGTAGCTCATAATTATTAGAGATTTGGGCTTTTGTGGGTTTTATGGATTTTGGGACCGGTAGTGGGCGTGCCCAAAAAATTTTAGAGAACGTTCTCAGTGGTCCATAAATATTTTTTCGAATTTTTGAATAGTGTTGCTGCAATATAACTTTCAGATTCAAACTGAGATATATGGTTTTATCGATTTACACTAATAGGTGTATCGGTTTCAGGAGGCGGAGTGGGCGTGGCCATCTCATTCCCTATCGATCTATTAGGGAAGTTGCCAGTAAAATACTTTCCACTCTAGATATGCGAATTTCAGATTTCTATGGACTGAGTTCCGGGGGGGCGTGGTCTGAAAATATATACGCCGATCCTTGAAGGATGTTATCAGGCAGTTACTTTCCTGGTTTGGCCACTATATGGTGGGCATGGTAAATGGCGATCTTTGAAGGACAACGCCAGCGACCCACCAACCTAATTTGGAGACGGTAGCGTTAAATTTGTGGAAAATATGTGATTTGATCGATTTTCAATTATAAATGTTATCGATTTCCTAGCCTCAAGGTAACCAGTATATGTTTTTAGGTTTCTCTCTAGTTTCTATCTCAGACGGACGGACGGACATTGCACAAAACCAATATACACTAACACCTTCAGTATCAAAGTATAAAAGTGCACAAAAGGGTAAATAAAGATTATAAACTGAGACGATTTTCGATATGTTTTGATAAATTGTTATAATCATGCGAATTATGTTCAAGTATCTAAGAAGTAAAAACTTTTGTTAGGCCAGACGAAACGCTGAATTCAATGCATGCAAGTTTGTTGCAAAACAATAAATATAAAACGCAAAATATACAAATTGAGCTCAGAGTGATAATTTCAGATATAAATATTTGAACTGAAGTATTTATGATTGTGGACCAAAGCTTATGTAAATGTGAACTTTTGACTTTGGTCAGAGTTGGGAGTAGCGTTCATCACCTGCCTATGGATGTGAAGTGGTGGGATTGAATACCATTGGCCTAATTACCAGCTGGGCCTCATTAGGGCCGCTCGCTGGCTCACTTGGCAGCGCCCATTCAGGGAGCTTACCAATTTGCATGCCACCGTTTTTTTTACGACTCCTTGAAAGTGAGCAGCCATTATCAATTTATTTTGCTTCGGTGCTCATCAAAAAAGTTGGGGGCAGGTATGAATAGCAGAAAAAGTGGCTGGAGGAGCAAGAGCAAGAGCAGGAGCAGGAGCTGGAGCACGAGCAGGAGCAGTGAACAGTGAGAATATATAACGATTTAATTAAAAAGTTACATTAAATATGTTCGTTGTTGTATTTTTTGTTAGCAATCACTTTGCGTATTCCTCTTGCGCTGTCTCTTTTTATTGAAGAGTGCACAAGTTTTTTAACTCAAAACCAGAGAGCCATGTTAATGTACATCTATATGGATACACACACACACACACACACACATATATATATATACATACACACTTTTATATATGAAGGTATGTATAGCCGTATATCCCGACTGCTGCTCATTAAGTCATCGTTGAAGTCGAGTTATTCAATGGCTTTGCCTGCCCTGCCGACGACCTTTTGATGGGCAAGGTAAGCTAAGGGGCCGAATCGCATCGCATCGCATCGCATCGCATTTTATTTTCATAATTTAATGTGCGCGCCTTTTGTTTTTAGCGGTGCCCAAAACACTCGGCAACAACATCCACGTGGAGCGGCAGACGGCAAAATGTGCGGAAAATCTGGGCTACCAAATAAAAAAAAATAAAAAAAAGACGCGAAAAAAATGCGCAAATAAAACAAAGCAAAAATGGTAATAGAGTGGTTTGGGACAGGGCCAGTGGGGCAGGGAGTGGGAAATGTGCGAAATGTGGCGTATGCGTGGCAGCCGCAGAAGCGCCAACGACCCTCCAGCCACGCAGCCCCTGCACCCTCACCCCAACACCTTGGGGCATCAACCCGACCACCTTAAAAGCTCAACAGCAGCAGCAGCAGCAGCAGCAGGCAAAACCCACCCAGCCACCCATATATTGTCCCCTTGAACTTTCACTTGTGCTTGAGGCTCCAAGCAGCACCAACAACAGCAGCGTGGCAATAGAAGGGGATGAGGGAGGAGGGAAGGTGAGGGCGGGAGTGAAATTAAGCAACGGCTGCAAAATGAGCGCCAAAACGTTTAGCGAGTTGTTTACGAGGCTGCCATTTTGTTTGTGTTTTTGTTTTTGCTCTTTCCATGTTTTTTTTCTCTTTGTTTTCTTGGTTTTTTCTGTTATTATTTTCATATGGCAGGCAGCAGAGATTCGACATCTGTTGAGTGTTATATGGCTACATATATATGGCACTGGCAAGGGCAAAGGCAAAGGCAAAGGCAAAGGCAAAGAAAACTTTCGCATAGGTCGAGAGTAAGCCCAATTTCCAATTGAACTTTAACCATTCCGCACACACCACTTTTGGTCTTCGGAAGCAGTCTTTGCCAAGGCTTATAAATTAAGAGAGTGCGCTGTGAGCCAAATTTAAATATGCCATTTTTCTAGAGGTCAATCCAAACTGCTTTTAGAAATCGGCAAAGTTGTGAGAAAGTTATGACAGTGACAAGTTTTGCAGCCATTAAGCCAAATGCGATGCTTTCAAGCCAAGTCTACTTTTCAAACTCCCACAACTTTATTAGTGGGTAGAGGGCATAAATAATAATATCACATTCATACACAGAAATCACATGCCAAAGTGATAAACTTTCCCATACGAATTTAATGACAACTTGCTAAGTATTCCTAAGATGCCAGCCGTTTTTCACACTTTCCGCTTGACCAAATTTAAAATGGTGTTAGCAACAATTTGATTAATTCGCTGCGAGGAGATGCTTATGCTAATTGAACGATAAGTTGGGCAACGCTCTTTGCATACATTTGGGGCTTACAGCAGGGACAAAGATGTATGCATTATCGCCAGAACACGCTCCAGATAAGCGACAAAAGCCCACACACACCGCTCAGCCAGCCCTCGCCCAAGGCTTAGTGTGTGTGGGGTGGGGGCTTACTCTTCTCTTAGCCTGAAAACAATCGAAATGGCTAAAAGGGTATAGCGAAGTTGTCAGAAAGTGTGCCAGTCGAGTCGATCTATCACACTAGAGAGAGTAGAGCTCGAGAATTCGATTCGTATTTGCAAGCAGATCAATTTTATTTCGGTTTCGAATAGACATATAATTTACCCACACATATTATCGATCAATTTTAAAATTCTAATCTTGCATTTCTGTTGTTTATGTGTTATGCATCTAATTTGTACAACAGTGACTAAATTTGCCTTAAGTTTTTGGCATTAGCCACACAATATATGAGTAAGAAATAGAAAAAGAAAAAGCTATTTTCAAATGGAAAAAAGTAATGTCAGGAAGACTACTATATACTTTTTAGTCTGGTTTCAGGGTAACTGCCAGTCGGGCTCTCTCGACTAGAGCATTCTTGCCTGTTCGTTATTATTTCGCTTTTTTCTTGGGCTTTTAAGCGCTTATTAGATTTCTGGGAGAGCCGCGACTCTGCTGACTAACAAAGGAATTTTAAATTCCAATAAATCTGCCGGCCTCAATAAGTGCCGGGCACTTGGAGAGGCGCTGCGACGGGGTGGGGCGCCCCATTAAAAAGCCGACAAGCATTTGTGCAACAACATACGCAGATTGACTGACTGACTCAACGATCGAACTGAATGAATGAATGAATGACTTACAAGCTAAAACGCAGTTTTGTGTGTGGATTTCTTATATTTTTGGGGTGCCAACTTTGTCTGGTGGTGGTTTTTCGTTGTTGTTGTTGTGGTTGTTGTTGTTGTTGCCTACCCGCGTCATAAAAAATGCGAGCAACATGCCAGACAGCCAGCTGCTTGCTGACAATACAGAAATTTTGATTGGAGCCACCCTAATGTGATTTCTCCGCCACTGAGGTTTGACAACAAACATTTTGGCTAGCAATTTATATGCTTTCTAATTTTTATTGGTATTCCTCAGCTAAATCGATTTTAGCCTGCCCCGCAGCAGCACTAGGTAAGCACTCCTCATTCGCCCCCTTCTCTCGCTATTATAATTTTTTTATTTTTCCTTTTTTTTTTGCTGGAATTTTCACTCTTCGCATCTCGTCTGCATTTCGCATTCGGAACGCAGCAGCAGCGAGAAGGATGGCCATTTGTTAGCCATTTCCGAGCTGAGGGCCGTAAAATGGAATTTATTATTTGAATTATACTACGACGCGTTGGTTACCAGTTACCCGTTAGCCATTACCCGTTAACCGTTAGCCGTAGCATTGCCAACTGGCTTAGAGCTCGGCCCTTTTTTTTGGCGGTCACGGTCCTTGGTCCTTTGTTGCCTGGCTTGCCTGTGTCTGATGCCAAGATTTTAGCGACAGTTTTTTAATTAAAGCCCTGCCTGAAACCAATTCGAAAATTTGTATATGTATGCAAATGGCAAATATACATATATGTATATATATTTAATAGATTAAAGTGAAAAAAATTAAGCTCATGTCTAATTTGAGTTCAATATACTTCTGCTATTTATCTATAACACTGACTAAAGAAATCTTCACAATTATTGACTCTTTCCGACCTTGTAATTATTTGATCTTATGCGCTTGGATTAAAATACTCACTTCATTTAAATTATCATTTATCAAAACATAAAAATAAAATGTACAGGGAAAAAACAAAATATTTTTTTTTTGTTTATATTCAAAATTACTTTTGCAATTATTTAAATTCCTTATTGATTCGTATTATAATTGCAACAATTAGCTATCAAAGATTTTGCCTTATTAGTGAAAATAATAAGAAATTGCAAAGGTTTTGCAAACTAACGGCAGCTGTAACAGCGCGCTGTTAACTTAACAGTGTCAGTTGCAACATGCTCGCACCGCGTTCGCTGCCAACCGAAGAGAGTTGTGCCCCAACACTAGACCAGTCTGAACCGTTGTGATGTGAGGGGGGTAGTAAGCATATGGTTTCATATATTTGGAAAATTATTGAAAATTGAAAACAATATTATTTAGCCAAAAGCTTTTTGGCCATTGGCTTGTTTGTTTGGCTAACAAAAGGCGGCAGCAAACAATTCATTTGCCCAACTAATGTAAATGTATTAAACAATAATTTCTATTGGCGACAATAAATATGCACATGTGTGTGTGTGTGTGTGTGACATATTATGCGAAAATAGTTGAGCGAAATTAAATTTGTAACTAAGCAAATGCTGCATATTTAATAGAGCAACCTATTTCCATATACACACACACACACACACACACACACACCGAACAGCACATACAACTTCCATTTGCTTTGTCAATTGATGTAACTGTGCATGTGTGCATTAATTAAATACGTATACACACACACACTAATACACAGTTGCACTTAACAGCACAACCGACCAACCAACCAACCAACCAATGTAAACAGAGAGCAGCTTACAGCCAACTCCCCCTACCCCCTCCGCTCCCCGGTCCACCCTACACCCAACTGGTATTGCCCAAAGGAAGTTTCTCGCTAATTAAAATCCAAATATTAATTCTAAAATGCAACACAGAACCAGCAAGAGCAGCAGCAGCGTCAACAAACATAAAAAATAAATAAAAAGAAATATCTAAAAGGAAAGAGAAAGAGGAAGAATTACACAGGTGAATCGCGGCAAAACTGGCTTATCGCAGTCGCAGATCCATCGATGATGGCCACAAATTTCACTTGGGCCAAAGGCAAGCACTTCTCTGTTGCTCAGATTAAGCAAACATTTGGACAAATTCAGATGGTGCACGAGGCACGAGGCGCTAGACACGAGTTGAGTGTGTAGCCAAGCGGAGTGAGTGCCTTGTGACGAGCAGTGGGTGATAACAGTATATCGATATACAATTTATAATCGATTACATTGCGTCTACATTTAAGAATTTACCAGTTGTTTGTCAATTAAAATTATTTAAATCCGATCGAGACTTGGAATTACAAGTAGCCTTAAGCTCAATGGTTTCGTGCACCAGGTGTTCACTGTACTTGAAAAGTCAGCTTAACAAGTCTGGTCGAGTTTGGGATCAGATAAAAATGTTGTTCCCATTTGGAAATGGTATCGATTATGTTGAACCATGCCAATTATTTATGCAGCTCTGCTAGCCTCGTTGCTTCTTCTTCTTCTTCTGCTCAAAACCATATAATTTTCGTCACTTACGATTCAAACGACTCGAGAATTATAAATACAATAACAACGGCGACAACAAACAACAGCGAGTAATTTGCTGGACAAGTGTTCAGCAACAACAAAGACCATTCATACAATACACTCCGCAGATCGAACATCGAACCAACCAGCACATACAGACACAAGCACACCACTACGCTCTTTGCTTGTTGTGGTCTGCGATCGAACCAGCAGCAGACACTCTCTTAACTATTCTTGTCGCGTGATCGATTTGTTGGCTCTTTGACATCTCTGACTAAGTGTGTGTGTGTGTGTATGTGAGAGAATTTTATGCTTATGCTAAAAGATTTACAGTTGGTGCATGCCGAAAATGTTAATGAATTTGGTTATGCTTTAATACCTGTCAGCGTAGCCCGTGTGTGTGTGTGTCGTGGCCATCATTCGATTTGCTATAAATGACGAGCAGTATATTTAAGCGTATGCGACTAGACGCTTGTATAAACATATAAACAGCTATATTTATGCATGTGATTGGGCCGTCTTTTTTTTGTGTGTTGCTGTTTGGTCGGTTGATGGACAGTGAGTGGGGAGGGGAGGGGAGCTTGACATGGTGTTTATGGAAATTATGAACGGTGCCAAAGCGACGCCAATTGCTTGACCCAAATTAAAACATTGCGCGTACATTGTTGTTGTTAATTGTAGAACAAACAACACAGCAACAAGAGAAACACAATACATACACACACACACGCACACACACACACACACACACAGGGAGAAGACGAAAACAAGAAACAATCACATTTGCCATGGGAACCATGCGCCTGCTGCTGCCTAATGGGACTGCCAACGAAATCGGATTCAGAAAACTAAATCAGTTTGCAGTCTCTTTGCCAGCAAATCAATGGCAATATTTCAAAATGTCAGGCTTGGCCAGGGCACAGGTGTGAGCCACAAAACTTGAAACGACCAAGCAACGAGCAACAACGAACAGCATCCACAGCCACATCCACATTCACATTCATATTCACATTCACATTCACATTCACATCCACTTCCCCAATACACATTCACATCCACAGCAGCTGCTCCATAAAACCCATTATACCCAATCATCATCAGGCAGCAGAAGCAGCAGAGTGTCCAGGTCTGAAAATCGGGATCTGGGACCCCAACCACTGCTGGTACCGAGAGAAATTACTATGAAAAAAAATCTAAGTTATGCACTGAAAAAAAATATTAATAACTATAATTTTAATTGTTGAGCAAAATATATAAAAGTAACATCAAGAATATACAAAATATCTTATAAATGTTTTTGTTATTTTTTACTTTAAATCTAAATCTAATTCTATATTTAATATACTTTAATCAATTTTTTACATTTTTCCCCGTCGACTGAAGATGACATTAAATACTTAAATAAACAAGAAATTAATGTTTGAGCTAAATTGCTTATTTATTTACTTATGTTCATTTAATCATTACAATTATATTTTGGAAATCAACATACATTTATTTGTAATAAGTACAAAAATATTCATATTTTGTTTGGCAATATTTTAAAAATTGTTAAGAGTAATAATTACATTCTTTGACATATATTTCATGCATACATTTACAAATGTACAGCGATATAAATTTAATTCTAATATAAATTTTCTCTCAGTGCTCTTTTAGGATCGTATTTTATGCAAAGAAATCACTTTTCATATATGAAAGCAACAGGAATGGGCAGCGATGGGGATGGCAATGAGGAAGGGGGAAAGGGGATGGGGAATGGGGTTGTGGATGGGAGGGGTGGGGCTCTGGTTATAACTGGTTTGACAGTAACTATAACTACAATGGGTAAGACTGTAAAACAACAACTGGACAGATAGGGGCGCATTTTTGCTGCAAGCCATACAAATACAACAAATGCATGCGAGAAGTTGCTGCGGTGCTTCAATTTGCTGCCGCAAATTTTGCCAGCGACAATATCAACAACAACAATAACAGCAACATGCAACATAAATGCAACAACAGCAGCAGCAACATCGAGAAGAAGCAGACAGGCCTTGCGGTTTGCACTGTGTGTGATTTGTATCGTTTACAGGTTGTCGAGCACACACACACACACATACACACACACACATACGCACACACACAACTGCAAGCTCATAATGCAAGACCCAAAGCGAACTCCAAGCCGCAGACAAAGACGAAGTCGAAGACGTAGACGAAGAAGGCGAGAGTGAGAGTGAGATAGAGACGGGGAAGGTGCTTATTTATTTTTATCTGCTCTGCACATAGTTACGCAGCAGTCTGCAAGGCGACTGCAAACAGCAACTGTAACGAAGACAGCAACAACAACAACAACAACAACAACAGAAACAGTTCAAAGTTGAGCAACTGCGCTAATAAGCTCTCACTCACACACACATGAAGTTGACAGTAGCCAATATAACTGCATTCTGCTCTCTCTCGTTGCCTCTCTCTCTCTCTGGTCGTTCGCTATCTGCTCATCTCAATCCTGGCAATGCGCGCGTCGTTCGCAAGTCGTGCGCGTGCGCAACGCTTGCTGCGAGTTGAATTTTGAGCTGTTGTTGTTGCTGCTGCTGTTGTTGCTGCTGCTGCTGCTGTTGTTGCTGTGTTTCTTCATTTCTTTTTTGTTTGTTGCGCGAAAAACGGCAGTCAACTGCCCACACGTCGTTGCCAACTTATTGTTGTTGCTGCTGTTGTTGTTTTTGCAATAAAGACATCGCACAAGTTGCTTCATTCATGACTACCTGAACTGGCCTCCGATTCCGACACCGACTCGATCTGCAACTGCAACACTTGCAACACTTGACTGACAGCAAGATGGCAACGCTCGCGCATTAAGGTTTGGATGGAACTATTTGGGTGAAAAACATGTCCGTCTACAGATGGACAGCTCAGTTAGTTAACATTCCCAAAGATCAAATCTGGGAGTTTTTTACTAGTTGTATTATTTATGATCCAAAAGACGTTCAAATGTTCGATACCAAATCAAACATTTTGAGATGTAAATATTGTTGGTTTTATTTTTATGTTTTGAGTCAGTTGGTGCTGATCGCCTTTCGAGTTAGTTAACATCCATTACCATCTCGAACAATCAATTAGATCTGTCTTCTGGTCTTGTTCATGCGCCGATTTATATGAGTTATTTACGAACATGTTTTATGAATCTTGTAGACAAATTAAAAACAAACAAACAAAAAAAAAAACAGAAAAGCAACAGATTTGAGCATTGCTGGCATTCCATTTTGTTGTTTGGCATCAGCACTTTTTAAATAATAGGTTGTAAAAAAGAAACAACAACAAGAGCAAAAACAACAAAAACAATTACAAGCATAACAACTAACACGTGTAATCTTGGCGCTTTGATTGTTATGCTTGTTAAAAATTGTTGTTGATGTTGTTGCTGCTTATGTTGTTTGCTGTTGCTTAACTTTCACTTGACCAGTCAGTTTGTTGGTCAGCAAAAGTTTTGCCAAGTCTGAGAGAAGCAGCCGCAAACAACAGCAACAAGTACCGAAATCTGTAACTCGGAATGCAAAGTACCCAGTGTGGCGTGTGTGGGTGGTTGGGGCAGTCAGTTTATGAAGCTCGTGGCATAGAGCAACAGCGGCACTCCATTAGACAAAAATGTGTTAAAACCAAATACATATAATTTGGTGGCCACAAGTCACAAGGACAATGAAGGCGACAACAACACCACACGACAAATGACAACGGCTCACAAGCCAAACAACGACAACAACGACAACAACAACAACAACAACAAACAACGCAACAACAACGACAAGAACAAGAGCAATGCCGTTTTACGAGCACTTGCGTCATAAAAATTGCTGTAACAACAACAGAAACGCATTTGGGGCAGCCCCTAGAAGTATAATATTTGTACCCAACCCAAACCCCAACCCCAACCACTGTCTCATTTCTCCAGCGTTTTGAGGCTGCAGCTCCACACTGAAGGAGGCGGCACTTCTGCTTTTTTTATGTCAAAGTCAAAGGCCAAAAGGCGCACGCATAAAAATGCCAAGCAATGAGATAGCTTACAACACAATGCGAGGGTTGCTCCAAACCAATCGATTTTTCAAATTATATTTCTGTTAGGCAAAATTGTTAATTATTCGACAATTTCTTTTAAGTCAATTAACTCATAACTTTTTTGAAATAAAGATAGATATTTGAAAATAACCTAAAAACAATCTAAAATACCAGTTAGTTAATTATTTTTAATACTGAAAATCTGTTAGATCCTTAAGCCTTGTTTGTGCAGTATGTTTATTACATGCTTATTCATTTTCATCTACTACGAAACAAAACCTTTTCGATCAATGAGGGGTATTGATTATGTGTTGTCATTTGAAGCAGTTTTAGAGCAACCCTAGCTCATTCTGCATACGTTTCGGTGTACCTATAAGACGGGGCAAGTCAATCGGAAAACACAAATTCGATTAAGTTGTTTAAAAACAATTTTTATTTATTACCTACGCATTTTCATTGTTGTCGCTGTGCCTTTGTCGCTGCGGCTTATCGACGACCAAAATGGGCCTGCCACGCCCCCCCCCCCCCCCTCCATACCCCACCAGTACTAAAAATATATGTGTCTATGTGTATACAAGACAATATTGATACCTTTTCGGTCGATTGCGGTCAGTTTCATTCCCAATGTCGAACGTCGAAAGTTGAATAGAGAGAGAGAGAGAGGGAGAGAGAGAGAGAGAGAGAGAGAGAGAGAGAGAGAGATGCCCCCAGAGAGGAACGGAAACTCCGTTTCCTTTTGAGCTCTCATTCAGTCATTCATTCACTCATTCAATCGTTCATTTCGAAATTAGTCGCTGGCCTGTCACTTGATAAAAAGCTGTGATAATTAGGCTCGAAATGGAAGCCAAATGCAACGACGGATAGCGTCGGTAACTCGGGTAGCTAATTTATATGGCCCACACTCACACACATAGCGATACCCATTCCCCAAACTACTTAGCATATCAATTTAGCCCAACAAAAATCCCAAGCAAACAATACAAAAAAAAAAATTAATAATAAAGGAACATCGGCTATCGTAAGCACGCCGAAGATTACTGACCATTGTGGACTGAATCCAAGTTGCTGTAGTGGCCGATATAGTCGTCGTATATTGAATATATATTGTCCAAATGTGAGCAGCTTAATAATACGCCCAACTGGTGAGACAGTTTGGGATAGCGTGTTGAACAAAAAAGTTGCACATACAATCGCAGTTATTTGCTACACTGGACAAATATTGACGAACTTTTGTTCACAATTGAGAGTCATAATGCTAACCATATTGGGTGAGTTTGATTCGGATATATATATATATATTGTTGTTGGATATATTCTTAAACAAAAAAGGTTTTTAAAAAGAAGCTCATATTTGGGGGATTCTTTATGTATATATATATATATATCTCATGGATCTAATGTCTAAATATAGTTAATTGAATATCGGACATGTTGGATGCGTTTTATTTGCATAGCTTTATAAATGTTTTTCTGTATGATTTAGTGATCAGATCTGGCCGGTTTCTTTTGGCCATCACTTTCAATGTGTATCAAACTTGACGACTAAAATATAATACCCTTTACAAGGGCATACAAACGGGGCTAGCAAATTAGTGGCAAAGAAATCGAAATATGTATTTCAATTCATAGATGAGGGGCAGGGGTCGTGGACATAGCCTGTTGTGTGCGGCTTAAGGCTTGAGTTTGGGATTGGAATTGCGATTGCGATTGGGTTTGGGTAAGCCTCAAGCGTCGCTAATATTATCCCTCGAAGACTGCATGGTTTGTGGCATGCGGCATAGAAAATTGAATTTGAAACACGTTAGTTTATGTGCGGGTCTGGCAATTAGGGGCGGCAAACGCTTCCCCGAATCACCACTATCATTGGCATTGTTATTTTACAATGCTAACATGCCTCTAATATCCTAATTGATTGGCCAAACGTCAAACTAACTACAAAGATATGCCACAGGCTGTTGCAAATGGGCAAACGTTGCGCACTTAATGTTATTTTATCTGGATGGGGAGATGGAATCAAATGCCTGAGCTTGAACACATTGCCAGCATATCAATATTTATATGCATAGAGAGATTTTGAGATCCCCAAAGCATCCAGGAATTAAATAATATTGTTGCTTCTTCTGGCAATGGGATACATATGTATACACTAACGTAGTACAATACAATTAAAGAGCATTTAACAATTCAGACACTTAGCAGCTCCTTTTTTAATCATCACATTTCTTCCAGTACATTGGGTGTGCCAAAAAAAAAAAGAAAAGGAAACGACGTCTAGCCAAAATGGAAAAGAAAATCACAAACTCGGAATGACGATACATTAATCAAGCGTATGTATGCCACACACACACACACACACACACACACAATACAAAACATCACACACCAAATACAAAATACAAAAGTCAGCTGGCTGACGTTGACCCTGTTAAAAGATCACGAACACGTCCGGCACTAAGTGAGCCGTATGAAGCAACAACAACAACAACAACAACAAAAAGGAAACAGAATAACAGGAATATCATTATGAGTTTATCATTGGAATACGGTTAAGGAATCGAACTCAACGGGAAAGAAGCGGAAGTCAAGGCTGTGGCCCTTATCCTGTTGCGGCTGAATGACCCAGAACCAGAACCCAGAGCACAGAGCCCGGGACAACTGATTGCCATCAACGCGAACTTCTAATGAAAATGCCTACAACTGTAATGGCTACATATTTTTTGTTGAGTCATCGTACATCGAAATTCAAACGAAAACGGCGAATGCAGCAGGCAGCAAGTCAACTAGAAGGGCAGCACGAAACAGCAGATACCCTGGAATGTAAAGGCAACCAAGTGTATTCAAATCATTTGTTAATCTAGACATGACTTGCGTTCTTTCCTATATACAGCTATAGCACTACCCCACAACAGTTTGAGCATAGGGTATAAGAAAAAATGAAAAAACTAACGAAAAGGTTCAACGGAAATTTGGAGAGTGAAATTCGTTTGAATGCCGGCTACTTAACGGCAAATGCGAATCATTTTAAATTGTGATTCATGCAATTCAGTCGACAAGAAAAGAAAATACAAAATACATGCGAAATAAAAAGGGACAGCTACCGAACTCGGTAATCAAAACAGGAAAAGGTCACACATGGATCAGGGGTGCACTGGAGCCTAATGATGAGCATGGCCAGACAGATAGATACAGATACAGATACAGCTACAGATACAGATACAGATACATTTAGAGAACCAAAGCCGAGCAAGAGAAATGGCGTACTTTCCTCTAATAAATGGCCAATACAATGGCCAACAGAAGGGACAGGAAAAGAAGAAACCACCCACTTAAGCCCAGCCCACTCCACTCACTGTGGACGCGTTTATTAATGGCCTGTGAAGGTTTCGCAATGGCAATTAAAGCGATTTGCAAGTTGAAAACGTTATAATTAAATGATTGCCATGTCACACAAATGAATAATAAGAAAAAATAAAATAATAATTAAAAAAAAAAAAAATAAGAGAAAACAACAACAAGATCTGACCGTAACTGGCAGTCAAGTTGCATGCTGAGAGCCCCGGCGATTCGAGCGGGGCAGAGGCAAGCGGAACTAGCCCCAGGCGCTGCTGCGTTTTTTTTTTTACAGGTTTTTCAAGATACCACCGCGTACTTGGTAATTTGGCCAGCGTTGTCTGAGTTGCCACAGTTGCCACAGTTGCCACAGTTGCGCGCAGCTGCAGACTTTGGACTGACCTTTTTGTATTAATTGCACGCCGCACTCGTCGACTCAATGCCAAAATGTTCGACTGACCCAGGACTGAGCAGCGATTTTGTGTATTTTTTTCATTATATATATATATATGTACATATATACTGCATATGTTTCAATCGTCAAAAGTCGAGTCGAATAGAGTCGGGTTAAGGTGACTTGTCGTGTGGGCGTTGGGTTTCTTGTTTTTCAACTCGGCTGCAGATATGTAATTTTTCATTTGCCAAACGATATTTGAAACGTCGGTGTAAGCCAGAGGCGTAGATCTGGCCAGAGCTAAGGGGCTGAAATCAGAAATCATCTAAAAAGACAAACTTGAATCAGCGTTAATTCTTATTGAGATAGTTTCCAATAATTAGTAATTTTCCATAATTACTGAAATATATCAAATTTGGCAGTGCGCATTTTCTTGACATTAATTGTTAATTGTTTTGTAGACAGTCAATTAAGAGTGAATTGTTTTGCAATTGCCCAAATAATTAGATTGTTTACAACTTTCCCTCCCTTTCTCCCTGTGGCTATTTTTTTTTTGTTGAACGCCACTGTGCAACCTGAGAGATACATTACTTAGTATGCTATCTATCACGATTGTGGACTGTCGAGTGTCTCGACTGTCAAGCATTTGTTTAGGCGTTTCGATTTCTATGTTAAACTAAAGTGAAAAATTAACATAAATTACAAGCAAACTTATGGCGCATGATTGAGTCGCGAGTTGGCACGGCAAGTCTCCGAGCTGAAATGCAAAATGAACGCGACAACTTTGGACAGGCGACTGACGCCAGTGGTCAGTCAGTTGGCGAAGTGGTATTATTGTTGTTAGCTGTATTTGTCTGGGTTCCAGTTTTGTGGGACGCCAACAAACCGCTGAATAATAATGGAACAGCTAAATGGCACCAATAAGCTTCTGATTTGTGTGAAGTTTTGCTCGCATTTTCAGCGCTTATGTAAATTCATATTAATAACAATAAATAATGATATTGCCCATTGCTATTTACCAAGTCGATCTTCGTGCTGTTCGCCAGAGCAACCTTCAGCATTCGATTGAAGCATTTAATTTGAAATCATTTCAACCGCAATGGAGCAATCCAATTTTATGTTCATCTCATTGCGCATAGACAACAAGTTCTGCTTGCAGCTTCAACTTCAACTCCATTTCCATCTGCTGGCCAAATTGACTTTGAGTTTGCTCTTGCAATTTCAAGTTGCTTCATTTAATTTGCTGCTGCTGCTGCTGCTGCTGCTGCTTCTGATGTTGATGTTGATGTTGCACCCAAAGTTGTTGCGTACGCTTTTCATGCCACGTCAAGCTGCTGCCGCCGTTTCTCTGCCGCTTGTGATTGTGTGTAGAATATCAATTACTTATGCTAAACACCTGCTGCATCGGAATGTCTGTCGGGCAACGAGTGCTGCTTCTAAACCGGCTATATTCACACAAAATCACACAAACAGGCACACACACACACACACACACACACACACACACACACACACGCACGTACACTAGCTGATGCACTTATGCTAGCGCAAGTTTGTGCCTTAAGTCTTTCGTTCATTTTTAATTTTTGTGCAGCACATCGTTTTTAATAGTATATTGCGCGGTGTCCATCTGCTTTGTGTAACGTTTTGTGACATTATTTAGATGTCAGTCGCATAAGTGAACTAAATTGCTCACACTACAAATTTAGAACTTAAACAGTTGCTGTTTTTTTTTTATTTATTTTACTGTTAAACATGTTTAGAAGAAAAGAATCGCGCTGTGAAAAACTGTGAAAAACATAATCTCCAAATCAGAAATTGTTTCGGGTTTGTTTTCCAAAATTTATTGTACACATAAACATATTTTTTTTTCATTTATTTTCCATTTGAATCATAAACTTTTTTTTGGGCTGTAAATATTTTTTTATGATTAGAAAAAATAAGCAAAACAATTTATTTTTGAATACGTTATGGGTCTTAAAAAATAAGTAAACATTAATTTAAGGAAACAATTTTTTTTTTATGTTTGAAGTGAATTGTTTTATATTTTTCATATATTCGGATATATTTCGAATCCCTACAAAAATCCAATTTAAATTTTAGAAAACAATAAATAAATTCTTTTCTTTCATTTTTGTAATACAACATTTTCTTATGTCATAACTTTCTGATTAAATGTATGTTATATATTGCAGAAAGAGTATTTACAAGCTGACTTTCTTGCAGGTGCTTCTCTTGTTGCCTTGCCTCGTTTTATGTTTGCTCATTCAACTGGCATCAACACGCCGTTTCGTGTAAAGCAGTTCAAGCTGCCCAAGCACCGGTCACTGCCCCAGCCCCCGCTCAGTCCCAGCAACAGCCCCAGTGGCAATGCCAACCACAGCTCCAGTCAAGCCCGAGTCGCAGTTCTGGAGTAAGTGACAGGTCCGAGGTTCAGATGCAGGTCCAGTTTCGAGTCGATTCCCCCCATTTGAGAGATCTGTTTTGTGGCTGTGATCGCATTCAGTCTGCGGCTGCCGTTTTCATTGATTTCGTTTTTGTTGCTGCCTTTTCTTTTCTTTTCTTTTTCATATTCTTTTTTTTTTTTGTTACTGGGCTTATTGCCTTTTTTTTTCTTTTGTGGGCAATGTCGGGCAGTTAACGTAGCTGCCTGTGCTTATGAGGTCGATTTTTCTTAGAGTAGCTGCCCCTGCTCCCTTGTCCCAGTCAGCTCCCATAAATGGCTCGTATCGTTTGCGGTGTTTTGTACTGTGCAAGACTTGTTACAATTAATTAACTGCCGCATCAATTAAACGCTGCACTCTTGGCCAAGTTAGCAGGCGCCGCATTGCCAAATACCCATGGGTATAGACCAACATGAAACTGCCAGCGCCCATAATCCACGACAGATAAAAACTCAATTAATGGCCATCATCAGAGCAGCAGCAGCAGCAGCAGCAGCATTCACAAACATTAAATTTGGGCGGCTGTCCCTCTTCTGCGGCAGGTGTTGGCCTCGAATTCAGCTGCAGTTGCTTCAGTTGCTTCAGTTTTGTTGGCATTGCAACTTTGAAGATTATCCGTTAAACATCACATCAATTAATTGCATTCAATTGAAACTGCAAAATTGGTTGGAAAATACCTTAAGCTCCAAAAGGCGAACTAATTTCCTATCACCAATGTAATGTTTTCCTTAAAGTAGTTGTAAATCACTTTTGACCTTCAATTGTGGATCTATTACGATCGATGTCTATGTGAGAGTCACATAGAAGCATCTACGACCCCATAGAGTGTATATACTCTTGAATAGCGTCAAAAGCCCAATCGACTTAGCCATATTCCGAATCAATATTTTTCGATAATTTGAAGCTAGTTTAACGACTCCTTCAATTATCATTCCCATTAACACCAAAACTAATTGGAGAAAATAACAAGTGAAAACACTTATCAAATGTAATTCCAACTTAATGACTCGGTAATTGTAAGCCGAATGGAAAAAATAATCGAAATTAGCCAAGACAAGATGAGGAAAACACCTGAACAAAAACCAGAAACCAGAAAGAAAAAGTAAAGCTTCTGCTGGCAAAGTTTTGAAGAATTGAGCTGAGAATTAAATGTGATTTGGATAATGGAGATCTCGGAGAGAAAAATGGGTGAGCAAACGGAATAAAGTTCTCACAATTAAAATGAGCTCAAATTAAAAAGTACTTTTATAGTTTTACACTCGTGACGCGCAACCAAAATTGGGCACGAGGAGGGTCGCCCCTCCGAGGTGAGCTACTCAAATTGGTGGCGAGTGTAGAAACTGGAACTGGGTGAGTGGACCGAACCGACTGCGGACGTGCCAGCCAAGTAAATGACTTATAATTGATATTCTTAAAACGGATAAGCATCGCTTCAAGCTACGACAGCGCGCAAAAACAAACCAAATAGCCAGTCTCTGCCACGTCGCTTGCCCCATCGCTATCATCATCATTATCATTATCATTATAATGAAATTGCCAAGTCGATGGCAATGGCGCATTCCTTGCCTGGCTTGCAAATTGTTGTTATTTTGTTTGGCTGCCTGCCTGCTACCGTGTGGCAGGCGCTTGGTTTGTGCGGTAATTGCCATAGTGCGCTGCAGCAGCGGCAACTCAATCTCAATGCGCCCACGGAACTCCAGCTCCAACTGCAACTCCAAGCACCACGCTTCATGCTCCCTCGCTACCAGTGACCAATTGAAAATTAACATGTCCACGTTGGCTGCCACGTATGCAAACGAGTGTTGCGTGTTGTTCTTGCCCCTCCTGCTGCTTGCCTGCTTGATGACAGGTGCTGCACGCGCCTTGCCGCATCGGTTGCAACTACAGCAACTGCAACTGCAGCGGCTTTATTGTTGTCAATTTGGTGGCGATTGTTAGCTGCACACGTCCCAAGCGCAGCATTTGCCACCAATTGGACGCGTTGTTGTTGTTGTTGTTGTTGTTGTTATTGTTATCGTTATTGTTATTGTTATTGTTGGTGTTCTTGTTGGGCCGTCAAGAAAAGCGCAGTGCTGAAGCTTCACTCGACTTTAATAAGCAGGAAGCATCAACCAAAATCCAAATGATGCCACACTGCTCACCTCCCCCCTGCTGGCATCCTGCTTTTCATTTGATGGCAAACAGCTGAGCACTGATTAGGCGTTGAAAATAATGACATCCAAAATATGCCAAACACACAAGTCGAGCAGTTTGGATCGTATTAACTAAAAAGAAAAAACAATTTGACTGTTGAATCCAAATCCAAATAATCTTTTGCCATCTTTCGGACAAAACAACTTTTGAAAATCGCTTCGATTTTGACAAAGTTTTCGCAATACAATATTGGTTATGTACATGTGATTTCTTATATTATTTATTATTATTTTCTTTTAAGAATTTTGGTAAAGCAAAAAAAACTGCTGTCAATTCAATGATTTTCTAAATTTATGCATAATTTCACTAGAATTTGCAAACACGTCAAACTTCAACCACTTGACCATAAAATGCTTCAAAATGTGGCAAATATTTTAATAAAAATCTTCCATATCGCTTTCGTTCTCGGAATCGTAATATTAATTTGAGAAGCTTAAAGCAAAGTCGTTCTTAAGTTTATCCAATCATAAATATTCGACGCATTGCTTACTCGTGTTTGGCAGCAGTAAAATTTGTATGAGATATTTGCTTAATGCCATAAAAATCATAATAAAATAAATTTCGAATTTCAGTTTAAATGCTCAATGCCAAGTTTTGGGCATTACAGTTATGAAAGAGGGGCATTGTTAAGGGGCATTAAGGTGCGGCACGGATAGCCGCGTACACTGAAAATAATCTGCTATAATTATCAGAATTCGTTACGTTCGTTACGCTTCTTCTACTTTTGCGTTTCACCTCTTGCGATTTGCGTAATTTGAGCTCGTACTTCGCTCTATGTTCTATGGGGCCTTGGTTGCTTTACGCAATTTTCTCACCAAATCGCTGCCACAATTGTGTTAGTTGAGTCACTTAAATTGCAAACAGTTCCCAGACACCTACCAACCCCCGCCCACCTGACCACTTACCCACCACAACCCGGCAACGGCACACATGCTGGCAGCGAATTGCGAATGCCTTTGTTTTTGGGATTTGGCGACGGTAATCTGATTGGAGCTTGTTTGCAAACGAGCTTTTGGGGTCTAGGACAGAAGCTGACTGCTATAATTAATAATGATTTCAATTTGCATTAGCCCACCTGCAATTTAAGGCGTTTGCGCAAGCGCCAACCGGCGTCAACATCAACGTCAACATCAACGTCTACGTCTATGTCGACGACGACGTCAGCAGCAGCAGCAGCTGTAAGAGTTTCGTAAATGCAGCAGCGCTGGCAGAAAAAAATAAAAATAAAATTGAAAAAAAATAACGATTCAAGCTAAAATGACCTTAGGTATGCCGACGATCCAAAACCCTTGAATACCGGAGTTTGTCTCCTGATAATTTTTTTTCTGATTTAGTTGTTAAATATTAATGTTAAATGATTCGTGGAGAATTTAGATCGGATATCTTGGCAAGCAAAAAAGAACTCTTCCTTCGAACCTTCGATTGTTCCCATGCAGCTATAAGATATAGACGTTCTGAGTCTGGATATCTTTTTATTAAGAAACTCATATTTCGATCTAATCCAGTCGGCTCCGATTTACGTATGGAGCGAAAATAGGGACTTCAAGTTACATAACGGCTTTAAGACTCATGACCTTGACTTTGATAGTGTTGTTGATCACAAATAAATATGGGCTGAAGATATCTCCTTGAATGCCTTGCAGACTTGACGACAAAACTAGAATGCCCTCTGCAAGAGTATGATGAAGAAATACAAAGTGCTGGAATTGTCCCAGTCAGTCTTGGGTTGCAGTCTGAATGTTTTGGATTTTTGGTTATGCAAACGTTTAGGCCAACGTTAATCAGCTGTTGGCAAATCAACGCCAATCAAACTGTGCAGCAGCAGTAGCAAAGAAATGGCTTTATTTAGGTGACTTTTTTCGAGCAACAAACAACAGCAATGGCAAAAACGACAACAACAAAAATCGTCAACATGCAAACGTTAACCAGCAATGGTTGTAAAAAGAAAGCAGTTGGCTGGATTTGAAAATTGAAGCTGAGAATTGTATCATCGATGGCAGCTGCCCAGCTGGCAGAGTAGAGCAAACACAAAAACAAACACAATGCAGCATGCTGACAAATGACTCAAATGCACACGCGCTCACACACACACACACACACAAACACACACACACACACACACACACACCGCAAAGATATATGCAGCAATTATGCGCGATTTTTCAGTTGCAGACATGCAACAGTTGTTTGCCTCACCAGCTTGCTCCACAATCTGTCACTCAAGCAGCCAGCCAACCCATCCACCCACTGGCACATGCAGATTGTTAGTCTTGTTCATATTCATGACTGTCTCCAAGTGGGCGTGTGTGTGACTGTATGTATGTGTGTGTGTGTGTGTGTGTGTGTGTGTAGTTTACACACACATAACTTACGTTTAGCTGCAGTAAGAACAACAACAACACCTACAACAACGTATTAAGGGCAACATTCTCTTTCTGTCTTTATCTGACTATGAAAGCAGCAACTCCACTTTACACACACACACACACAACCCTCACTTATGAATACTTTGTGGTCCACACCGTTATTCTCTTTGATGGATTATATATCTAGTAAGTCGTGATCTTTTTCTAAATATTTTTTACATAACTTTGCCATCTCATTAATATACTAAGTTGCAACTCTCAGTTGAATTGGCAAACATTTTCATACAATCTGCTTTACAAGCTTGTCTAGTCAGTCCCGCTCCCGCACTATATCCATGTTGCATTGCTCCCAATTAGCAAATGCTTTAGATAAGCTGGGGTTTCATTTAGAGAACTTCAAACGAGTGCATGCCACAAAAAAATTAATTGCAATCTTTGAGTATTTAGAAGCACTTTGAGCTTCTCCACCGCTCTACAAATAAAATAAATTACGCATATGAATGTGCCACATATGAGTGCATATGTTCTCTCTCTTTCTTTAGAAAAAGAAAATTAATAGCTTAAAAAGAGAGTCGTCCAATTCATTTCTTAGTTAATGCAACACTTCTGCACGCAGAGCAAATAATCAATATATTTCCTTGTGCACCCTAAAAGGGATCGGATTGATTACAAATTTATATTATCATTCCATAATCTTGTCATGTGGCAGCCGAATATATTTATAAATGTTAGCTGGTATAAAATACGGAAGAGTATCTAATCTTCGACCACTCCCAAAACTATGGCTATTTTTTATATTATGAAAGATTCCGAAATAGAGAAAAAGTGTAAGCGGTTCGTCGTCATTGCCAATTAGGCAAATGAAAACATTCCGCCTTCGCTGTGGCGATAGGCGACAGGCGACCAGCGACAGGCGACAGGCAACAGCTACAGAAACAACAATAAGAACAAGCACAACAACAGCAACGAGGAACAAGGCAATGGCTGGCAAATACGGCGTATGCGCAACATGGCAAACAACAAACATGACAAAGAACTTTGCTACAGAATACGGCAAACTAACCAACAGCACAGAACAACTGACAGTGTTTCCAAAAGGGGTATGCAAGAGGAAAATATCCTGGAGAGGGGTTGCAGGGGGTAGCGGGCGGGTGCTGAGGTCCTTCAATTTCTATTATTGTATTTTGAAAAAGAGAACTAAGCAGCGAGCTTGCTTGTAACTAGTGACAGCAACACGGAGGGGAGAGGGGGTGGGGGGTGGAAGGAAGAAGGAGGAGGGAGGGAGGGGGAGTCAGCGTAGTGCACGTGGAAAGGGGGCCGGGAAGGGGATTGCATTGCGTTGCTTAGCTGCCAAAAATTGGCAAACTTTGTGAAACTTGCGCAATGAAATAACTAAAAAACTAAATGTTGCAGGAAGCTACAGCAAAAGGGTTAGTTGGGGGCGGATAGCGGGTGGTGGCTGGGGGAGGCGAGTTGTAGCGCTAAGCGGTAAAAAAAAAAGTGAAGTTGGACAAGAAGCACAAAACTAAATGGAGCGCGCATAGCGTCAACTGGTGGGGCCAAAAAGGGTTTTGGTGGGAAGGGGGAGGATTGCTGGAGGGGGATGCAAATATGAGAAATGCATGGAAAACAAACTCTGTGAAATGCTTGCAGAAAGCAGAATGCCTTTGTTAGAGGGCGGAGCCCGTGGATCTTGGGGCGTGGCAGCGTACAACAAACACACAAACAAAGAAACCGCTACAAAGCGGGGGAAAGGAAAGGACAACATTGGGGAAGTGTTGTTGTTGCTGTTGCTGTTGCTGTTGCTGTAGCGATGTTGTCGTAGCCGGTGCCTGCTCCTGCCACCTCCGGCAGGCACCCCTCGTGACGCATTGTGCTGGACAACAGCACAAAGTAATTAATTTCAATTTGTAAAGTTCAGCGAAAGGCAATTCGCTGCTCCCCGCCAAGCACTGCCCGTGCCCCATTATCCCCGCTCCACATGCACACCCCCACCCGCGTCACGCCACTTTGGGCAGTCACAGCAGTATTGCAGACGTGTGACAAGCTGAAATAATTGCGCCGCATGCAGATAAGCGCCGCACAACAAAGCAGCTGCCAGAAGAACAACGACGACAACGACGAGAACAACAACAACGATGCCAGACAATTTGTGCAGCGAGAGGGAAACTTGAAGACTCTTGAACCTTTTCCCCTCACCTGCCCCTGGCCCTGCCCCTGGCCTTGGCCCTGGCCCTGGCTCCTCTCCGCCCGACTCAACCCGCTCAGTGCATTACTCTCAAGCTGATTTCAATTTCTGCCCCAACATTTTTCGGTTCAGTTTCCCTTTCGTTTACCCTTTCCGGTCCTCTCTCCCCCTCTCTGTCTGTTTCTCTGTATGTTTCTGTTCCCAGTTTCGTGGCCCAGGGAAAATGGCAATGCAATAAATTAATGAAACATAAATTTACGGCCTACTGCAGTACTGCAGTGGCAACAATAACAACAACTTGAACATATTCAGTGTTTTGCAATTTCTAATTTTGCTGCAGAATAACAATGACACAATTGCAATTGAATATGCTTTGAGCTTTACATCGAATAGAAGATACCCTAAACAAGCCCTCAGGGGTAGTCTGATAATTGATGATCATATTCCGCAATTCGGATTAACATGTTTGGCGAGAGACAACAAATTCATTTAATATATTTTTATTTATTTATTTAGTTTATTACCCGATTGGCCTTTACAGGGCAGCGAGTACATTCGCAATGCCCAAATTGATATACCCTGAAACCAAATGAGCTCAATTAACTTCCATCACAGTTCTCGTCCTCAACTTTGTTGCGTTTAACTCGTGAATTTTGTTACTGCTTTCTCAAGGGTCGGCCAAAGATCACAACTGCTCCACATATATCTTCTCAATATGGCATCTATTTAGATTTAAATTTCAGATTTATATAGTGCCATTGTGACGACTTAGTTGATAAAATAATAAAATGGATAAGAAACTTGGAGGTCGTGTAGTTCCAACACAAGGGCCAACGCAAGCGTTGCCAGTTTTCGGAATCGTTGATTAAAAACCAAATAGATTCGTCAGAAGCGAATCATCCCTCGGCGGATGAAAGTGATGCAGATGTAGTATTTATGTCCGACTCAAGGGACCTATTAGCTGGAGTCGAGTACCTTGGTGTGATAGCCAGCCTCAATCAACAAACTCTGGGGTCGGAGATGCTTACCGAATATGCACAACATCATAATATTCCCTTAAACAATTTGGATTGGACTCGGTGCATAGTAAAAATGTTTTGCCTCTTGGAGAAATCGAAATATACAAAATACTTTTGGTATTTGACACAGATTGATTGAAAAATCATAGTTTACTGGGAGATAACTTTCAAATATTGGATGGCCCACCAATTTAAATCGAATGCAAAGTTCGAAGAGCAAATTTTGAATTATTTCATGGTAGACTTCATTTTGACTTTTCATTAAGTATGAAATGTTAAGAAGAGAAACGCATTAAAATAAAATGATTTTTTCAAAATGAGAATTATAATTTCATCCTATTTTTGCATCCACAATCTGAACTCACTGATTATTCATGCCGTGAGATAATAATGCGTTTTGAATATGATTCGCAGAACTCTTTTGCACATTAGTCGGAGATGATGGCTTCGGCCTAATTTGTAAGACTTCTTGTGCCCCTCTGCTCATCTGAAGTAACACATGGCCGCCGCCCATATCTTTGCCAGTGCCTCCTCCCTCCTGCTCGTGTCTCAGCATAAAGTGACAGAATGGAGCGCCTAGTGAATTATGTGAAGTGCAATGGGCTATGTGTTTTATGGGGCGTGTATCTTTCTCACCTCTCGCTTACTCTCTCTCTCTCTCTTTCTCCCTCTCTTTCCCACCTCATCTCTACGAGAGTTCGAGTATCATAATTTCATAATTTACAAGCAGGCAGCTAAAGGATCTGAATGTAGCGCCAGCAAATGCCGACTAGATTTCTGTTCTGGTCTTTGCTGTGCTTCTTATTATTGTCGTTATTTCAAAATTGTTCTGCTTTTGTTTTCCATCTTTGCTGGCTAATTTGTGAGTGGCAGGATGCAGACGCCAAGCCGAACTTTAAATACATGCTAAGAGTGATGGAAAGAAAACAGAAACAGAACCTGAATGCTGACAAGAAGTTTTCTGACTAAATTGAAGAGCAGCAACCGCTAATTATAAATGCATTCGTCTCTCTTCAATACGAAAAGGAGAAAAAGACAATCGTTTCAACCGACAACTGGACAACGTTTGTGGCTTCTGGCATATATTATTTTTTGAATACAAATCTGGTTGGGTCTGGGTCGCATAAATCTTTATTATCACGAAACGACAAACGACGAATGATATAGCACAGTTACCGAAACCGAATGGAATTAAGAAACAAATAAGTATATACATGGAGATATATGAGGCATTAAACAGCGCCAGTTGGCTGCCAAATCCGACCTCAGATGAGCTGAGACTTAATTAGCTGCTGTGGCTCTGCTCTGCTGTGCTGCGTGCCTGATTTGCTGCTCTGATTGAGTTTTCTGGCATTTATGAGTTGGTGGTCGTTGTTGGCAATGCATCCTTCTTGATGTACCTAATGAAGTGCACATAGTTACATTTGCACTTTCAGCGCCTTTCATTAGCATTCGAGCTAATTGTCCCACAGCAGCGATGAGCAATTTCTTTCGTCGATATTGCCGCTGCTCATTTGATTGGATTGGCCAGTCTGGGCCCAGTGAGGCAAGCTCTGATGCCTCAGCAGCAACAGCAGCAGCAACAGCAGATGCTAATGAAGTCATCTCATCAGCGTGTTGCATACAAATGCGTCGCATTCGACGGCAATTTCCGCTTTTGATTTATGCTGCAAAACGCAAAAACAGCAACAGCAAAGGCAACTAGGGCCAGTGGTCAATAACCAATTGTCTATCGGCTATCGGCAAATCTGGTATGGAAAATCTGTAAAATCGTCAAACGAGAGCAATCAAAATGATAGCCAAGGTGCCGACAAAAGCTGGTGCTGATGCTGATTGATGTCGCTGATTGATGACGTGTTGATCTGAGCTAGAGTGAGATCAAGCAATGCAATTGCACTGGAGAGAACTGTGACTACAGATTTATGAAAAGTTCAATAAATTTATTTAAAGGCTTTATGTAGGTAAGTTAATGAAAGTTTCATTGAGGCATTGACTGCCTCAATGATTGAATTGATTGACTTCCGGTATATTAGCTGTGCATAAGTAAATGTAACTGTTTGAGGCGAATACTCGTAGTCGACGCAGAGTTTCCAAAACTGATTGGCTTGTTCGCAGATTGTAATCCAAGAATGCCGGAAATGTTACCTCTTACAAAGAAATTCTAGTCGAAACAGTTGCAATTACCTAACATTAACAAAAACAAATATCTTTTTTCTTTGGTTTCATGTGTGATGTGAGTTGTTTTCTGCTTTTAACTTTATTAGATCTTTGCCGTAGTGCGAATATCCAAAGCAAGGGCATCAATTAACACAGTAAAACACTTGGCCACCTTCATCAAAAGTGGCCCCGAACAACAACATCAACAACAACAACTAGAAATACAACTACAACAACATAAGCAGCAGCAGCTGAAAGAACTAAGTAACATGCGGGTACAACAGCTATACCAACAATTGAGGCCGAATCAGATTGGTATATGGATAGGGGAGCAGAGGGACGAAGACTAGGCGAGAGAGAGGGAGAAAGAGAGTGAGAAGTGTGGGGAATGGGTGAAAAAGAGAGATGAAACCAAAGATTCGCAACAAAAATCTGCTCAATCACTTTTCACTTAACCCAAACACAAGAACTTCAAGTTGATGTACGAGAGCTGATGAGGGGCCAGGGCTGCATAATACACACAAAGACGTGCCAGATTGGTCAGAGGGGTAAGCGTCGTCAGGGCTGGTGCGAGGAGGGAGGGGGTTAAGGAGAAGTTAAAGTGATGTGTGGGCTTTTGAACACCAAAAATACAAGAGAACAAACAACAGCAGCAGCAACTGAGGAGTAGAGCAAAAAGCAAAAGTAAACTTTACTTCGATGATGATGATATGCAAAAAGGCCAGACCGGGAGCAAAGAGCACAAGCAGCAAGATTTGGACAATGGGAAAGCTGCTGCAACAACAACAACGACACATATGCACACACACACGCACACACACACGCACACACACTCACATCACACACACACACACACCCTTGAAGTATTTCTTGATATTTAATTCTTACACCAAAAAATAAAAGCCGTGCCACGTCAGCAGCAGCAGCAGCAGCAACAACAACAACAACAACAGCAGTCAAGGCAACACTTGACCCAAAGAAAAAAATGCAAACAAAAATGGTTGGACCAAAATATTTTACCGTAGACAAAGTCAACAAGGGATTGAGTAAATTTTCGGTGCTAGACCTGGGAACGAGTCACGAGTTTCGCTTAGAAAAATGTCCATCAATGCCGATAAATGTTGAGGCAGTTGATATGTACAATATCCCTGGGGAAACTTGCAGCAAACTGACATCGTCTGTGTATAATAGAAAATATAAGGATTTGACTCTATAACTCCAACACAAGCTACCAATTCGAAATAGAAAAAGTCCAATCGAGATCTCTGAAATGATTGTACATTTTTAGGAAATTTGTTTTATGATTAAATATGTTTATTTCATTTGCTTCATAGAGTGTTTACAATGAATCTGATTATTGTTAGTGAACAAAGTAATAGTGTTAGGCATAGGTACTTCAAGAAATTCCAATAACTACTACTTTTAATATATATAATTTTACAAAACATGTTATTTCAAATAAGAGCCAAACATACATCATTATCTTAATCGCTTTGACATAATTATATTTCAAAAATAGATATTGAAATTTATTTAATTTGATGTAATTACATTTTAAAAACAGAGAACAAATAAGATATTTAAATGTTATTATTATCTTTTTTGATTTTCCAAAAATAAGTGTTGTAATCGATTCTTATAAACAGTGCTATTTGGTATTGCTCGAGGGATGATGTATTTATATTTCAGAAATGGAGATGAAAGTAGATAATTCAATGTTATTAGTAGAAATGAGAACACAACTAACAAGATTGCAGCACAGCTCTGGTCACACTGTGTTGGCCATTATACCGACGTCAAAGGCTTTGGCCATTAAAGCTAGTAAGCGGGCAAAGAAAGCAGCCGCCTGCAGCCTTTGGAGACCCAAATGACTTGGCAGCTTTTTAAGGGTTCAATGCAATTTGTAGCTGTTGGAAGCCGCTTGCACTTTTTGTGTGTGTATACGAGTGTGTGTGGGTGTGTGTGTGTGTAGATGGGTGTGCATGAGGCTGGCGTCGACTTATTGGCAATTTTAATGTGTCAGCAGCAGCAGGTGCCAGCAGGCCCTTGCCCACTTTTGTTGATGATGAAAGTGCCGTCAAATGGTTTTTTGATTTGCTGTTTGCGTAACTGAGCCAAATTTTGCAAGCCTGCAGCTCGATTGCCTCCTGTCCCATTGCCGCTGTGGCCGCCTATGCTGCCTAATTGTGTATGCGTGTGTAGTGTCCGAGGTGCCCTGCGTAAATTTAACAAGTTGCCACTTGAACCAAAGCCTAAACAAGTCGAGCCAAGACAAAAACTATGCAAGCTGCTAAATGGCACAGACACAGGAAGAAGCAGCAGCAGCAAGTCTTTCTCTCTCTCTTTCTCTCTCTCTCTCTCTCTCTCTCTTTCTCTTTCTCTCACTCTCCCATTGTTTTTGCTAGGCTGGGTCTTGATTCAGACGTTGAACTGTGTTGGCTCTGTTGTGGACTACACACTTGTCAAACACTTGGCGCTCTGGTTGCTGCCATGGCCACGCCACCCTTTTTTGATTTACAGGGTATACAAGTGGTCTGGCATAGTTGCAGAAAAATTTAAAATATATTTAATTTGTTGTTGAAAACACTTCTCTGCAAAAAGCTTAGCTATCTATCAATTCACATACTCTTTTACAAAATAAGCATATTACACATTTACAATCCCTTTGAGCAACAGTTGCGATTAATCAGTTTGCAATGCAATTATTCTAACCTATCAAACTTAGTTTTTTATATCTTAAATCTGGAAATCTTGTACGGAATTTTAAGCACATTTCTGTTAATTTTGTTTGGTCAATTTATTTGAAACTTACAAACTTACTTACAAATTGTAGAGAAGATAAGCATGTCTACTATATATCTAGATATTTATTGTCGAAATAATTTCTTCAAGATTTTGACCACTATGTAGAGCATCGAACATGCGATGCAGTGTTGTGTAACGAAATGTTTGTTGTCAGCTTGATTTGTGTTGCCGTTGCTGGTTCATTTTTCTTTGGAGTCAGGCGGCAAACAAAGTTGCCACGTTGCCGTTGACAGCTCAAAAAACACTTAAAACGCTGATTTACGTCACGTCTTAGACAGGCCCGAACCCCAAAGCCACCAAAACACCAACCAACCCCTAAATGTCTCGTCCCATTGATCATTACTACGCACAAATTTGGCGCATTGGCAAATTGACTTTGCCGACTGCAGGCGGGCGAAGTGAGCGAGATGTCCTGAATGCTTGAATGCTTGAATGCCTGAATGCCTGAATGCCTGAACGCCTGCATGACGTGGCTACAAATCGATGAGGTGCCAAACTCCCAGCCTCCCCAATTAGTGTGCTTGCAAAACTCTCAATCCTTTCAGAGCTACGGCAAACAGGCTGCCCGTAAACGCAACCGTGTTCCTGTGCTGATTTCTTATACCTTTTTCTTTTTCTTTCTATGTTGTTACTGTTTTTTTTGTTGTTGTTGTTGTTTGTTGTTGTTTGTTGTTGTTGTTGTTGTTTATTTTTCGTCTCACTTTGACAGCTGCAAATTAATTAGATTTAATTATTTTCTCCTGCTGTTGCTGCTGCTGTTCGTCCATTGATTGGGCCTAATTAACTGTACTTGAAGTTGGCGCACGCCTCAAATTTCAATCATCCATCAGGGCCAAGCAAGTGGGCAAACTTGGTTGCGGGGCATGCGGTGCGTCAGAGGGAGGTTTCACTGTTGCTCGTCCTTTCGCATTCAGCCGGACAATGTGCTGCAATTATGTATTACGGCATCAATCAATTAATTTCTTATCAATGTATTGTTCGACTGGGAGGTCAGTTAAGGTTATTGCAAGCATTGGCCAAAAAACAGATCCCCCACCCCCCCCCCCCCCTTATTTGTTGTTTTAATAAAACTGAGTAATTATCTTGCATAAATTTAATTGCTCAAAGTTTCTAATCAAAATGCAATGATTGAAACATTAATTGTATTTCAGTTCCGTGAATGTTGCATGCTGCATTTAACTGTTCTAAGCTTGTGTGTATTAAATTCAAATTCAATTTACAACATATCCAAATTTCAATTGTGTGTGTGTGTTTGTGTGTATATGCATGTGTATCTTGATTTTCGTAATTAACTTTAAAAGTCATTTATCAATCAATCAGCAAGAATGTGTCAAGCTAGAGTCGCAGCCAGAAACCAAAAAGCCAACAATCGACCAAGGCACAAATTAAATGGACGCAGCGCAGAGGCGACAGCACCAACAAAAACAGCAACGTGACTCTGCAGCACAACAATCCACTCCACTCCACTCTTCGCACTCCACAGTCCACTCGAGCCCGTGTCGAGTTGAATCGAGACGACAAGTGTGCTAAAAAGCATTCACAACAAGGTCGCACTTGCTGCGGAGGCCGCAAAGCCGAAAATTGGCTTACAATTCGCCTGTGAAGCGGCCAAGCGTCAACTAAGTAAATCAATCGTCAAGTGGCCCAAAAGAAAACCAACAACAACAACAACAACAACAATAACAATAACAACCCAAAACATTTGCGAGAGCAATTCTAAGAAAAAGAATACGCGACTACTTACATACTCCGCCATACCTCTTCAGATCAGCTGAGCAACTTCTGGGCAAACTTTTGGCTTGTAAGTGAAAATTATCAGCTGATCGAAATGAAATGCGGCATTAATCAAGGGGACATCTTGGCATACCATTTCACTATATGTACCAGTGGTGTATTATTCTAATTTAATTGATCTGCATAATATTCGAATGTTGCCAGTTAGATATGAGGACAGCTGCCCAGAGGCCGGCTCCAGCATTTGGACTGTTGCATAACTGCAATCAAATGCGAAATGCCCAATACGCTCGCAGAGCCAAAACAAACAAATCAAATGCGGCAATTAAAAGCAGCGCTGACCAAGCTCGCACATTGAACTCAACTTCAATACGAACGGAGAAAAAAACGTGAACAGCAAAAAATAGAAAATGTAAAAAATGGAAAATGAAAAATAAATAAATAACCAAATGACCGAATAACGAAAACGCTTAAATTTTGGCATGGCAATCGAGCATTTCGAAATGTTGGCCAAGTAATTTTTTCGTGCTTGCCTGATAAATGACAAAAGGCGCCCCATTTATTAACCTAAACTACAATTATGGCTGCCTGACCGCACGCTGACCACAAGCAGTCAGCAGTCAGCAGTCAGCAGTTAACAGTTAGCAGTTAGCAGTCAGCAGTTGGTAGTCAGCAGTTGGTAGTTAGTAGGCAGCAGCAGCACTGGCAGCACTGGCACCGCAGCAGCAGGATCAGATCCCCGGCACCGACTCCACGTCCATTTGCACTTCTACTCCGAATCTGACTCTGAGGCACTCTGCATGCCAAATGGCAAAGCATTAACTGCCATTAGTTGTGGGCTGACTGTATGTGTGTGTTTGTGTGTGTGTATAATGCGAACTAAGACTGTGGCAGCTGATGATGCGGCATGCGGCTCAAACTTTTCCACTTTGCAACTATTTCAAAAGTAAAGCGAAACTTGGCCAACCATACCAACTCGTCAACCCGCCAACCCGCCAACCCCCGCCCGCTTTGCACACTGTCAACGCTGTGTGGTGCCAGCATAACTGACGTCGATTTCCAATGCGATTCATGTCTGCTGACCCACTCACCTCTCATCCCCCACCACTCAACCCTCAACCTTCAGAGCTGCCCGCTGCCTGGCTGGTGCCTGCTGCATGATTTATGATTTTGCCAAAAGTATTTTTGTGGCCAGCAAGCCTCGAGCGGGCAAGCGTTCAAAGTTGTCTGCTCAAATCATTTTAATTGAAAAAAATTACACATGAGCGAAGCCAAAAAAAAAAAAAAAAAAACCAAGAAAAATCGTAGCAAATGGCAGAAAATCAGCCAGCGTACAACGAAACTTGAATACACTTTACCCCATTCAGAGGGAACTATGGAATTATTTGCATTCCCACTTGGCCCACTTATGGATGAAAGTTCTCTGAAAAATTCGAGCAGCATATTACAATATTATTTATTACATAATACAATAATAAGATTTATTTAAAATCAAAATTCAGGGCAAATCGCAAGGAAGCTTGTAATTGGATAGAGCAACGAAATGTATCCACTGAGGACACGTGTACATCTCTGTGTTTGGTGGCTTCTTGTGTGTGTGTGTTTTACGCAGGAGCCAAACTTATGCCCTTCAGCTGAGCAAGGTTCACAGTGGGCTTGACTTTGTCCAGGCTGTGGGTCTCATGGCCTGTGCCCGGTCTCTGGTCTCTGGTCTCTGGCAGGGGTCTGCGACTGGTCCTGGGCCTGTGCCTGGCACGTTCACTAGCTACCGGAAATGTCCATTCACTTGCATATTAACAAAGTTCCGCACAGGCAGCGACGTCGGCGTTGCTCGGACGGCTTGCATATACTTGGCAGTACTTAATAAACTCTCGGGACAAACACACACACACACACACACATTCAGAGAGAAAGAAAATGACGAGCAGATGGACAGACTGTACGTATGAATATATATCTATATATATATATATGTGTGTGCTTGTGTGTGTGCATATGTAGCTAGGAAACGGGCGAACTAACTTGCTCATACATCATCATACGGGCAGGGGGAAACCTGGGAGAGGGAGTGGCTGGGTCGGGGAGCGGTGAGTGGAGAGTGGAGAGTAGAGGGACGAGTGCAAGTCACAGTGTGGCCTTTAGAGTGGCCTTTCCATAGCATACAACTGTGCGACGGCCGCCTGTGGCGCTGTTGGCTGTGGCTCAACATAACTGAAACAGGAAAGTATTTCGAAGGCACCGGAAGCCGGAAGCAAGCAATAATTCAAATGAATTTCAAATCAAATCATTACTAAACATTTACAAAGTATGCGCAGCAAGCTGCACACAACACCACAGGAATCTTCCACCCACCAACCCTCCAGTCCTGCACTGAACTTGGAATGCCAAGCGGTAGCCTTGAAGGCTCTTGAGTGCCTTGGCGCGCCTTGAGCCTGTCCTGCCTTCAACTTGCAGCTGCAGCAGGTGGTAGGCAGTGGGTTCTGGTCGTGATTAATTTATATTATTATGACAGTGATTAGGGCCACTTACAGGCTCATTCCAGCCATGAGCGGCATAAGGCACATACCAACACACACACACACACACACACACACTGAGCACTTGGACACTCACTGGGACTAGTACACTGAGGGAAACCAAGATCGTCAAGCCCTTTTCACCATGCGCAGCTTAACTTGTTTTTCATATTTATTTCTGTGGCACCTTTATACAATTTCAAGGCATTATTTTTTTGAGTGTACTCGCGCATTTATCAAGACATTGGACACCACATGCAGCGGCCGTTTGTCTTGCACTTGACCAAGCCAGGAGCCATGCAACTAAATCAGCATGTCCAACTAGTACAAAAGAAGCACCACCCGCGAATCCACTGATGGAGCCGGAGGCAGGTGCAGTGGCATAGGCAGGTGCAGCGAATCCGACACGTGGCCCGCAAGGTGTCGTGGCCATTAAAGTGCGATAAAAAAGGATGTGTCCACAGGATAAAAACTTTATTGCTCTGCCAAACTAGGAACTAAACGAGTATAACATATTTTCGTAGACCAAACTAGTCCAAAAAAAAATTAAAAACAAAATATATATACATATATATCAGTTAAGTGGATATAATACAACTTTTGCTCTTAACCAGCAGGAACTTTAAATATTTTGCTAATTAACTTTTTCTTGAAACTTGCAAAATTCATCAAATAAATTTAATCTGTAAATGAAGTAAGTAAATGGAGGAAAAAGTTCAAAGTTTGTTTGGAAAAAATCAAGCAAGTAAAAGATCAGCCGATTTTTAGAAGCAATAACTTTTGTGGCATGGATTCGTCTCAAAATTCCATCGATTTTTGATGGATCCAATACCATTCAGCTTATTCTAATGATTTCATACAATAATATTAAATAAATAAGAATTCATTTAAATACAACGATTTTCAATAAATTAGAATGAATTCAATTCTCAACCTACTTCAGAGATTATTTTCAATTGTATAATTATTTTATTATCCAAGTTGACTTTCACCAACCCTTTTCCCTTCCACTATTTGCTCACCAGTTGCAAACATAAAAAATAAAAGATTCTTCAAATAAATATATAATTTATTTTTCTTAATAGGCATACAAAAAAAAGTGTTTTTAGAAAAAATGCTTGTTGCTTATGCATAGGTTGGGTAGCCGTGGCTCAGCCGCGATTGGGGCGCACGACGACCACTTGGGGCCGCTTGCCTTTCTTACTGCCCTTGCGGCGTCGTCTGCCATTGGTCTTGTTAACGACGATGGGACGCCGACGCTGCTGCACTCGACGGCGATTGCCTCTTGAGGGACGCATGCGCTGTGCGATGGTTTGTGTCAGCAGACTGTTGATCGCCTGTTGGCTGCTCACTCCAGATACGGATCCTGTTGACGTGGAAGATCCCGCATTGGCCAAATTCACATAGATGGCGCCATTGGAGCTGACTCCTCCATTAGTGGTACCCGTTGCCAATCCTGTGCCTAGGCTAGTGCCTGTGCCCAAACCAGTGCCCAAACCAGTACCCAAGCTAGTGCCCGAGGCAGTGCCACTTGTGCTAGGCGGACGCAGCTGCTCCAGCAGGTCTTGTTGGTTTGTAATGTACTGATTGAGCGCTGTATTAAGTCCAGCGCTGCTGCCACTTCCACTTAAACCGCCGGCAAGGAAACGCAGCTGTCCGTTCTCGTTGCCATCCTTCAAATAGAGACCGGCCAGACGGGACTGGGAGTCCTCGGCGGCACAAGTTGCAAGAAGCAGCAGCACTGAGGCCAACAGCGTCCAAATGTAAACAGCTCGGATCATTGTCGATGAGTTGACTGGCTTGGCTAAGCGACTCGCCGGCTTTTATAGTCGATGGAGTCGCCTCGAGTACGTAATGAGGGAATGATATGCTGAAATCGTTATATCAACAGAAATGTGACCCATTCCAAAAATCATGCTTTCTTCGTTGATTCTTTGTGATTCGAATCATTGCAAATACTCAAATCATTGTATTCCACTTGGTCTTGTAGAAAGCCGCTCAGCTGCGCCCTCCAGGCGACATTTCAGAGCGGTCTTTGCTTTCTAAACGTGTCAAGTACTTAATCTACGAATCTTGTTTGCCGACGATCAGCAGCCGATCGTCGACCCGATCATCATCAGCACAGCCCAACACATACTCAACTCAACTCAATTCAGAGAAAATATGAGTTCAATGGTCAAGAGCCACTTTTCAGGCAATTAGCACAAATGAAAATGTAAATAAAATAAATACTAGACAAGCACCAGTTGACCAGAACGTAGCCGTACACTTAAAAAAAAAACATCGAGATTTATAAAATCGTCATACATTTGGTGACAAAGATAACTTATATCATAATTCGGAAAGTAAATTTTGAACAAATTTTTTTGTATGAATGATGGAATTACATTTTGGTGCGATCGCTACCACAACACATTTTCAACAAGGTATGCCAAATTGTTGGCGAATTGTAGGATTATCATATGCCAAGAAGCCCAACAACCATTCTGATTCAATTAAGCTACAGTTGCAGGCTGCGGCCCACTGTGCCTGAGGGGCTCAGAGTGTGGAGGTGTGAGGGTGTGAGAGAGTGCGTCTAAGTTTAGCGAAAACGACTGTTGCTGACGACTGTCTGGCGGGGCTGTTGAATTACAATTTCACTTATGCCACCAACGCAATGCACACAACACTGAAACAAACACACACTCTCATACACGCACACACGCACACACACACACACACACACACACGCACATGCACGCATAGAGCGCTCAGATGGGGTGCGTCGTTTACTTGGCAATGCAATTACTGCCGCTAACCGCGCGTGAAAATAGCAACAGAGCAGTTGCAACAACAACAGCAACCACAGATGAACAGCGCTGCCTGCAACTGCGAAGCGGCTTAAAGCGGCAAAATGACAATTAACAACAGGCGGCAAAACGTGGCAAGCGAAGACGCGAAGCTCAGCGTTGAACAGTCAGTTCCATATCAATGGCAGCAGCAGCAGCAGCCTTACGCACATTAGGAGGATTCAATTTTTAACCAGCCTGCACATGCCCCCTCGCTGCAACCAATTACAAAACGTTAAAGGAAAAACCGCATGCCCTTTCCAGGTGTAACGGCAGCAACGAAACTGTGTCGGGCAATAGAATGCTAGTCAAAGTTTTGCCCTCATCCACCTTGGCAACCACACAGCGCCTTCTCATGTCGCCCTTAACAAATGCTGCTTGCGACATAACAAAAAGCAGTTTGGCCAAATGGGTGAAATTGCAACGAATTTTAAGTGGAATTCCATGACATTTTAATAGTGTTGCCGATTTGGGCACACTCAAATGCAGGCGCCAAATGGAACAAATTTCTACGTTTGGGTGGCGCTTAAACATGTCGATGAGGGGGGGATCTGGTGTGTAGTTGCAACTCGAGATCCTCTTTATTTGCCACAACTTGCAGCAGTTACAAATGTACATATTATAGTACATACTTGAATGCAACCAGCTTATTTCGAAAGCTATTTTAAATTGATTGATTGTAGTTTTTGTAGCTATCGAAAAGAGACGTGTATCGATATTTGCGAAACGACAACAGTTATCGATTAAATGAAATAACTTGATCTGCGCGTGTTATAAGAGAAAATGTACTCCAATTCTGGCTCTTATAGTCTCTGGACATGGCTATATCGACTTATCTGTTTATCCTGATCAAGACTACATATAGTTTGTGGATTCAAAGAGGCGTCATTCATTTTGAATGGATTCAGGGTAAACAATTTGTGCAGATTTTAATTTGTTAGCTTTTATTTACTGAAGCTTCCGCTAAATCATTTTTCATTAGCATTTTCCTTGTTTAGAAATTGACGAAGATTGCAAGTGGAAAACAAACCAAAATATGAGAATAACGAAAATTTAAAGCTGGGGTTTTCCAAAAATTTAAAATTTATGAAAGGCTTTTTAAATCACTGATTTCAAATGCAGTCTCAGAGAAAAAAAAATCGGAGGAAAATATTGAATATAATTCGTGTTTACAATTCGGTTGCTTTGGTATTTGCGTGGCAGTGATTGTCAACGTGGCACGTGATATCAATGCATTAACGGAAGTGTTTTCCTTCCTTTCATCAAGGGTGGGTTGCTGTGGGATGCGAGCGATCCGAAAATAGTCACGGAAATGTAACAATCTATGCTTAGAGATCAATAATCGCTCCCAGCAGTGTCCCCCTCGGTTCAGGTAATCCCTGCCACATTGAATAATGTTGCAAGCCGAAGTCATAAGAAGGCGGCGTTAGCAATCGTGGTGCTGATAGGATGTAGATAGGGGGAGGGAGTGGTTCTACTCCGCTCTTCACTCCACTCTTCAAATGACAAACAGACGCAGCAAATAAATAACAAGAATCAGGGCATTGTGAGGCATTTTGGGGACGCTTTGAGAGATTTTTTACTTTTTTTTTTGTGGCTGGGGTAAGACGTTGGGAGGGTGAAGAGACTTACCACTTAAGTCGCTGGCATTCGCAGCCCTGCGGGCGACAAATTAACACACACACACACACACACACACCGCCAGGAGGAACAGGAAGCGGCTGCTGGCCCCCAAAAGACAAGACAAAAGCCAGCGAAGAGCAGAGCCGAGCAGATGAGCCAATCGCGTGGATCTATTTTCAGAGAGCAGACACAGTCACATGTTTGGGATGCACATGTGGACGTGTGCATATATTGGGGAGCATAGGGGTGGCTGAGCGATCAGCTTGCCATGTCGCACCTTTATTAATTGCAGCCGACGATGATGCAGACGCGCCCAGACGAACATTTGACATGTTTAATGCGAAAAACCAAAAGAAAATAAAGAAAGCCAGAGGCGAACGGGACTGGCATGTAAGGTGGGGACTGGGACTTGTGCTGGGTCTGGGTCTGGGGCCGGGGCAGCGGAATGAGATATCTATTTTTGGGGCCGACGCGTCAAAGTGCGTTGCGAGGCGAGACGTTGACATAGGCTGGAAATTCTTCGTCAACTGAATCTATTTCTGCCAGAATTTCTGGGTGCCTGGCAACAGATTCCGATGCGGATTCGGATGCAGATTTCGAATGCCAGCAGACATCAGAAGACATCAGACAGTAAACAGTCGTCAGTAGACAACGGACAGCAGCCAGCAGACAGCAGACGCCACACAGGGCCACAAGTCCACACAAAGTCCAAAGTCCCACGGGCCAAAGTCTGAGCAAAAGCAAATAATTCCCCGCACTCTCCGCACATACAGTGCAACTTGCCATTAGCAAACCTGCTCGAGATCAGAAAATCATTTCATTATAACTGCGAGAATTTAGTTTAAGACATGAAGAATTTTACTGTTATGTTTGCAAATAATTTAAGGTTATTTAGCCTCGGCTGGTCAATATTTTATTCAAAATATAAATCAATATTGGCAAGACTTTAGAGGCAGAAAGTAAAGAAGCTAAATAAATGGCTTACAACTTAATTGCATTTTCCAGTCTGAACGGAGTTATGGGGCCAAACTTTCACTGGGAGGCTAAGAATTTTGCTGAAAGGCAGCTTTAGCCATTAATGATTCAAAGCCATCTTGGTAATTGATTGAAATTGAAATCCGCTTTTGATATGTTGCAAGTCGAAGGCGCTTTGGATCTTAACCTTTGCCGAGTGCAGATGTGAGGCGATTAATTGCGGGGAGAAGACACTATAGGGAAGTTCAACTGTATATTGCAATGTGGAAAACTGCTTCTGTGTTTTCCTTTGTCTGGGGGATTGTACTTGGCTGACAGATGAAAATGAAAGCATCTCTGACTGCATTAGCAACATCTTGTCAGCAGTAATCGTATTGGGTATACATAAATAATGAGTATAAAGATTTCATCTAGAAAGTGCAGCAAAAATGGGCTTAGAGTTTCAATTCCAAGCAGCAGTTTCAAAATAAATTTCCGGATCTGCACTCTTACTTATAGATAATGTTAACATTTGGTTTGCCGTCTTTAAAGGCGTTTATTTTGTTTCATTATCTGTTAATTGGGCAGCTGTTAGGAGTACTGCGAGTACTTCACATTATCGTCGTTAATTGTGAGATGTGGCATCTGCCAGTCGCAGTGGCATTTGCCACTTGTAGCAATTGCCATTGAGATGACTTATGCTTTATTTTGTGACCATGTTGGGCGCATCCACCTAAAAGTGGGCGTGCATCTGCAGGCTTTTGGGGCGAGACCCAAAACATCCAAAACATGAAAATCAAATATCGTCTTGCAGACACAAAAAGCAAACCAGACACTTTTTGGCAATTAGTGCAGTGCATCTTGTGGCTCTACGCCCTAATGTCCTACGTGTCCTGTGCCCTTTTGCCGTTGATGGATGCGGACGGACGCACTTGAGGGCATGCCAGAGTCAAAACCCGGCCAGCATCATCCACTTGAGGCGCATCTAATTTAGTGGGCGCCAAAAATGAGGGCTGCTCCGCATGTGGTCATCAAATGAGAGTTTTATGTAAATGTCCTGCTCTAAAGTGGCCAGGCCATGCACTTATCCCTTAAGATACTGGCCAAGTGCATTTTGGAAAAAACAAAAACGAAGAGAAAATCCCAAATGAGCTAAGGGCACTCGGACAAACGCAATCGCAATCGCAATCACACTCACACTGAAGTGTCCTCCACATTACTTTACTTGACTTTTCCATTTTGAGGTCTCGCATTGCAGGGGCGGTCAGGAAACGCACAAAAGGATAATGACAGACTGCATTCCGTTCAAGCGCGGGAATCGCGCTCAGTTTTTTCCCAATGCTAAGTTGTTGGCATCAATTTCAAATCTTCACGATTTCCTTTGTTAGATACTCTGTAAAGATTCAAATCATGTGCAAAGAAGACCTTACAACTTGAAGGTTTTGGAAGTGTCATATAATCAAAATGTTTACTTTATTTTTATTATTTATTTATTGATGTAATTCTTAATACATCAGTTATCTAAAAATTGGAATTAACACCAAATGAAAAATTGATTTAATTAAAAATAAAAAATGTAATTTCTAGAAACCATAATCAGCTCGTAAACCGAGGCATTTCTATAATAATTAATCAGCATGAAAAAAGTTCCCTATTTTCTGATAATTCTCAGCCTATTATACAACTTCTTCACATGCATACAGGGTATCCACAAGTCGATCACGGCTGACCTTGTCTTTCCTACTAATTCTCATCATTCTTATCATTTTTTTCCCCCGCCTATTTTTGTAGCTGTAACTTGAGTCGCAAGTTTGTGCTCTTGTTAGCATCGCTTGCCCTCATTTTTTGCCTTTGTTGCCCTTGGGCCTCGGATTTCCTTTGAATTGGCGCCGGTCGCTCACTCGGAGTCAGAGTCAGAGTCAGAGTCGAAGTCGACGTTAGATACAGAGTCGAAGTCAGCGATTATTGTTTATTTGTTTGTTTTGTCAACATTTGGTAGTCATCGTTTTCGGGATTTTCTTATTTTTTGAAGTTGTCTACGGTTACGCACGGCTTTTCCAATGAAAGTTTCCGTTTCAGTTTTTATATGGAAAGTGCTCAAGAAAATGCTCTCACTCTACTCGCGATAGATGGGAAATGCAACGCAATCAAATACGCTTAAGATGCCAACTTGGCAACTTGTGTGGCTTTTCTCACACATTTTTCACGCTAAACCGCCGCCTTGGTTAACGTTCATCTGCCCCTCATCATCATCAGCCAAGCAATAAAGACAGATAGAGAGGGAGAGAGAGAGAGAGAGAAAGAGAGAGGACCAAGTCCGAGCTGAGACTGACTCTGACTCTGTCTCTCGTTGTGTGTGGCTTGCTTTATTGGCATGGGGCACCCGCTGGGCCGCTCTTCATTTGTCATGGACTGCATCCGTTCCGCTGTTGTTGTTGTTGTTGTTGTTGTTGTTGCGTAATGAATTTGTATTACCCAAATTGAGCCAAAAACCACCGGTCTCAGTTTTCATTTCGTTTCGATTTTAATTGTTGTTGTTGTTGTTGTTGCTGTTTTCAATAGACAGCGCTGCATGTGAGTTTCGTTTGAATTTTCATTAATGCGAGCCATGGAAACTGAGGAGAGTGCGTAATTGGTTTCAGTCTCATGCTGTCCACATATATATATACATATATACAAATTCACTTATGCATTCTTCACTAAAATACAGTATATTAATAAAGGTTTACATTTCCCATTTTCATGTTAAACCAACAAAGCATGCCAAGCATACAATTAGTCTCTGCATAAGTAGAATTTAAGGTAAAATTACTGAAGTGTATGTATGTACAAACATATATCTATATATCCATATACGTAAAATGATTGATAAGCAAATTTATGTTTGTGTGCGAGTGTGTGTGTGTGTGTGTACGCACTGTTTCATTCGGATGTTGGTGTTGCTCATCAAATTCTCCAATTTATTCTGCTTGCAGATTGTTTAATTGATTGATTTCCAAAACAAATAATTCGAGTGCAATATGAGCTCCGAGTCCGTGTTGCACAGGAGTCTATTCGAGGCATTGCTTAGTTGAGTCGGCCACATATCCAGCGATCTGAAAGTTGCTTCTGGTCTTGGCTGAAGGCTCAGCTTTTTGCCATAATTCTAAGGACAATTCTGTATCATTTCATGTGTGACTATTACTTAAGGGCAACTGCAAGATTTGTTGCAATGTCCTCGTTGCGAGACACCACTGGGCGCGGCAATTAATTATATCAATTTAAATAATGTCGGCGTTGCTTTTGGCACATTAATGAGCGCCAAATCGATCATTATCACCGGAGAGGCGACGACATCAGCATCGCCATCGCCATCCATAATCATCACAAGTTGCGCCGCAAAACGCCCTCAAAAAAACAAAAAAAAACAAAAAAAAAACGAAATACGAAAAAAATAAAACAAAACAAAACGCAAGCCGAAGCAGCTCGCAACTATCTTGAAATTGTGGGCAGCTAATTTGGAGCACTGATTTGGTAATTTGCTATGGGACTCCATTGTTTTTTTTTTTTTTTTTTTACTTATTTATTATCTTTATTTATTTATTTTTTGTTTTTGGCTGTGATTCAGTTCTTTCGGCTTATGTGCAAATTAAGTTTTATTAATTTAATTTTTTAACGAGCTGTGATCGGCTCCGAGATTTATGCCGAATCGTATTGATCATAATGTCGGCGTCGGCGTCGGCGTCGGCGTTGTCTGCTCCCAAAAAACAAAAAGAAAAAAAAAACTAATTTATTGAGACATTTTTCTTTTTGGAATTTCTTCGGTCTGGTAGGCAGCTATTTATTTTGAATTTCGTGCGTAGAAGGCTTTGTAATGATCTCTGATGAGGTGTTTATGATCATGGTCCAGCATTTTGCATTAGTCATGCCCATTGTGGCGTCTTCACGGGGGCGTTGACTGTGTCGGTTGTCGGTTGCCGACTGTCGGTTTGCTGTTTGTCTGGTCGACGTCGGCGTTGCTTTGTTTTTTTGGCTATCTATGGCAGTCATTAGACACTGGGCAACCGTCTCGATTTGCTACGCCCGAAGCCAAATGAAATCGAAAACATCGAAAGCCTCGCAACCATTAGAAAATCATGCATTTCTGACTGCTCACTGAACATTGTAGGCTTCTTCCTCAAGTCGCACGAGAAAGTGAACAAAAATCTGTTTATTTAGATTTAGATTATTAAAATTTGTATAAAAAATATATGACCAACTACAAATTCATATACACAATGTTAAGCTCCTCTCCGATGGATTTGATGCAGTACATTTGTTTTGTGACAGTTTTCAGCTGTATAAAGTAATTTTCATATTGCTATATTGTCACAACATAATTAATTTTGCAAATTCCAAACACATGTAAACTATATATTTGCAATTTTCAGTTTTATTTTATATATGCACAGATCCCTTCCATTTGTGGCAATTAAAAATCATTTAATAGCCGTATCCACTTCTGGCACGATTAAAACTCAATAAATTTGTTCTGTCAAATATGTTTTTATGTTATTCTTGTTTTAATGCCCACTTCCGTCACTCCGGCTCTAAATATACGCACAATTTTATGATGCGATCCCTTTCTGAACAGAATGGAAATGGGAAACAGCAGAAAAAGTTTAAGGGCCATACTTTATGGCACTTCCTGTTCTGAGGTCGCAAAGTCAGGACTTGGAGCCCATAATAAAGTAATAGGTAATTATACACATTTCTGACTACGGCTCTGAATCTGAATCTGAATCTGTTTGCATATTGCTTAGATTACACAGATTTCACATTCCTCTCAAATTATTCCTGTGGTCTCTGATGCTTTTGGGGCATACTTTATGCTTTGCTTATTCCTTATTGTTGTTCCCGCTCGCTGTTCTCTTATTTTTGGGTTGGCTGCCTCTTAATGTGTCACCAGGCGCACATATATATATTAAAACTTCATTCATTTTGTGACCGCAGTGAGGAGGAGGAGGACGAAAGGGGCACGGGCAGCAGCACGGATACAAGGCACAGTCGTGCACTTACTCAAATCTAATTCGTGAACTGAAGCAGATATTGTCCAGGATGAATGATGCCAGAACACTCGTTGTTGTGCCGTCAACAACAGCGACACCAAAATGCCAGAAATTGGATGAGATCCATTCGCATCAGTGACGTATCCATCCATCCATTCCGGTCATAGAAGCCAGCAGCAGCTGGAGCCGGAGCTCGAGTTGGAACCGGAGTACTAGCCAAGTCCATCTGTCAAACATCGTGCCCGGTGACAGTTTATGTGGCTTTTTATTGTTGTTGTTCCTCTTCTTTAACATCATCATCTTATTTGGGGTGGGTTTTGGGAGTGCTCTTGATGATGTTGTTCTTTAGTTTGGGACTCCCATTCGGAGGTGGATGTGGATGCGACTTGATGTGTCATTTTTTTATACATTTTTTTTTTATTTTGAGAGGGGAATGTTATATATGAGCTCATTTGGCTATAACTGCCGCCGGCTGCTACACACCTACCCCCTACACCCCCGTCTACCTGGCCATGGAGCATATGTGGCCTTTTATTACGATTATGATTACGGGTAAGTGCAGGAGTGGGGAGCCCAAGCTTCGATGGGGGACCGAAGAGAAGTCGAAAAGAAATCGGAGCCACAGCTGTCAGCTGCAGTGCCTCCAGCCTATTCCTCACTGCTCCACACAGGCTACTCCACACCGATCTTCCATTCCATTTCGCTCCGCACATCTCATTATGCTAATCATATTCATTAGCGTGCATTCGAAAAACAACAACAAAATCAGTAATCGCAGCTCCAACTAATTTGTCACGCTGCCAGAGCTCAGGAGAAAAACTTTTTATCGATTCGCAAAGATCTTTGGTATCGAGCTACATACAAAAATAATAACAAACATAATAATAATAGTAATAAAAATAACGAAATAAAAGAACTAAAACTGTGTTAATGAACTTTGAATGCCCTAAAAAAAAACCAGTAGAGTACTTCAAATAGAAGTTGCAATAACAAATTGAAATCATTGCGAATTTAATGTGAAAAATAACAAATTTATTATACACTAATGACACTAGCTGAAAGAACAGTTGAATACATTAAGATATATAGATGCTTGACTCAATTCAATTTATTAACTGAAACATTCAAGCATTGAATTAATCAGAGGGAAAAGGCAGACAGCAATTAAACTATATATTATTTGTAGACAGTTCAAAAAGTGTTTTGAAAACTTTAAATTCGATTTAAGTGGTATATTTTTTGGATTTTGACTTATATAGACGATATGCTTGATTACTTACCTAGCCCATTTATTGATTTTAAAAATAAAATATCAAATTAATTGAATGCTTGAGAGTTATTTGCAGCCAGTGTCATTCGAGCATAAGCCAATAAATGCCGCCAGGCCAAAAGTCTGGAGCTGCTCTCATTTTTGTTAAACAACTTCGACGTTGTCGATGTTCCCATTGATAATCATAATCAAGCTAATGATGCGTCGGACGATAAGCTGCTGCTGCTACCCCAAACCGAGTTCCATGCTTTAGACCATCTCCCCTCAGCCGAGGCATTTAATGATGATGTAGAACTTGACCGATGGGTCGAAGCTGATCGCATTGAAGTGACGATAACTCCAATTGGCTCTAACATTCCTCAATGACTTGTCACGGCAGATAGAGAGAGAGAGTGCGAAACTGAGAGAGAGAAAGAGAGATAGAGAGAGAGGGAGAGAGGGAGAGGGAGAGTTGCTGGTAAGAATGGAAGACATAGTCGGCGGCTTCTGCTAATACTTATCCGACGCAATTATCTAACAACGCATCGGGAGCAGGGCTTGAGAAAAACGATTGGCTCATCGAATTAGGGGCAGGCAGACTGTGGAGACTTGTATGGACAGCTTGTGGCAGTGGCAGTGGCAGTGGCAGTGGCAATGGCAGTGGCAGTGGCAGTGGCAGACCCAGTTGGCTAATGAGTGCAATTTGCTTCTGTCTTGGCTACTAAACGCTCGCATTAGTTTAGATAAATAGCTTAATTAATACATTTTGTGTACCCGGCGATGGGCGATGGCCAATGGCCGACGGCCACAATTACAACAATAACGAGCAGCAATTATTAGCCTAATGGCATTATTTGATTTGCTCACAGCCAAACCACACAACCAAGCACCACTGCACTATGAAAAGTGCCTCCTCCCAGCCGGTAAGTGCCTCGTATTTACACTTGGCCAAGGTTAAGGGCCATTCACCCACCTCTGCTGCGCCTGCTACAGAACTGATAATTATATATTCATAAAGAATAAGCCATTATAGTCTTAAGACAACACAAAGCGCTTTCGAGTGTGACATATCAAAAGCGGATCTCAGTCTAATTCGCCTCAATTACTAATGTGGTTTGGCCACGTTAATAACTAAAGCCGCCTTCGAGCCCCATAACTTTGTTAAGACTGGAAAATGCAATTAAGTTCTAAACTATTGACTCAGTCTGCTTTATACCCCAAAAGTCAAAACGGAACTGATTCTTGCCTGGCATTAAATATTAATCAACAGTTCAAATCGAAATTTGAAGTATTCATAAATATCCCAGTTTTCAGCTTATTTTTCAAGCCCGTTTGCATGGGATTGAAATAATTATATAGATTTGAGGAGCTCGAATCAATTTGCTCTGGTTATTGGGAAATTTGTCATGCATTAGGCGCCACATAAGTTGAGTACAGTAGAACAACTGTTTAGTGCACACGTGTCTAGAATTTTTCCGCTGCTTGAGCTTCACTTGGAGTCGATTGATTCACTTGCAAATGGAGATCAGCTCTTGCTGTCGTCATGTCTCTAATGACAGCTTACATGAGCCGGCTCAATGGATCAAAGAAGCAGAACCCTGTGTTCCAATTTGTGTCGCTCTGTCCCACTGCTGCCACAGAGTGAGACCAATATTGCGACTAAGAATGAGAATATCTCAGACTTGTGTGGCAGTGTGCTTGTGATGTTGCTTGTTGTTGCTGTTGTTGCTGTTGTTGTTGTTGTTATTGGTGGTATTGTAAATGGGTCTCAGGGAAATCGAGCGTGGAGGAGCCTCCTCGATACTGGATACGGGTGTCTGTAGTCAAAGCAGCTGCCGTTGTGGATAATAACGGGAAATATTCTATATCGAAATTTGTAGCGCCTTTTATCGTTGGCAACTTTGAAAAGTTAGTCACTTGGCTGTGTGGCACAGTGGCACTCCCCTCCCACCCACTCACCACTGCGTCGGTGAGTTGGGGAAGGTGGGAGGGGGGGATTCTTTCACGTAATTTTTCATAAACATAAAAGTTGCCTGGGGGTGTTGGGTGCCTGTGTTGTGGGTGGTGCTTTGGGTTGGTCGCTTACGGGTTTTGCAAATGGCAGCGGAGCAACCACAGAGTGTAGCCTCCTGCATATTGTATTTGTATTTTGTGATTTTAATGCGGCATTTTGTGGCAAGGTGTCTCTTGCTCTCCCACACTCTGGCACACACACACGCGTTGAGTGTGTGTTAGGTCTGAACATTAGCAGCCAAGGCAAAAACATTTTATGATATAATTGTGTTGTTGTTTCACAAAAGGTAAGCGCCTGTTCCTTGCTCCCCATCGCACCCCATCGCACCCCATCTGTCCCTATCTCGCTGCTGAGGAGACAATCAACATACGACTGTGAACTCTGGCATCGATGACCCAGTAACAGCAGCAGCCCGCCACAGATTTACATTTTTAGCCGTACTTAAACAAGGTAGAAGAGAAGAACCTGGTCTCAGCTGCCTTTCTGTTGGCTCTTGGTATTCGGCTCATGTGGCGCATTTGTTGCGCTCCTCGGTGAATTGTAATTACAGGCATGTATGTAACCTAATGAACGGAGCAACATGTGCCTCCATTCGACATTTTCCCATTACTCCCCTCTCTGACGCCCCCTTTGGCAGTCTGTGCACGCTCCACGCTTCCATTTCACATTTGCTTATGAGTAAGTGGCGAATGTTGTAAAATAAAGCACAAACAAAAACAAAAGACGAGCTACTCCTGTTGGGCGGGGCTTTGTCTTCATTTTGTTTTATTTATATATATTTTTATATATACATAGTATATATATATACTTTTTTTTGGGCGTAACGACGCTGTGCATGCCCTTTAGCAAACTTATTTTTGTTATTAAGCGCGAATCTTGTGCATAAGTAGATTGTAATGTATCCACACAGACATTCATGCAGCTCAGGTATCTCTGCTGTTCCTTTTATTTTCAATATATTGAAAGGCTATAAAATGTTACTTGAATACAGCAACAAAAATAAGGCTCATAAGCTTAAGCAATCGCACAAAGAATTTTCACAAATAAAACCAAATAAAAGTAAAAAAAAATCGATGTGATTTAAAATTGAAACTATATCATTATAGCTCAAGAATGGACCAGAATGGCATTTTTTGAAAACCTTTTTAAAATCAATTTTGTAGCGATTTTGAGTGTATTCCACTCGCACCGTTAGTCTCGCATAGCCGCTTGACAAATGTGCGTAGATCACATCTAGAAATAATGAAATGAAACTCAAGACGTTGTTTAATAATTAAAAAACCCAAAATTAGTTTAGATGGGCGCTCATCTTGTTAATAAAGACTATGACTGGCATTAACAAACGCATCATTATATGCTCACACACACACGCGAGCTCATTAACAGCTCCAAATGCGTGCGACTGTGTGTGTGTGTGTGCGTGCGTGTGTGTGTGTATGTTTATTTGTGTCATTGTGTGTGGGTGTGAATAACGCCTCTTAGCCGCGCCAATTGCAGGTGTAATATTTCAATGTGTGTGTGTGCGTGTGTGCGTGTGTGTGTGCGTGTATGCTCGACTCTGCGTTGTGTTTGCAAATTTATATTTGTGCTTAGCTTAGTGGCTGGCGGGCAACAACAACATCAACTACAACAACAACAACATTAACTACAACAACAACTACAACAACAACAACAACAACAACAACAACATGCGCAAGAAGAAGCAGATCAAGTTGGCAACTGATGCCGCTTGGGTGCTGCAATAAATAGCTGAGTCGAGTTATGGCTGCTGCCACCGTGAAAGCGGCCGCCTAGCAGAAACCAGAAGGCAACAGTACACCAGTACACCAGTAGAGCCGTAGAGCCGTCGAGCAGTGGGTGTATTATCTTTGGAATTTATTACCAGCAAATGTTATTTCTAGAACGTTAGACACACTTGCAATACCAGTTGGGAGGGGGTGGCAGGCGTCTCTCATCAACGCCTTCATTAGGCGCCAAGTGGCTTACCGAGGGAGAGAAAGTGTAAGAGAGAGAGGGAGAGAGAGAGAATCTAGTCGCTCCCTTCCGCTTCCACTGTTCACACACACACACAGAGAGCCACAAAAAACGTCATTAAATTTACGAGAATTTGCTTGAACCTAATACAAAAGCAGCTGACTCAAGAACGCTGCTCGGGAATAGGCCGGGAAGAGGACGCAAAAGCAAAAGGCAAACAGATGCTAAAGGCCAGCGCGATTAGATGGTATTTAAGCAGAGTCTCAAAAACCACAGCACAAGCAATGTCTGCATTACACAGATAGCAAAGAATGCAAAGAAAAAAGCAGCCAACAAAATGAAACAAAATATGGAAATGTTGAAAATATTCGCCTTTATCTAAGTACACATATTTTATTTGGCTGCCGATAAGGATGATGGTAATTCACAAGTAATTCATGAATATATTATATAATTAATTGAATAACAATTTAATTTTTATCATGTTGGGCATATGATTTATTTGAATAAAATAAACAAAACTTAGTTCAAGATAACAAGAAAACAAATGCCACAATTTTTGGCAGAATTGGGGAAAATCCATTTAAAAATGGATCTAAAGCTAAAGCTAAAGTAGAACGGCACTTAATGCCACAAAGATACTTAAGGAATAGAAAGCGCAGTGGAAAAGTTACGGATGGAGGAGATGGGGACGATACGATTGCTATTTATGAGCGTTTTGTCGAGCATTTGGCAAGAAAAACACAGTTTAAAGTTGAAGTTTTAATTTTAGTTACAGCGTTAAATGTCACAGCGCATAAATTGTTTAGGTATTCTCTACGTTTCTGTATCCGTATCCGTGTATCCGTATCCGTATTTGTATTTGTATTTATGTATTTACTTTGCCGACAGCATTTCAGTTTAATGTCCTTCATAAAGTTTCCTCATTTGAGTTCATGTCGATTGTCTTTGCAAAATGATCAAAATAAAATAATAAAATGCAAGTAAATGAATTGAAATGCAAATAAAATTTTATGAACTTGCCCAGAACTGCGGTTACAGTTTACCAGCTCCCATTTCCCGGAGTTTACGCCATGTTCGCCAGAGGTGCCACCCCTTAGGGGCTGGTGGGGGGGGGGGACTTCGGGGTAGGATTGTGCGTTTAGGGTGCGTTAAATGTTAACACGAAACACGAAGCGAAGCGCAAAGTTTCGTGCCCAACGGAAAGCCATTAAGGCGAAGGCGACGGCAAAGGCGTCATAAAAAATGTTTAATTCATTTAATGAATTTTCATTAAGACAACAAAAAAGCAAAATAGCTAAACTGATAAAATCAGAAATGAATACCAAACTTACATTCCGATGTGTCTATATAAATATCCAGTTAAATTAATCCGATATTCGACATGTGCCTAGCTTCTTCAACCCCCCCGCTCTTGATCAGCATCTTATCCTTATCCGTCTGTCTGTCCGATTCTAAGCGAATTAGTCCCTATATTGACAAAACTTTAAGAATACCTGTAATTTTGCTGCAGGTAGTACATATGTTGGATCCGGTAAGATCGTCCCACTATATCATATAGCTCTAAAGGTATGCTAACCAAACTCAACAGTTTTGCGTTTGCTTGGATTATTAAATTCATAATGATATTAAGATGTGGGCAGGTTGACTCTTCATTATTCCAACACTGAAGTACCAACGAGCAACACACTCAAGTGGGCAACGATTCCAAGTACGGGCTTGTTCGCGCACGGATGCAGGCAACCCGACCGAGGGACACAACAGTTTTAATAGAAGAAACAGACGAAGCACAACTTATTAATGGGAAAACACATTATAATTTGAGCATAAAATATGAAATGGTTTATATATAGCATAACTCGAACTAGAAGTTTGAAGAGAAGTTTGATCAGAACTGCATAACCAGTTCGGAAGATTCAAGCTCTTTATAAGTCCATCTAAAAAGATAACATAAGGTTTATTAATCAAAGTCTACAAGTCTTCCAAGTAAGACACCTAAGGTTAAGCAAATAATAGAAATTGTTTTTGTAAGGATCCTTTCCTGTCCTGATGAGGCCTGAGGCCGCACAAGTGCTTGATGGAATCCAGGACTCCTATGGATCGATTAGCCGAGGAAGAAATATGCTTGTAAGACTTTAGCTTGGGATCTAAAAGGATACCCAATTCATCAACCCCAGTGGAAGAAAATTGTTATTTAAAGCTTACATTTATCACAACCAAGACTTAATAAATGAATCCACGCCAGGCTTCAAAACTAACCAAGTCTGTTTGAAGGCTTTGTCCAGTAGAAGTAGTTTTACATCATCAGCATCGTCAGTACCCAAGAGTGACTTATAACAGACGGAAGGTAATTTATAAACAACGTGAATAACAATTAAATTAATAAAATTAATTAATTAATTAATTAAATTAATAATTTGTTAACATAATCAATAGCTATAATAATCCATTAGCTGCAGCTGATTGACAAATGCGAATTCAACTTGAATTTAACCTTTGCTAAACTATTGTTAGTATGAATATCTATTAAGGTTGGCAACTCTTGGTGGATTGACAGCGGATAGTATTAATCCATTTGTATTACTTAGCAAGTAGTCTTCATTTGAAATGATTTTCCACGTACTCCTTATATATGTACATATGTATATAGCCGACTTGCGATCGTCATCGCTTTTATTGCATCCATTTCCAACAGTCGAGCTCTCCTTTCTTTGCTCAACCCTTGTCTTGGTCGAGTGACTTAAATAGATTTCAACTGCTTGGCTGCGTGGGGCAACCAGCTTCATTTGAACTGCACCGCTGCCTTTCAACGGCAGCAACGAGTATCCGGCCTGAAAAGTTGCGAATTGGCACGCGCCCCTTCCTGCTGTTGCTGTTGCTTTTGCTTACACATACAGAATACATTTTTTTTCTCCTAAAAAATACTAGAATGGAAAGAGGGTATTTTGAAGTAAAGACAAGCCGATCTCAGAGCATGTTCTATAAGAACTGTTGACTTCTCTCAGATAATATGTAATTTTATCGCTATCCCAATACAAATCGATACTCGAAAGCAATACGAAAACATCTCACTTGATATATAATATAGCCTGATATATTGCTGATCAACTATAATAATAATAATATTATAAAAAAAAAAAGATTTTGTTAGCTAAAACGTATTTTTTTTTTAAATTGAAAAATCAGCAAGTATTCATCAGCTGGGTGCAGGGTATCTCCTAGTTGAGCTGTCTCAACTTGTGCATTCCCACTTGTGTTTTTTCAATGGGGTATTAAATGTATTTATATTTTTTTAGTGTCGCATTTGCCAGTGGAATTAATTTTAAAGTGCAGCTCGCTCAATTTCCTCGAACAATTTGCTGGCCACTGCGCATTAGGTGCTGTTGGGACGGTGGAGAAAACTGGGGAGCTCGGCTTATGGTGAAGACTTTGAGGGCCGTGCTGACAAATATTGACGGCACTATTCAAATGCTTGACAAAAAGGCAGCATTAAAAAAATACATAAATATATATATATATATATATATATATATATGTAGAGGTAAGAAAATATAAATAACAGAAAAAATAATAAAGGAAAAGCTAAATGCCAGGCCAAAGGCAAATAGAAATAGTCGCAACGCGAAATGTGTGCAACAGTAAAATGAGAAAACTGGAACAACAACAACGGCCAACAAAAAGGAAACGAAAGCAAAGTAGGAAATTATGATATCATCTTTATGACGCCATTATGGTTTTACCACGCATGTCTGTGTGTGTGTGTGTGTGTGTGTGTGTGTGTGTGTGTGACTCACTCATCCCTCAGTTGACATACTATGAGTAACAGCCGACACTCAGAAAAAAAATCGATCTAAAATGGCAGACAGGCAATCTCTGATATTGAGTTCAGAATTCTTAAATTATATTAAATCAACAAATTATTGATTTTGGATTGTCGATTTGCTTACTTTAAGCCATTTAATTCGTTAATTTCAAAATGTTTTTTGTATCGAGAAAAACTGTCCAGTTTTCAGGTTGATTTGTTTTTGTGAGTGTAGCTGAGCTAAACCGTTGGCTTTTAGGTATATAGCCCGTCGCTGTCATGGCGAACTGTTGTGAATGTCACTGAGACCGGAAAGGCAACACCCACTGGCAGAAGATGACAAGGAATGCAACAGTTTTGAGCAGCGCGATGTCAACAACTGTCCTCGGTCGGACCATGTCTGAGAGAAGGCCAAGCGTTAATTATTAACTTATGCAGCGAATACTCCATCAGATCCGCAAAAGAAATTCCAAAAATTTAAACTAAAAATCAAATTACAAATAGTCCAACCATTTGTTTGACATAATATACATATCTCCGATGATGTTTCTATATTTTATTATGATCATACCACTCTCACTCCCAATGTAAATTATTTTTTATAAAGTAAAACGAATATGAAATAGTTTTTGATTAAAATTTAGCTTATAATGCGTTGCTTGCAGAAAGCGAACAATATTTTGAATAATTCTTAGATACTTATTATTTATTCATTTCGGACAGATAAAATTAGGCCGATCAGCTGATTTATCGAAATACATTTTTAATTTGTACGAAACAACTTGGATCGAAGCGAACTATATCGACTAATGTATAAATGTAAACGTGATATTAGAATAAAGTGCGACTCGTCTGAGCAATCCTAAATGTGTATGTGAAAAATGATTGTTATAAGCGTGACTCACATTTCGATAGCCGCTGTCATCGTTACTATCGATAATCTGTACGCAAACACACATTTAAATTGAGTGAGTTAATGTGGAACAGAAGCAGCTGCAGAGATATTGATGTGATAAATTGATATGAATAAGCGATTATATAGTTTGATTTCGAAATGTAATAGCTCTTATTGGCTGAAAATGTATTTGCACTGCATATAATTAAATCATCCAACGTATGCAGATTGTCACCGAAGGCAAATATGGTCGCAGATGGCAAACCGAATGCCTTTTCAAGCTGCCACAAAATGGAAAATGCAAAATTGCAAACTGTGATGTGTGAAATGTGAAAAACTGAACCTGAATGTAAATATGTACGCACACATATGAACATATGTGTAGCAAGCACAGCGCGGCAGACAATCAAATGAATTGAAATGCAATTGAAATATTGCAACAGGCATTTGCAGCAAGCTTCAAGTTGCAAGTCACTTCAGTTGCTGGCTCCACAATCTTGTGCCGGAGCTTGTTCTCTGTCTGTGAACAAATAAAATGGAAACTCATGCGAAAATGCGCTTTTCCAATTAATAATATATACACACTTCTCCACAAAAACAACAACAGCAAAAACAACTATATCAACAATCCAATTCCAATTGACAACACACTTATTTTTTTACATAGCTGTCACTCAAATTGACAGTTTTCGAAATGTATTGAAACAATTTGTTGACATTAATTTGATCAGCTCCCGGAAATCAATAATCAATACTTTTGAACGATATTATTATTATCAACATAAATGAAACTGTTTTGACTCCAATGGCCAACTGACTAACTGACTGACTGACTGACTAACTGACTAACTGACTAACTGATTAACTGACTGACTGACTGACTGACTGACTGACTGACTGACTGACTGACTGACTGATGATGGATAAATGACTGAAGATTTGGTTATGGCATCAGTTAGTAAAATACGTTTTGGTTTACAAAATCTGTGTTTCTCATCCGATCTTAATGACATTTTTTTACAGTTGATCAATGATATATCTGGGTATATTCTATATCAATTGGTATATTTCAACGCTAAATAGGAGAAGTTATTGAAAACATAAAAGACGTTTTCAAATCTTAAGTCTCTAACACTTAAACTCTCCAAGATGTGTATGCTAATCAAGAATATGCATATATATATATATATATATATATATACTTTATGTGGAAGTACCTACTTTCTTCTGGCTGTAACTTACTTTCACAACTTCATTATATCCATTTCCCACTTAAATGGGTTTAGTGCCGGTCATATCTTAAGTGCCTAATCTGACTTATGCTCTTAACTAAAACTTAATTTTAATTTAAAAACGACAAAAAAAAAAGGAAAAGAAAAGATCCTGTTCATGTCTAATTTGAACTCTAGGCTGTACTTGAAAGGACTTTTTTCTTGCGCCTTCCTTGTAACTAAAGCGGCTAATTTGTAATTCAAATGCTTGCCACAAGATGTTAGCTAAGCCACGCCCACTGCCAGCGCCGCATGTCTAATTAAAGCGTGTAAAGCCTTGACCTTTGAACTGAGGACAAGAAGCAAAAACATGCAAAAGCAAAGGGAAAGAAATGTGGCAGAAAAATACCAAACAAAAAATAGAAAAGACCGAGAGAGAGAGAGAGTGAGACAGAGAGAAAAAATGCAGCCAAGTGGCGCCACAGCCATAAATATTGAAGCGGCAAATCGAAGACAGGAAGTGAAATATTTGCGTTGACATCGCTCGCAATATGTTTCTATATGTGTTCATGTGGGCTATGCCCCAGCTAAAAACACATGCCACGTGGTTAAGGAGCAGCTCAGATCCCCATTACAGCTGAGTACAATTCAATTGGGGTGTGTGTGTGTGTGTGTGTGTGAGTGTGTATCTTGAAGGGGGGGGACTTGTTGTTTCAAACGGCGTTATTGTTGTTGTAACAATTGTTCGTAAACGCAATTTCATTTGGCCTGCTGGCTAAAGATGCTCGCTACGTTTCGATACAATGACGATGATGATAATGAAGATGCTGATGAAGATGAAGGCGATGATGATGATGATGACTCCCCCACTTGAATACATACATACATACATACATACATACATGCGAGCATTACAGCTGGAGTGTGAATCATTTCCGTTTGAATTCGGTTCATTGCATGATTTTCACATTAAATGCGAGTCGAGCGCAAGAAGGGAAGGGTTTGAGTGAAGGTGACGGAGATTGGGGAGGGAATTCAGCTCCTTGGGCTGCTAACTCCTGAGCTTCGGTTGGCTGCTTGCCTGCTTGGCTGCTTGGCTGCTTGGCTGGCTGACTGTCAGTCAGTCATTCTGTCTGTCTGTCAGTCTCTGTCTGTCTGGGAGCTGGTCGCCCTCTTCTGCTTGATTGTGTTTTCCTTAACTTATTTTCAAGCGCAATTATTGACGTGTGCCCCTCCAACAATAATAACAATGACAACAGCAGCAACAGCAACAGCAATGACGATAATGATGTTGATGACGATGATGATGATGATGATGATGATAATTGTCTTAAAGTTCTGCGTATTGATATTTTAGCTGTATTTCTTGACTCTACTGCGAAAGCAACTTTAGTTTTCAAATGCTTTGCGCTCGAACGGCTTGAACAGCTTTATAATTGGCCTGGCACTGCGGAAACGGAAGCGCTCATCAAGCCCTTAACAACAACATACACACACACACCCTCACACTCACACACACACGCACACTCCATCACATGTGTATAATAAGAGCGTTTACGTATTATCCAAAATTTAAAGAGAAAAACTCGAAACTGAAACTGAAACTGTAACTGAAAAATTGAACTGAATCTGGGTCTCGGCCTCAGGGTGGGAATGACGGTGATGAGGGTGAGGTATGCTCTGCTGGCAGCGGGTCTAAATAAAAGTATCAACAACAAAACTCTATTTGAAACAAAAACACACAGGAATAACAACAACAACAACAACAACAACAACGGCAACAACAACGGCAACAGCTTTATATACAAATAAAAAAGAAGAAGCAAAACGAATAAAAATAAATCGGTATATAGTACAGTAGTATATGCATAAATACACACATAAGCACCGCAACTAAAATATTTAAATTTGCCATTGAAATGCACAAAACAAACAAAATGGGGGAAAGTACAACAATTATAATACGCCGAATATTAAATACCCTTGATGAAAACTATAATGACAAACCCGATAAATATATATATTCAGACATCGTATGGTAAAGGAAAGCCAATCGAGTGAGTAAAAACTGATGATTCAGTATTTCACATTTGATATATTTATATTATATATTCTTACGTTATGTTTTGGGTGTTTGAATGATAACATTCTACACTAGGGTGTTAGAAAAAAGCACTTCAAATCGGAAAAAATAACCCTGGCAAAACGGAAGTGCAAAGCGTTTCCGATTATAATTTTTTTATTTTTTCCTTTTGTTTTTCTGACATTTTAGCCAGCGATTGGAAGCTGGTTACCGTGGGCCAGGAGACGTTGGAAAAAATGTGCTCGATATAAAGCCCAAATGGGTCAAATTCTGAAATATGTATGTTGTAGGTCAAGTTAAGTCCCTTAAGGCCAAATGTGTACACGCAAGGGACTATCCTGAGAAATGCACCAGAAACTGCAAAAAAGATTTATGATGATTAATATACAACAATATGATACGAATGAAACTAAAAATAAACTTAGTTAGTGTGAGTAAGGTTTGCAAAATTAATTATTATCAATATTTATAACTGTATGTTTAATATTTATCTTCGGCATCGCTGAGACTGGCGGAATGGAAGAGTATCAAGAGCATCTTTGTGTGTCTTAAACAGTATTTAATGTTATATTAATCTTAATTTGGGTACAACAAAAAATACAAAATTAAATATATCCGTTAATAAATAAATAACATTTAAATAAATAATAATGTTGTTGTTGTGATTATAATGTTCCCTGAGGCAAGTGATTAATTCTGTGAACTGCATTTGACTTTTGGTTTCATCCCACTGTGCGAAGCAGCGTCTTCAGCGGCGCTTGCATCGCCAGCTGTCAACGACGCTAGCGGGCCACAAGCAATAACAACAACAACAACAACAACAACAACAACAAGAACAAGCAGAACAAGATGAGCAGAGAACAACTGCAATCATAACACCGCTAAAGAGGCAGAACATAAACAAAAGCAACAACGGCAAACGACGCATCGTAAAATGTGCCCAAAAAAAAAAAAAAAAAAAAAAAAAACAATAAAATGCAGCAGCAGAATTAACGACTTGGCAATACCCTGAAATAAGTAAGTGTATTTGTAGTCTGACAACTACTTAATGATCAACATTTTACTGCCCAATAATTATCTTGTCAATATTTGTGGCAAACATTGTGTAAAGATAATGCAACTGTCACAGATACTGATCAGTAAAGCTTTTTTTTAATAATACATTTTATTATTTTTTTATTATTGTTGTTAACATTTGTATTCAAATGAAGTTCTATGAGTGACTTGACGTGTTGTAACGTTTGGATTACCAATTCAAGAATGATGACACACAAATCTCAATCTTCATCAATATCAGTTAGAAATGGCGAAGATAATTCATTTTGAGCGTAGCTTTAGTGCTAATTGTTCTGGCGAGCTCTTCTATTACTTAAACATACTTTTTTCACATGCTCCAGGTTAAGGTTTATTTGTTATTTTATTGCGTCGGAGTTCGTCTCCAGTCAGCGGTTTGAAACTTGACTTAAGCAATTATGACACTCTTCGAAAAGTAGAGATGAGCAGGGCATGGATGCCTAAATTGTTCAAGTCCATTTTTAAGGTGTAGCAAAGAGAGCACACGCTAACGATCTAACTCTCTCCCTCTAGCCTTCCTCTCTTTCTCTCTCGTAGGTGGTTGATCGCTGATGTGCCCACCCAGCCAGCGTTGCAAAAGGCTCGTTTCAGTGGAAACGCTCGACATTCAACGTTCAACTTTCAACGTTCAACATTCAACATTCGACATTCGCTTCCGTTGTGACAGCGGGCACGGAAACAGCCTCCACGCAACGTTGTCAACAACTCATCCCAAAATTCAATCCATCTCTCTCTCTCTCTCTCTCTCTCTCTCTCTCTGTCTCTCTGTCTCTATGGGTCTCACTTAGCTGGCTCATCGTTTTGGCTCATTGGCATTTGAAGCGTCTCGTGTTTCCGCCGTGGACTTCATCGACTTTGTCTTTGTCTTCGTCAATGTTGCTACTAAGTAAGTAATCCCAATCCCTGGAAAAATGCGCATAAATTCGTTTGAGGCGCTGAACCGATCACACTCGACACACACACACACACACACTCGACACACACACACACACACATGCACAGATGTGTGCATTCTGTTCGACTCATAGTCATTCATTCAATGCTTCATTGCTGTGGTAATTGCTTCCAAATGCTTAAATGCTTTCATTGTTGCTGTTATTGTTGTTCTTGCTGCTGCTGTTGCCTCAATTTCAATCTGTGGCAGTTGCCATGTCTGCCACTCAGTTTCAGTTTCTTTCAAGTTGTTGTTGCATGTCCAACATGTGTCGTCGTCATTGATTTGTCGTTGATGTGCGGCTCTTGTTGCTGCCAACCGAATGGCAACGGGAATGAGCAATGGCAACGGGAATGGGGAACGGGAATGAGCAATGGGGAATGGAGAATTGTGGGGATTTGGAATGATTCTGTGGATAGGTGAGCGGTGGTGCGGCAATAAACTATTGACATTTGTCTGTCACAACGCCGCATCCGCACTCAAAGCACTTCTTATCGAGAGGGAATCTCTATCTATCTCTCACTCACTCTCTCTCTCTCTCTCTCTCTCTCTCTCTCTCTCTCTCTGCATCTCTCTATTTCTATTTTTCATCTCTGCCTCTCTTTGTGGACTCTTGTGTTTTAGGGGGCGTTGCTCGTAAATTTTGTTGCGCCGTCAAACAATTTGGGCATGAAAACAATTTGCACATGGTAACCTGAACGAACCCAGCAGAGAATTCTAGGTATTCTCACTGTGTATACACTCAGAAACATTGCTAAGCTTAAGCCAAAAGTTTCGTTAAATTTCATATAATGTTGTATTGAAAAATATCTGTCAAAAATAGAAGATAACTTGAGAATTCTGTGTACACTCAAAAAAAAACGGCCTTGAGCTGAAAAAATATGTTATTATTTTTCGCAGTGTATGCATATGGATGCGCATGCATGTATATGTATGTCTGTGTGTAAGTAGTGAGGCACAAACTGAGCGAACTGGGTAACTTGCATTCTGGGCCACTCGAAGCGTTTTAATTATGAGGCGGCAACTGTTTGCCGTTGTTATTGTTATTGTTATTGTTATTAATGTTGTTGTGGTTGTTGTTGTTGTTTGTTCTCCGTTGATATTGTTGTTGTTATTGTTGTTAGCTTGAGCTTTCTTTGGTTCTTTGTTCTTCACTGCTCGTTCTTCGTTCGCATCTCTCTTTTCGTTGTTAACGATAATTTCATGTTCACAGCCCCAGCTGTGCCAATTTTTGCATGCGCATTTTATTCAAATTATTCAACTCATTCACAATCAGTTAATTTATGAATAGCATTAACAAGAACAACAACAACAACAACATTAAAAGGGCCTTCAGCTCCATTTTTCAACAGTTCCGCCAACTGATTCGAGGGCGTCTCCATCCAATGTTGCGAATCGGTGTATCAGTTCTAAGTCATTCATTGTGATCGCTTGGTTCGGCTGTGAATGATCGCTGTGATCATTGTGAATCAAAGTGTGAATGTCAAGGCAAATCACAGAGTCTTTGTAAGCAAAGCGTATGAATATTCACAGCCTTCATTTGAGTGATCACAGTATATCACAATGAGAATGAGCTCTTCGAAGCTTAGACAAAATGATCAGAATAAATACCGAAGTCACAATTAATCTTGGTGTTTTTAATCAGTGGGTTTTGTTTGGATAGAGTGCATCCCAATCAATCCCAATCAATGATCAGAGTAATTCAGACCAATACCTAGAGATTTCGCTTATGAGGCATCGTATTCCATTATCTTCTTCTTTTTTTTTGCAGCGCTTTAAGCGTCTGCGGGTTGTGTGAAAGCCAATGGGTTGACGTGGTTATGCAACTGGTAATTATAACGAGTTGTCGGTACACCGAAGTCATTCTGCGGCGTCATATTGGTCACATAGGGTGGATCGCAAGAAATGTCTCTTAGCACCTTGTTCTGGAAGACTTGAATTTGGGTTTTCCACGATTTTGCAGCAGTGCTCCAAAATGGAATCCCATCGTGTCCATGTGGGCACGATGATGCTCCTGTATACCAGCAGCTTCTTGCTCAAGCTGAATTTTCTGGATTAAGCAACCAGTTGAGTTTCGCCCTTTTGGATCTACACGCTGCTGTCGTGATCTGTATGTGTTTGACATTCCTGAGCGCAAACGTGCAGTGCTGAGACTTGTTCTCATTGATGCAGATGCTCCACCGATTGGCCCAGGTACTAAAATCATTCAAGAACCTTTGCGTAACCGCTGCGGCTCTCCAAGCAGTGGTGGAGTTAGCAACGAACACAGGGTCATCTGCGTATGTGGCAAGCAGCGTGTTTCTGGCTACCGGAATCGGCAAGTCCGAAGTGTACAATGTGTACAGGGCAGGTCCAAGGACACTACCTTGCCGTACACCTGCTCCGATGCGGCGGAAGTTTGATCGCTCGCCCCAAACTTCAACCATAAAATAACGGCCAAGCAGGTAAGACCTGACCAGTAAATACTGCACCGATGGTAGCATGGACCTATTTCCATATCTAACACTATTTTCAAACAAAAATTTCAACTGATTGCTGAAAACTGAGATGATGGCAAAATTAAGTTGTGGTCAAGGGACATGAACCAACAACAAGTTAATGCAACTAAATAAAAAGATATAGTGCAACATACCTGTAGTTTTGTACAAGCAAATCACATTTGCAGTAGCTCATTTGCCTATTGGTTGTGGTTAACACTTAGGCAAGCCAGCTCAAGACTTGTGGAGTGACGCTAATGGATTATCATCTTGAGGCAACTGTTCTCAGCTCACAGCTCTCAGTGCGCTGTTCGCTGCTGTGCCAGTTGCATGCATTTCAGTGTTTTTGTGACAGAAGGCCCCATTCCCATATAACACTTTCACAACGTGCCATCGGCCATCGATGGTCTCACTGCCGCCACCCCCCCCCCCCCTCCACCCCTTTTCCACACCTCTACCCTTTCCACAATCCCAATCACTACCACCTTTGGCCAGGGCACCTACTGACTGCTGCTGTCACTTTGTTAGCTTCCGGCTGCTTGCCTCACAATGCTGCTGCTGCTGCTGCTGTTGCATCTGCTGCTCACCAATCAAGAGCGAGTGCGTGGGTGTGTGAAACAGGGGAAAATGAACGTGTGGGGCAGCCGGGGTAGGGAGGGCTAATTTATGCTTGTATATAATATCACTTAAGTCCGCCCGCTTCTGTTCTTGATATATTTATAACGAGACGCTGTTATTGGGGGTCTGTTATCCTTAACAGTCGCTGCGCCTGTTAAGCAAGCAGCTGCTGCTGCTGGCACTGACGCCGCTGCTGCTGTCACTGCTGCTGCTGTTGTCTATCGGCGACCAACAGCAGAGCACGAGGAACAGCACGAGAGCACGAGAGCACGAGGGCACGAAGACAACGACCTGGTTTCATAAAGGAGTCGATAACGCTGTCGTTCGTCGAATCGCTTCGTCGTTGGAGCGCTCGTGTCGGTGTTTTTAGTACACACTCTCGAGAGCGACATTGCGACGGACTTGTTGTTTTTTCATTCTGTTTTGTGTTCTTTTAGTAACATCAGCAGCAGCAGCACATGCGACGCCAGCTCGTTGGGAACAGTTGTTGTTCAAGTATCCGACTGCAATGGGCTGCGCGTGCCGCCGTCTGTTGTGCTCTGTTACCGCTGTTAACGCTGGCGGCGCTGTCGCAGCAGAATTGCGCTGCTGCTGCTGTGACGCTGATTTGACGTAGCTCTTGGACACAGCGAGGCGCGCGTGAAACAAGTTTTAGTACGTGTTCCGCCGTGTTAGCAAACAGTCGTCGCCCCAAAGATTCAAGCGGACGCTGTGTGTCCGTGTGCTGTGTGTGCTGTGTTGATGACTGTGACTAGATGTGCTGACTGTGACTGTGACTAGCGATAGTAGTGTTAGCGATACCGACTGTTAACATCGTGAAGACGCAGCACGCAAAAAACAAATAAAGCCGGACCCAAAAGCCAAACAAGCAGCAGAAGAAGCGTCATAAAAAAAAAAGCGACAACAGAGCGTCCGCATACGACCCCCTGCCCCCCACCCCCAATCACGCCATCTACCCGAGAGCGTGACAAAATCGAAATAATTCTACAAATCGCCAGACATATATATATAACAATATATTTCATAAATATATACACATAGATAAGCGGATATATCTGCAACTGGCTCTAACGCAATTTCTTATCGCATTTTTTTTGCTTGTATTTTTGTGATTATTATTTTTTTTTGGCAAGTGTTTGTTTTGTTGTCGTAGGTTCAACTAACTGAAATATGTACAAAAATCTTTGAATATTTGCATTTGAGTTAAGTGAATAAATTCAATAAATTTTTAAAACCACTTTACTAAAAAAAAAAATAAAAATTATTTGGAGGAATTAATCAATGGAAACTTATCATTAAATATTTTTGTTCTTGTGTGTGCTGAAGTGTGTGTGTGTGTGTATGCTGCTTCCTGTGCAACCGGTCGCAGGCTCCGGCGACAAGTAACAAGCTGCCACTCTGCCGCAAGACGCGACCAGCAGCGCTGCACCTGCAACACAAGTTCAACGCGTAAAAAAAAGAGAAAAATTCAAATAAAACAGAGGAGCAACGCAACAACAACAACAACGAGAAAATCTTACAAAAAAAGAGCACAGAAAAACCCGTTTTTTCGGGAAGCTGCTAAACTCGAACAGGCAACAAGAGGCAACAACAAAACAAGCCGAGATTGAGCCGCAGGCAGCAAGGCCGCCCCAACAATAACAACAACAAAACAGACTTTTTGTTGTTCGCATTTTTCCTGCAACTTTTCCTCTGGACACTTTCTTTATGGTAAGTTATTTATATACCTAAAACGACACAGCTCGCGGGACTCGCGGCTAGTCAGGCTTACAGCTAAGTCTTTTGGTTAAGAAACTTTTAAAGCGCTGAAAAGTATGCTGCAATTTTTGGGTCACTCACCCTCAGGTGCCATTTGCATGTGCATGTGTGTGCGTGTGTGTGTGTGTGTGTGAGTGTTTGTATGTGTGTGCTTGCTCGCAATGCATTTTGCGCTCTCAACCAATAACCGCTATTAATTTCAATCAGAGCGTAACACAGTTGATGACGAAAATTTCAATTCCAAATTATTTTCAATATCATCACACTACCCCTAACCCCTACCCCCTACCCCTACTCCACCACGCCAAAAGTTCAAATGCCATATTAATGTTTTCACATTGAATTTGAATGACATTATAATCAAGAGGCATCAAGGGTAATTCGCTTGCAGCCTCAGCCACAGGAGCATGAACTACCAAAGGAAATTATCCAATTAGCTGATCCGATGTCTAATGGAAATATTTGAACAAGCGTGTGCGTGTGTGTGTGTGTGTGTTGCACAGACACGCATTTTATTTTATTTATTGTGGATGCACCATTCGATTGCATTTTATACTAATTTGTACAAATGTCATAAGTGATTTCAATAATAATCCAAATGCAAATATTCGCAATGCTTTCGGTTACATACAACTCGGAAAAGCGATAAGTTGTGGAAAATTATGGTACAGGGAGAAGAAAGTATATACATATGTAGATCAGCAGCAACTGTCGCAATTAAGAAATTTACCATACTCAAATAAACTATTTCAATTTACATTTTGAGTGGATGCTAGGATTATAAATTTATTGTTTGAGTAAGCTTAATTAATAAATCTTTTCCCAAGCGGTTTTCTGCTTTACGCCGACTTCATTTGGCCCAAAATCGTTGCGATTAAAGAAATTTTGCTGAGCCACATTTCACTCGAAGCACTTAAATCGAATGCTGCAATTTAAGCCCCAATCAGATTGGCTAACTTTTGTGTGCTGTATTTATATTTTATGTATTTATTTTTGTTTGTTTTTTTTTGCCAATTGTCAATGACAAAGTTGTTTGGTGTTTTGCTGTTGTTGTTGTTGATGTTGTTGGCACACTAAAAACGCTGCCAATCAAATTTGCGTGTCTTACATGCCTGCCTGCTGCATGCCTGCTGACTGCCTGCCCTTGCCAGGAGCACCTGGCCTCTATCATTCCCCCACCCCCACCCCCACCCCAACTCCCTTCTCCCGCTCCCCTTGCATGTGGGCTTTCAACTATTCGCGCACAAAATGTGGCTTAGACCACAACAAAGCAGCGCTAGCAGCTCTGCATCGAAATGAAGTGCGGGGTGGTGTTGGTAGGTTGATTGAGACTACGGGGGGAAGGGATTGGGTAAAGCCAAGGCAGCAGAGTAAGTACAAACCTCAAAAAAAAAAAGAGAAAAAATCAGCAAACGAGTACAAAATATTTTCGACGGGGACTAAAAGGCGCTGAAAATGTTTTTCAAGTGCGTCCTCAGCTTGCACACACTTGATAGACAGATACACACACACACACACACACACACACATAAAAGCCACTCAGTATATGTTTAGGTACTTAAATATATCTGTATATATGTATGTATATATATATATATATGTATATGTATATGCATATTGCAGTGTTCTTTAAGCTCAAAAGCGTCCAATTGCCTTTGGGCATCACTCAAAAAAGAAATAAAAAACTGTTAAAAGAGTAAAGCAAAAAAAAAAAAAAAGAAGAAACGACTCCAGCTGTGACCCGACTGTAAAATACTCTGTTAAATAGTCTTTGTGTTAGCCGTTGGATGACATACTGAAAGCAGTCGACGGTGATTTTATTCTGTGTCAGTCATATGAGTAAATTGATTTCATAGATAATTTTTACACACTCTAAAACTATTTAGGAAAAACTAATACCCAAAACCTGTGACTCTACTACTGTGTGTGCCGAAATCTGTTTGCGTTTCTCCAAAGAACTCTTCAGCAATTCAGCAACACAAATGTTGGCTAAAACCATGACACATAGATATAATGCCCGGCACGGCTACATAGACGACCCAGAAGATTGAGCTGTGTGGTAAATATAGTTGTATCCAAATTGATTATCTGTAGCACCAGCGCAAGAGTAACCCACCCAATTGGCCCCATTTATGAGTGAACAGGGTGTAAAAAAGTAAAAAACTTTTCGAGTGCTTAAAAATGTGGAGCATTTGCGCTTCATAAGCGCAACACTGGCTTGACTACGTGAGATGCGGAGTGAGAATCGGAATGGAAAGCGGAACGCGCCCAAACTTTTCTAATCAAATTAACAGAGAATTTGAATCTGTTGCGTCTGTCAGTGTGTCTGTCTGTCTGTCTGTCTGCTTGTCTGCCAGTTGTTGTTGCTGCCGCTCGTAACTAGGCAACCACAATAAGTGAAAATTATCAAAGTCAATTATGTAGTCACATAAACCAAGTGCCCAAGAGAAGCCAGCACACCCACACCACCACCACACTCACACACACACACACATACACAGAGAGAAATACACGCAGACAGAGGCACGCAGACTTACATAAATAATGCTCATCATTTGTTGCTGTATTTTGGCCAAGCTAAAACTTTTACCATAGCCCCAGCGATTTAAAGTGCGCCACACACACACACACACACACACACACATGTATAGCTGACCTTGGAGTGCTTGCGATCTGTTGGCTTTTGGGCGTTGAGCGTTGAGCATCGCCATTTGCCACTGGCATCATATTTATTTATATAATAAAAACGCAAAAAGTTCCTGCATAAAACTGAATTACCGGAAATTGGCCAAAGACAGCAGCAGTAGAATCAGCAGCAGCAGCAAATTAAACAACAACAACAACAACAGCAAAAGGAAATACGAACAGCGAAAAGTAGGTGGCCAAAAAGTTGTTACCTACTTTTCGCTCTTCTGCTGTGCCGCCTCTGTGCCCCCTCTCTGCCCCCTCTCTTCCACATCTCTCTCTTTCTCTCTCTATCTTTCTCACACACTCTTTGCCTTTTTTTATTTTTATATTTGCTGTATTATTTTTTGTTTCTGATTCGGTTTACGGGCGCACAAAGAAAAAAACCAAAAACTAAAGGCGCATCGTGTGAGGCAAATAAAAGTCAAGAAACTAGCGCAAAAAACTTTTGTTCAAGCGGCCAGCCAAGCAGACACCAACTGAGCGAATTAGACAGAAAGGACAGACAGAGACAGCGAGTGCGAAGGAGATGAGAATGCGGACGGCGGTGTGAGGAGTGGGGAGTGGGGAGTTGGGAATGGGAAAAGGATAGGCACACAATGCGCTGTTAACAAACGGCGCGAGGCTGAGCAAAAGGAGCATAGGAGGAGAGAGACCGAGATGAGCGAGAGAGAGTGAGAGAGAGAGAGAGAGAGTCTGGCAGTGCGAATGAGTGCGAACGAGTGCTGAACAAAGGGAATTGAAAATAAGAGAGATGACAATAACAAAAACAAAACAAAATAAAAAAAGGAAAGCCAAAAATGAAAAAAAAAAAAAGGCTAAGCAGCTGGTAGCTCCACTTGATCCCTGGCTGCCTCCACTTCCACACCCACCCCCTCGCTCTACCCCTTCACTCTTAAAGGTAGCAATGACACAGTGGCAGGGGCAAGGCAGCGGGCGCCGCATGTTTCTATCTTACAAGGAATTTCAATTGCTTAAATTTGGGCAATAGGTCAATTCTGGGATATGAATGGCAAATTGAAGATGCACAAATAATCCGAAATAAAAATGCTTAACTAATAATATTAACTAGTCTCTAATATAAATATGCATATATATATATATATATATATCTATAGATATATGTATGTATATAGCAGAATTACTCGAATTTTGACCACAACCTCATGAGTGTATTATAACGTCCAGTGACTGACTATAACGTTAGGAAAAACTATGTTAGCACAATTTCTACCAATATCCCAAAGCAAGAGTGCTCCAGTCGAGAATGCTCGACTGTGAGCACATTTGCACCTTTCCATGATATCTTTTTTTGTGGCTAAAACCGAGTGGTCAACAATCTCCCTCATCTCCTTCACTTTTGTTTCAACAACGAACTTCTTTTTTAGCTTTGAGCAGCTTACATTAAATAAACAGAAGTGTAGTCAACCAAATACGAACTGTAGTCTTATACATTACCATATCATTTATATCCAGTTTATAATGTTATATAAAATGCCAACACAAGTTTATCAAGCTTCTCCTCTTTGTTTTGCTCATTGTTTTAGAACTATTCCATCTATTCATGTTGTCGTATCCTAGGCAAAGCATACTTTTGCTAACATAACATGCTAACCAATAAAAAAAAGTTAACAATTTTCCTAATTTATTTTATCTACTTTTGATAAATGCTTGCTGCTCACATAGATGGTTAAGAACTATTTAATTAAATTAACTGTTTTGTTGCGGGCCAACAAAGCTGCACAGTCTCTAGTGCAATAACTTGGCGGCACACTTTAAGTCTTGAACCTGAGTGGCAAAAAGTTGAGCTATGCCAAAGTCGCAAAATCTTAAGCGACATATGTATAATATACTACCACTTGCAGCCAAGAAGAAGAGCACTTGCCCCGTGCAGCTGAAACCAACCGAGTACAGAGTTTTCTTTCTTTTACTTGTTTTTCATTTTTTTTTTTTTTTTTTGCCAAGTTGCAGTTGAAGTAGACAATGTCCAATGTGCCTGGGTCCAGGCTGACCAAAACTTTTGCCCAATGCACCAGTGACTCACTCTATGTATGTATGTATAGCTGCTTAGCTTGTGGTTCAGAGGGGATGGGTGGATATGGGGGAGAGGAGGTTAGCTGCAAGTTTCTGCATAGGCGCGTTGGCCATATAAACAATGTCAAGCCAACAACAAGCAACACTACGACAAACTTTTCTAATCTAAAAAAGCACAAAGCCAAACACAGCCGAATAAAACAAGAAAAACCTCAAGAAGTATGAAGCTAAAGCAGCTGAAGAGGAGCAAGTGGAATCAGTGGCAGAATGAGTGGGAGGAGGAGAGCAGCGCGGGTATAAAATAAAATTATGCCATTAAATTTTCATGTCAATTACAAACTGCGCAAAAAAAAAGCAGAAACAAGAAAGAAAAGAACAAAAGTTAAGACCAACAGCAAGTAAAAAAGAACAAACAAAAAAAAAAAACAGTTATCTTGTGCATGCCCAAAGGTGACATACCCTGGCAGACTGGAGCCCAACTGCTGGCGTATAAATGGATTCGGGAACTTTATCGACTCGACTATTAAGAATCGATTTATATGATAGTTAAAGATGGAATTTATGGAAGAACATGCACAAATGTGTGCGAATATTAATCGGCAGAATAGAAAGTTTGTGTAGGGTTGTGGGGCGTTGACACGCCCACTTAACGGGCTGGCTGACTAGCTGGCAGGTGACAAGCACAAACTGAAATTACGTTCAACGCCAAACACGATGAAAACCAAAACAAATGTGAGTCCTTGGGGAATGCAAAATGATAGCATACACACATACACACATGCACACATACACACATGCACACCTACACACATACACACAAACACACACACACTCACACACTCACACAGAATATGGCTGCGTCATGTCCAAGCACTTGTGATTGATTAATATGCTAAGTGCTTATGCATTTGATAGATGAAAAGCAACTTTACATACATATATGTATATGCCCATGTACCCAATTTTTCCCGTATTATTTGAAAATAATTTGTGTGTCGACAATTAACAGTTAATTAGGAAACGTAAACCAGCAATCTGACAAACGTACAGTTAATTGCCCTGCACACATATGGCATATTTCAAAGAAAGTTGGGAAGAATTCGGTAAGCCCAATTTTTAATTACTTTGCCTTAGAGGTCAAAACTTGACCTCAGAAATCAGTTCTAAACACTTTTAGTCCTTCCCTTAACTGAATAGTATACATTGCAAGCAAGATCCGTTAACCGGGGGCAGGGATTTCTGAACTGCCATCAAGTGTCAAGCAATTAAGAATCGCGTGCGAAACGCGCTCGCGTTCTTCAAGCGTTTTTTATGCAATTTGCATTTGCGATTGATGCCAATTTGTTGTGGTTGATTATCGTTGATTGGTATTATTGTACTGGGGGCACTTGCATTGCTTCTGTAACTTGTGTTTAAATAATCAACCAGCATTCTATTGTAGCTTAAGATACACATTTTTAAAGCATTTTCCACTGTTAACCGCCCGCCCGCCCACCCACAGCCCTTCCCTTGAGTCCGCAATCAGGCGCATAGTGAGCACTTACTTATACTCCATTCTTATGCAGCGAAACATTTTCTCTTATGCTGCGCATTCGAATGACCTGCTCAATGTGTCACGCCCACAGCCTCCACACACATATACATACATATACTTGGACACACTCGCATACACTACTTAATAATTCAATTCATAGGCCCAGTCACGGGCTGAGCGCCGCATTTGCAGTCGCAGTCACGAATACCAAATTTCTCGATGGTGGCTTACTCGCATCCTGGCCGCATCTTTGCTGAGATACATGGACTCTAGATCAGAGACCCACCACCAGCAACCGCAACCCACCCAGGCAGTCAAGTCAGCCTGACCGAATCCAGGAAGTCGACCAGCCCTGACTTCTTGCTCGTGTTTTTATTTTTTGGCCGAAGGCTTGGCCATTTCACCTGAGTGGGGCAGCTAAGGAAACAAACAAAACGAAGCGCAAAAGTAGCAACAACAAAAAATACCGCTACAAAAATTGAGCAAAATATTTGTTGACTTTTATGTATTTCCTTTTTTTATTTTGTTTTATTTTGTGTTTTGTGTTTTTTTGTTTTTTTTTTTGCTGTTTGCCTTCATTTGCATATAAAATTTTTATGTTGCGCCCGAAAGCGTTTATTTGCTTTGGCATTGGCTTTGGCTTTGGCGGTGGCTAACAGTCCGGCTTGAACTGCAGTTGCTATCATCCTCACCCCCAACCCACCCCGGGCCCCCCCCCCTCCTTTCTGCTTATTGCGCAACGCATTCATTTGGTTTGACGGACTTGCCACATTCATTTTGCGGTCATCTCTAATACAAATAAACGTGCCACACGCACACACACACACACACACACACACACATACACACACGCGCACGCAGATAGACAGCTTTATGTATAGCTTCGTCGTAGTTTTGGCCACGTTTGATGTATCTGCGGGCATCAACTCAATTTTTCGGCCAGGCTCATGTTTTATTTTGCGCACATTATGGCAAATCATTTCATTTGATGCGAACACACACACACACACACACACACACTGAAAACCAAAACAAAAAATAAATAAGAAAAATAATCGAATAAAATCATTAATGTGCGCCAGATACCAACTATTAGATCATTCGCATTAAAGTCAATTTTGCAGGAAATAAATAGGAAACAAGTTAGAATGCTCTAGCCAAAGCAGCTGGACCTGGAGCTGTTGCCAGCTAGCTGATAGCAGATTGTTCAATGGTAAACCTCGTCTTTTTATAGGATTGAGCTACATAATGTATTGGATGGCAAAAATTGATTTAAGAAAGATAGCATAGCTCTTTACACACACCTTTCAATCTCACTCACTCTCACTCTCTCTCTCGCTCTCTGCTTATTTCCATCTCGCTCCCACCTTATCTCCATCTGTATCTCAACGCATTGACAACACTATTTAGTTTTTACCTAATTAACCGCTAATACCCAACACAGGAATCCAATATCGTACTTTCTTATCTAAATGCTTATCAGTACGTAAGTTATGGTTTTACGTATCCAAAGTCGTTCAGAGTCCCTTCCCCTGATAACGCAACCCTCGCCCTCCCCCTCTGCACAACCAAAAGCGATTAATTGGCTTATTTCGAAAAGTGCTGCATACTTTGTGGCGCACTGAGCTGGGTGGTGGGTTTGTGGGCTTATTTATTTTGAGCTGCTCTCGACGACCCACAAATCAAATTGCATGTGCACACAGCACAATCGTGCCGCAGCGTAGCCACGCCTACACCGCCCCGTATGAGGGAAGCTAAAGGCGTCGCGCCTAGGCTATCAAAAAATGAGGAGTTCGGTTTTACAACGTTGAGCAAATTTAATTTGCACACAAAAAAATTTGCAAACTGTTGGCTGCGTCGCAAAATCACACATACATAAGTATATGCACACACCCGCGCGCGCGCACACACACACGCACACACACACACACACACACACACACTCACTTAGTCATGTTAATTTAGTTATGCTTAAGTATTAAAAAGAGATTTTTGAGCTCATTGAGTCAAAAAACTTTGCAGAGGCCACAGCTTAAAAACTTTTACTCCCAACAGCAAGAGTGACAGAAAATGCCTGAGCAAGACAGGCAGACAGAAGGAGATAATAAGAGAGAGAGAGAGAGATGGAGAGAGATATGCATGGTCTAAGCGTAATACAGACAGTGTAGAGGGAGATAGCTAGCTGAAACTATTTAGGAAATTTGTTTTAAGTTTGATTAAAATTATAACAAGCAGCCAAGGAACTTAAAACTGTGCTCCTCTGCCCTGCCACCGCGCCTGCCCCTGTCCCTCACTCTGCTCAAGTCGCTGCTGCTGTATATGCTTTCTGGCAAATTAGTTGTCCATGTGCTCTGCCATCGAAATCCACTCTCGGAGCATAGTTGAGAGCTGTCTGCAAATTTGCCAAGCGTCAGACAGACTCTAAACTGAGCCAGCGGCCAGTCTGGCACATATTCCCACATTTGTCCATTCATTCGTGTATCCATCCATCCATCCATCCATTCATTCATTCATTCATTCATTCATTCGTTCATTCATTTATTTGCCGTATGCCAGACTTTGTGGTGAGAGCCGAGTCTGCATTTAAATCATTTAAGTATTTACAGTCAGTTGAACTCAGTTGTGTCCTACGTCACCTACGCACACAAACACCCATTTAAGATGTGGTTAGTATTATACTCAGCTCACAAAGCCAAAAATGGGTAACTTGATTACTTGATTACACTTCATCACCAGCAAAGCATCGATAACGTAGAATTTTCTATCGATAAGTTACTAAAGGAAGTAAGCTTAACCACAAAATAACTAAAAATTTCTAAACATAAATTGTAATTGATTAATTGCGAGTCCAAAATATGATAATTAATGGTTGCAACATAAAAAGAAGATAAATAAGGAATACTATCGATCGTGTAACCAATCGATAACTTTAATAAATTCAAGTATAATAATATAAATTTGCGATTTATATGTTTTTCCAGCCCGAGAGTACGAACAGTTTCTGACGTAATTTAATAGCCAAATGTGTCTTAGTACTTCTTTGATGACTCATTCTGTTTATGTCAGCCAAAGTAGCTTGGCAACACTTCTTTATTACTCGTTAATAAGCTTGAAAGGTTTTCTAAGAACTGTTCAAGGATTCCCTTTGAGATATATGTATGTACGTGGTTAATTGAATATGTTGCGGACAGCCTCAGAATTTTTGATGAATTTTACATAATTATAGACAACAACTAGTTAATAAACTTTCAGCAGAGCTGAAGTAAATTACGCGATGAATATCGACGTGCATTCGATGAATATTGTAAATTGTGGGATATTATTATATATGTATATATATTCTGGACAACGCAGAACAAATAATGTGAACATCAATATAAATAATTCTTTGGATTTTTTTACATTTGTTTAAAAAAAAGTTTGTCATTAAAAACTCTGCTTGTATGTATTTGTATCTATATATATATATATATATATATATATATATATATATGTGTGTGTGAGTGTGTGCTAAAGGGGCGTATGTTTTCGGCTTGTTAGCTTTTCGCTTTTAAGTAGTTCATTTTAAATTCATATTAATACACAATCACTTTAATCTGATTTTTATTAATTTAATATTATTTTATTAATTTCAAAAGCGTCAAACTTAAAAAACTCTTAATTTAAATTTACTTAGCTTATTTATAGTTTTAGTTTACTTTAGGAAGAGGTTTTTCTTTCAATATATCTCGAATCTATATAACTTTTTTCTTTATTTATTTGGATATTCGAACCCACTTTTGGATCCTTATACATACTTGACTATATGTGTAACGAACCAGTACACATGTCTCTTGAGCTGCTCTCTCTCTCTTCTACTGAAGCCCACTTCCCCTTATATAACAATTTATGATGTCGTTGACAGTTTGTTGCTGTTGCTGCAATGCCACAAAATATGTTGTACATAAAATATACAAATTCATTAAAAACAACCAAACACAACCACCACAAAACAGAGTTAAGTTTATTTGTTTAAAGCACCAACTACAACAATAACAACTGTTGCAAATTAAAATTGTGTTGCGGGGCGTTAAACTCCATACATAACAAGAACAACAACAAGTACAACAACAAGACCAACAACAAGAACAACAACAAGAGCAACAACAACAAGAACAACAACAAGCACAACAACAAGAACAACAACAAGCACAACAACAAGAACAACAACAACAAGAACAACATAACATCAAAACTGGCCAACCAATTGTTGACATGCCTGCAGTTGTGACCAAAAAACAACAGCAAAATAATTAAAATTAAAATAAAATTTGTTAAATGCAAATAAAAAAAAAAAAAAAATCATAAATAAATTATTAAAACTGCACAACAAAAAAAAAACAAAATGGCAAAAATGATTCAAGAAATGAACAAAAAAAATAATAAAAAAATACTTGACGCTTTTAAGCAAATAAATGTTTTTCAATTTGTTGCATGCTGGGCGTGGCAGGTTGCAACTGTGACTGTGGAAAGCCGGAAATGCGCCATTGTTAACGGCTCGTCGCCTGCGTCCTGCATGCTGCATGCTGCATGCCCCACGCCACTGCTGAGTTGTCGCATAAGCGCGCTTAATATTTTACGTGGCCACAGCAATAAAAACTCTATTATTATAAATATTTAACAATTGTGACAATTGTTGTTGGTATGCGACACGCTTAACGCTCATTGTTCTTGTTATCCTGCGCGACTGCCAACAGCCGTTATTCCGGCCAGGCCAGGCCCAGCCCGAATCCAGGCTCGTACTTGTGCGCAACGTGCAACGCGCAACGAGCAACGCATGCACAGCAGCTGCAATTTTCACGCTGCACGCTCGCTGCGTTTTAAGCAAGTTAATGTGACACTTTGCCACAGTTGCACACACCCACACACACACACATTTAAACATGTGTGTGTATGTGTGTGTGTGTGATACTTAATACTCGATTGAATTTTCAACAAACAATTGGGATGCACCGAGGTGCAACAAACTATAATTTTGGTATGTGATTTAGTTCCGGGTCCTAGCGAGCCACACGCTTACCGATAAGTCACGAGTGCAACTCGTGAGTCGTGTCACGATATCTCTCGGCATGTCACGGTAGGTCACTAGCATTGACAATTATATATGCCACGGGCAGAATTAAGTGAAACTCGACTGAGTTCAGATATGTAGGAGCATATAAGTTAAGATGCAATAATTATACTGTATCCAGACGATCAACATTTTTTGATTCCAATCTATATATCCGTTAACTTATTGAGAATTTTCATCGCAACGATATGGGTTAGACTATTTTTTACTTGATTTGTTATCCGCTCAATATGTGACAAATTGTCGAGCTCGAGAATAGCCTAATCTTAAGGATCCACTTTCAAACACCACGGCTGAAACAAAATATTCTTCAAGTTTGTTTGGCCCAGAAAGAAACAGATATCAACGAATTGAATCGTATAAGTGCGCATGAAATTATATTTACTTGAGTAATGATAATGATACACATTACATTTAAGTATACAAAATACACTCTGAAAAATATGCAGTGTCATATTTAGAAAATTGAGTGAATGCAACCAAATTTTCTTGTTCCTTTTATTAATTAAATGGAAAATTTCATAAAATTATCAACGCTTTAACCAAATCGACAATTCTATTAATATGATTCCATTTCAGATATTTATAATGTTTGAGCTAAGTTGTAGTTCTTGGCAATTGTTTTTCTGAGTGTCGTCAATTAAAAGCATTTCAGATGAAAGCTTTTGGGGGCCTAATCATAGGGTACCAGGCTTACCTTTGGCCAGTAGCTGCGAAACAATTAAATACGGCCGAGACACAACGCTCTTTTCGTTATCGTTTTAATTTTCATTTGTGTGGGCGTAGTAAGCTCACCCCCACACACACACCCCCCGACCCGGCGGTATCACCGTAAAGTATTACATCGCCGGGGTGGGTTGCTTAACTAGGCACTCTACGTCCACGCTGCTTAGTTTCGGAAATCACTCGTAGTGCACTCCGCCTATAAGGTGCAGAGCGCTGCTTTCTCAGTCATTTTTTATTGGACACTACCGTTGCTCATATAGGTGCATATGGTTATCTTTACAATCAGGGAGGCCATGCGAGGGTTGACCCCTGCCCTTATGGGTCAGGAGAGTGACATCTGAACCTGTACTGTCAACTTAATGACGACGAACCAGAAAACCTAGAATATTGCTGCCGCCAGCCTAAATTTCACAGGGGGTTTCAGTAGTCGTACCCCAAGGCATCACTGATGCTCAAAGGTTATCCGGGGGTTACCTGGCCTACAACCGGAGGTCACGAGTTGCTTGCACTACACAGGACAAGAATCGACTTGGTCATTGACGATCAAGAACTTTTCGCCTACAAGAGATACTTATCCAGGTAGTGTCATCCCCGTGTCATATCAGTCGCCTCATACGACAAGCTATTACTCGCTGTGGGTGGTATTCTCATGCCCGCCAGCCACACTGTGTTGTTTGTGTGTGTGTGTATGTGGGTGCGTGTTTTGGCATTATATAAAATGCGATGTGAAGCCCCAAAATTGAATTTAATGTACGTGCATTAATTGCAGCGAGTACAAGCGAGTTGCCAATTGTGCATTGCCCCCCTCTGGGCCCTCACTCTACCCGCCACCCCCCACCCGCCACGTAGGCCTAAAGCAGCAGCTGGCGTCCATCGTGTGTGCAACGCTATGCAATATGCAATATGCAAAATGATGGCTGATTATTTTTGTGCAGCTCATCAGCGTCCATTGCAATTTGGCAATTGGCCGGCCAAAACAAAAGCTTACTGAAATTCAGTTGAGCTCTGGCCTGGATGATGATCATGATGATGACGATGATGATGATGATGATGATGATGCTGTTGTTAGTTGCTGCTGGCTGCTTGCTGCTTGCAGCTTGTTTCCTGTTGCTGATGCTGATAATGATGATGATTAATATGCGTGGTGACAGGATGGCTGGCCCCAACATCAAAACCGGAACGCATCAAATTGAAAACCCCATAAAACACTCAATTTATTTAAATTGCATGTGATTGACAATGGAAAGACGCCCTGCCAGCACCTCCTGCTCCTCTCTCTCTCTGCCCTCACACTGAGCACTGTTCTGTTGTTCGCTCGCATTGTAACAATAACAAATTTTATATTTTTCTTGTGAACTCTTTTCTTTTTTATTTTCTGCCTATTGGCGGTTGTCGACAAGAAGGGGAAGGGTGGGGGGAGGGTGTCTTATTAGCCAAGCAGGACACGTAACGCGTGGCAGGGCAAAAGGCGACAACAATAAAAAATTGAATATGAATGAGAGAGCATCAAAGCTAAAGATCAGCGCAAAGCTCCCATCACGAACTTAACAATGCCCTTTAAAGCCAAGACAAGTCCAATGTGAAGATAGAGAGTTGGCTTAAGAACAGTCCAAAATATGCTTACGTGAATTTATGTTTGAAATGTGAAAAGAATGTTGAAATTATTAAATCGTACTACTTAATTTTTAAATTATTATTACTAAAACAAAATCAATAGAATGGAAAAATTGAGTAGTTACAACTGTGAATCGTGGATACTTATGCTTATCAGTTATTTGAAGAAAGTTAATTGCGTTTTCAAGATGAAATGAATGGAGTACTAGTAAAGCACTCACACATACAGCGACATACACTTCTTCAAACACTTTTCACATCACCTTCTCAGCTATTTCCAAAGTTTATAGCGTAGTCAATGTGCTTGTTTTGCATAGGAGTCGACGATGTTAGTAAGGAGGGTACAGGGCACTGACAAGGGCAGGGGCAAGGGCAAGGGCAGGCGATGCGGAGAAGTTGGGGGTGGTTGGGGGGTCGTGTCTGCGACAGCATCATCCGCCCAGTGCCCGTGCTCTTGTCCGTGCCAGTGACGCGCTCGCATTTGTCATAAACATAACTCAGCAATTGCCCACGCCCCAATGCGCCCACGTACGCCCATCAATTGTCGTTTTTATCAGCGTTTCATGTCGCGTTCGTAATTTTTTGGCTTCTGGTGTACGAGGGGCAGGGGACAGAAGGCAGAATGCAAGTAGGGGGAGGGAGTGGCACATTCGACAGTATTACGTATTTCGTATTATTGACGCGAGCTTCTCCCGCAGCCAGCGCTGCTTAGTCAGCGTATCTTCTGCGTCGCTGTTGCCGTTGGCAGCGCCGCATTAAAATTTTAAAATGCTTGCGCATTTTTTTTTTCATTTTTCTTCTTGTTTTTCGGTGTGTTCAGTTCTTGTTTTAACCACTGCTTTGCCGCTCTCTTTCTCTCTTTCGCTCTTTCTCTCTCTGCCTCGCCGCTTGTTACGTATCACGCCTTCGTATTATTGTTGCTGCTGACGTTGTTGTTGGCGCAACAATTGCCAGCTGAAGAGCCGGTATAAGCATTGCAAACACACACACACACACACAAACATGCGCGCACACACACATGCCCAAAACAGCACAGAGAATAGGGCACAATTTAAAGCTTTAAAAATATTTACTGTACAATCGGGAGCTTCCTTTGGTAATTAAAGCTCTACAACTGCTGTGCTGCTGCTTCTCTTGAGATGGTTGAAAAGCTTCAAGTTAAATTCCAAATGCTCAGCGCTGTTGCTTGTTTGTATTCGGAGTGAGTGTGCGTGCGTTTGTGTGTGTGTGTGTGCGTATGTGTGTGTGTCTGTTGGGGATGAGGGCGCAAAAGTGAAAGTCAAACGAATCTAACTTCAAAGCTTGGCAATTGCTGTTGTTGTTTTATTTGGGGCATTTATAAAGCCAAGGCGAGGGATCAGACAGCAATATACAAACATGGCTGAATACATGTATGCATATATGTATGTATGTATGTGGTCTATACACAAAATGTCAAAAATAGACACTGATTATCTAATCACGATGTTATGTTTTTGTTTTAATCTGTGTATATTATATATATTTACTATTATTTGATCATTTAATCATTATTAATTCGGCCAGTTGACATGTCAGCATCCGCAATGTGCATATGCATACTTTAGCCATATTCATTTAACTGTCATTTTTCTTAAACCAATTTTAAGCCCAAATCTAAACACAGATATATCATTTAATGATTTGTTTTGCGAGTGTTTTTAAATTAAAAATACATACATGCCCAACCAGCATTTTGTTTGCATGAAATGTTCATAAATATATATAATAAATATATCACACATAATGTGTTGCCACAAATTAAAGTGCAGAATTATAGTATGCCAGCGAACCAATAATCTCAGTTGTATCTTTTACCTTTGCCAAACGAATGGCGAACGAATTTTTGCATAAGGATAAAACGAGTATTAATTGGTGTTGCACGGCAAGTGCATCTGCTGCACGTGGCAAGTGCTGTTCCACTGGCAATTTCTGGTTGGTTGGGTTGGTTTTCCTCTTTCAATTGAGTGCATTCATAACTTTTCATTTACATTGTTTTATTGCTTGTTCTTGGGCTTTTTTGGCGAAAACTGTCAACTGCAACAATTGAGTGAGCATGAAAATTTCATTGCCTGCTTTTAGGCCGAGGCGAATAATGCACACATACACACACACACAAAGAGAGAAAGATTTGCCACAATATTTTTAGCAATGCCAAACACACACAAGCGCACACACACACACACACACACACACAGACGCACGCACGCAAGTAGCACAACCCTCAAAGGGTTGATAAAAGCCAGCCAACAAGCAAACACACACACACAAACAAGCAAACAAACAAGCAAACAGTGAAGAGCTAACCGGAGCCACATTGCCCCATTGCATGTTCCGGGCGCATCCAACGGAGGCGCATAAATTTGTCGAGCAATCCAAAAAGCATGTGCCTGGCTACTTTTGTTGCCCCAGACAGACTGAGAGCGATAGAATGAGAGAACGACAGAGAGAAAGAGAGAGAGAGAGAGAGAGATGGAAAAGCGAGAGCATGTTGCTGTATTTGTCAGATCGTGAAACAATCATAACTTCCTCTGCCGCTTGGCTACTTTTTTTTGGCAGCAGCAGCAGTTTCTGCCTCTCAGCCACCATCTCGTTCTCCTCTGCTCCTACCCTAAAACACGCATCTAACACGCCGAGCAACGTATTGCGTGCTGCATACATTTGTTTGGACACGCCTCCCCCTGCCCGTCATCCTTCCCCAGTTCCCCACTCCGATGCTACGGCCAGCTGCAGTTTTGTGAAAAATTCATTGAATCAAGCGAGCAGAATTGAAAGCCTACATAGCAACAACAACAACAACAACAACAAGAACAACAAGAACAGCATCAACAGAAGCAGCATCGACATCAGCAACAGCAAGATAATAGAGATAGAGAGAACGCTTAAAAAAACAACTCCCCCTCCCCAAACCCCTAAACTCTGAACTAAAATTCCCCAGAAATCTAGTTTTTAACTCAATAAACAGCAAGTTATGTGCTTCAGTTTTTCGAAATATTACAAAGGATGTTTTCAAATCAGAAATATATTTTTTAGAAATATATATTTCTTGAAAACAAAAAATGTAAGAGCAAAATTTCTAATTTTATTTAGAAATTTAGTTTAATTTAATTTAGAAATAATTTGTGGCGCTCAAAAAAGCTTTCTAGTTTTCAGTCAAAATTTGAATTATTTTTTGCGATTCATTTTTCCCTGCGTGTACTGTTGGCATCTGGTCGCTTGGTATATGGGCAGAACGTGGCTTTTGCATTACTTTGGCTGCTGAAATATTGCGTATACGCAACTCATTTGCGTGCCCCAAACGGAATACTCTGGGCGACAACGCACGACAGCGGCAACAAAACTAACGGCACTAGCACGCCGCTGCCTTATCAGCAAGCAACGGTGGCAGGGAGTGGGCGGGGTATATGGGGGGGCATGTTTGTGGCACGAGTGCAGAGGGGATTGCTAGTACCACAAACAACTTTGATTTCCTTGCTAGGGTCTCAATTATTAATGAGCCACAGATACATAAAATTACTTTCGCCTGCGCTCTGGACATAACTTCGCATGCCCACTGGATATGAGTGTGAGAGTGAGTGTGTGTGTGTGTGTGTGTGTGTGTGTGTGTGTGTGTGTGTGGATGTGGGTGTGTGCAGCAAAAACAAAGCCAGCAGCAGAACACATATTACAGATGTAAAAGTGGCTTTGACACGCAACTGTACAAATAAAATATTGTCGAAATTCTTAAAAGAACGCAATTGATTTCCTTTGTTACCACCAAAGCTTAGACAAGACTTTATTAAAGCAATCGAGTCATGTATCTAAAGATTTTCATGTGTATCTGAGTGCTACGAATATTGAGCAAATGTCTGTTGAAGACAAAATTGGGTTAGTGTTTGACCTAGGATACCGATTGTTTTGATATTTTGCAATTAAAAAAAATAGCTAAAATGTAAGTTCAACATTCAAGAATTAATCTAAATAAACAAGTATGAATGCTGTATTGAATATATATAAATATATATATATATATATATAAACTGAATCAATATTAAAAAGAAAATAAAGCAAACTTGATCTGCACGTAGGACACGAGAACCTAGTCACTAAGACCCGTTCATACAGACGGACAGACATTTGCAGGAAACCTTTTTGGATTTCGTTTTGTTGTTACATATCGAACTATGATAATATATATACATATATATGTTATACAATTGAGTATATATATTAGAGCACAAAATCGGTTCCAAGCTAATCAAACGGCTATAAAAATGTCCATAAGCTTTAGTATAATGACAAGTCAGGCCAACGATGGCATTCCCTTGAAAACCCAAATTAAACTGACGATTTCCAATTGCTGTGGGTTGCTATCGGACCTATATGCTATAGTAGATCTATGCGGCTGATTTTAGTGCTGAAATCTTGGTAAGCGAAAAAGTTGTTCATTCAAGAACTCCACTACGCGAGATATATGACATATTCATCGGATCCGATAGGAAAACAATATCCGATCCGATATACATATGTACTGCCTAGATCAAAAAGACGGTTATGTGCCCACAGCGAGTGCATTGACTTGGGTAGTGATGTTGATCAGGAATATATAAATAAACTTGAGGGTCTTGGAGACGGCTCCCTCAGTGTGTGGCAAACTACACCAAAACATTTGAATACACACTACAGGGGAATACAAAATGTTGTTGCGTTTTTTTATTTGCAAAGGTTTCTGTTTGGAAAAATGCTGCATAAAAATTAATAATTCATTTCGCAGCGAAACAAAGTTTGGTGACGCCCAGCGGCCGTTTGTTTTAGCATTTATATTCATCAAAATATTTTCATTGCTTTAATTTTTCACACGGTTTTCTTTCTCTCTCTCTGTCTCTGTCTCTCTCTGTCTCTCTCTCTCTCTCTCTCTGTCTCTCTGTCTCTTTCTCTCTATCTTTTTGTAGGTATGTGTGTCCGTTTCTCTTGCGCTATTGCAGCTGAATTTCCGACGTGACATAATTAGCTGGGCGTAGCTGCGTGGGCGTATTATATTAATTTCCACTTAAATGAAAAATTATGCTCATTTTCAGTTAAATTTATGGAGCCACAACAACAACAACAACAACAATAAGGTGGACTGCATTTCGAGTAGAACCTAAGCAAATAATAAATTTTTGCACATAAATCTCGAAACGCTAATAACAATAACCATAATAATAATCATCAGCCGCAGTGGCTAAGGGCGGCAGCAAACATTTATGATATTAGCCCCAGCCAACCACACAATCTATATAGGTAAGGCAATAGATAGGTTTGTTAGGGGAGACGGGGCGGGGGGGGGGGAGGTTTTTGAGTGGGAGTTATGTAATACACAGCTATCGTTAGGCGATTAAAGTTTTGTTATTAATTAGATGCACAGAAGCGTTATATATCACAGCTCTCGCAATCAAATTTCTATACCACTCTCAGTGCCCTCTTCTCTCTATCTCTCTCTATCTCTCTCTATCTCTCTCTATCTCTCTCTCTCTCTCTGTATAACGTCTGTGGGTCTTAGTTGTTAATGCGCTGGAATTGTGCTCGTTCGAAAATGCATTTAAATCACTTACATGACATTTAAACAATTGCACATTGTGATATGAATAAAAAATGAATGTTTAATGTTGCAAAAATGAATGCATTCGTTGTTTGGCCATTGCACTAATTATGTTATATCTAATTACACTCAACTGCATATTGAATTCGCGTGTCCAGGTGCATGCTTCCTAATACATTTAATTGAACACCATTCATTTCACATTCAATGTCTGCTGTGCACACGGAAATGTCCCCATGGAGGAAGCGAAAACCCATTTCAAATGAATACAAGCAAGTGGACGAGCGAATGCATGCGGCTGAACGGTTGAGTGTATCTATTATTCACCAACATTCAAATAATGATTCAATTTTATTATTCTCGATAAATGGACGAGCTGAGCATTTATAACTACGCCATAACACTCATTCATATGTATATCCTGAACCCTTTGATAATGACTAATGCTATTCACACTTGAAACTATTTTCTAATCATTTCCAGGGCTTAGCTTTTCTTGGCTTAATTCTACAATGAACAAACTTGAAACAGCATACCATTTCCCCCAAAACACATTAGCATTGATTTCTAATTCCTCTCCCCTTATGTCTCTCTCCCTCCCTCTCTCTCTCTCTCTCTTTCTCTTCGTTCATCTTCTTCTTTACTTTCTGACCTTTCTGTCTGTTGATTTGAGCTGCTCCTTTTTACCCATATTTCAGCATGACGCGCTTCAAATATAAATGCAATGAGCAAATGATTCCACACTTTCTACACACACACACACACACACACACACACACACACACACACACCAACCACCAGCCCCACCCCACTACCTCGCCCCTCTCCACCCCCTTGTACCATTTCCTGTAACTTCATATTTGCCAGCCATAATTTTTTGCTAAGAGAGCAAAAATTTTTCGCTGTTTCTGTGGTTTTCAACACTTTTTGACCATTAGCATTTTTATACCCTGAACCCTGAAAATGGGTGAATAGAATGGTAGAATGGTTTTGTTACAGGCAGGTGGAATTATGTCCGATAGTTATGTATTATATATATATATATATATATATATAAATATGCGGAAATCGATGCATGAGTAAATACGTTTGTGTGTATTCTGCGAATTTTACTAACTATTTTATATATTGAACAGCAGGGTATATCGTAGTCGAGCTCACTCGCCTACAGTATTCTTACTTATTTTTTCTTTTTGTTATTATTTTTGTTATTTTTGTGTGCTTGCATTTTGTGCTTTTATTTTCCGTATTCACAATGCTCGACAACTATTTGTTTTATTCATACAAATGTGCGTTTAGTTGTTGTAATTGTTGTAATTGTTGGCTTGTCAATTGCTTTGGCAGCCATTTGATGTTGGCCTCGTTTGTTATCTTGTTAGCCAACTAAAAGTTGCGTTACATTCAAAAGCATTGATTTTAATCGATGATTTCATTTCCATTGTTTTCGTTTCTCGTTGCAGGTGAGTTTCACGCCAAATGGTCAGAGAGCACAATCAACAGCTGGAACACCAAACACAATCGATTTACATAACAAATTGAATAACTATGAGGCGAAACGGAAGTAATGCGATTAAAACATTTCTTAGTTTTGACTTACAAATGTTTTACATTTGAATAAAATATGCATATTTTTAATACTTTTGAACTTGCAAGAAATTTCATAGATTTCGTTGATTAGTTGCCCGAAACTCCATCAATCCGAATGCGGTAAGAATGAAGCTGTTTGTTGCACTTAATCAATTGCTTTTGATATATATGTATACTCGACATTTTCTTAGTAGTTTTGCTTGCATGAGATTGCAATTTGATTTTTCTAGGGCCGGCTTACCCCGAGTCACCTCATCCTTGACCTGGCTAAGAGAGAATACTACGGACTGCTGCTGCTGCTGCTGCTGCTGTTCGTTCAGTAATGGCAAATCATATTTATTATTATGAGTCAAGTGCAGTGTGGGTGGAATTTTAATTAAAGTGCCACGCCCAGAGGTCACAAACAAATATAAGGCGAGCATGAAATACAATTTGATGTCAGCAGCCAGCTCCTTTTCGGATGTGGCCCGGGTAATGCGCTGAGGAAGGGGACAGAGTGGGTTAGCAGGGGTTATGGATAGACTGTCAAATGCGAACCATTCGAGTCATCAGCTTGGCATATTTTTTTTTTTTGCACATTTCTTTTGCTGCCGGCTTACTATTTTTTTCTGTGGCCAGTACCTTTCATTCCGCCTCGTTTTATAAGAGAGGGTGGGGTGGGGGCGGGGTCTCAATGGAAGCACTTTCTGGCTTAATGCCTTCCTAATTGAAAGTTGCAAAAATTACAGGTGAAATATGCGAGCCAAACCGGGCAAAACTTTGCGCAGCAAACCGCAAATAATGAGAAAAAGAATCAGCAAAAGCTAAAGCCAAGGCAATAGCAAAAGCTGCACCAGCAAAAAAAAAGGTAAAAAATAAAAATAAACTGACAAAAGCAGTAGCAGCAGCAGCAGCAACAGCAGCAGCAGCAGAGGCAGAGGCAGAGGCAGAGGCAGAGGCAGAGGCAGGCATTCAAACCCTACTGCCTGCTGCCATTCCGTTCTATTGAGTAGAAAAATGCCAACGCAAAGCAGAAAAAGCAAATGTGATGTAATTCACACACTCCCTCCCCCTCTCCCCCCTTTCACTCCCTCTCTCTTCATATATCTCCGGGCCACCCACAACCCCGCTCTTAGGCTTTTTGTAGACACGTGTGTGTGCCTGTTACAGAGCGCAATCCAATGACATGCATAGGAAGAAGCACAAGTTACTGGCTAAAAGTTGAAGAAGAAGACGCTTGGCATTCGTTTCGTTCTTTGCTGCTTGTGGTAGTTGCGCTGCTTGCGCCGCCTGTGCCCCTTGTGGCATTGTGTCCGATGCGGCCTTACTGCGGCTTATCTTCAGCGAATGCATTGTAAGAATCAGACGCCGCTAGGCACCCATTCAGGTCAGTTGTGGGCCAGCACTGTACAAAGAGAGAGCTGTGGTGGTGGAGCAGTCGTGCGATGTTGTGTGGTGTATCGGTGGTGGTGTGGCAGAAGAGTGTGGAGCAGGTGCTCATCGAATGTGTTGTCTGTTTAGTTTAGCACGCTCTCTCAAGGTTAAGTACGAATTAGCCAGGACATTTAATTAAGTGGGCGTGCGACTTTTGGGCTTACAAAACAGCAGGCTTCTTCTCAATCACTCTCTCTCTCACTCGCTGTCTCTCTCCCTCTCTCTCTCTATCCATTCCTCTGTCCGCTCTCAATATAACACTCTCGCTCGTAGGCGCACTCTAGCTGACTGGATGGCGTTGATAATCCAACAATGGCGCATAGTAAAACTATGGCAGCTACTAAATCGAAATTGATTGCGGCAACTGACCCCAAAACAGACACTCACACATACTCACACACACTCACACACACACACACACGCAAGCATTCATACATACTCGAATGGGTGTGTGGGTGGGAAGGTCGTTGAGGAGCTCAGGTTAGCCGGCACGCATAGTCTTTTCGGCCATTTTGTTGGTTTAGTGATTTCCGGCACTAGCTGCACATTCACATACAGAGAGAGAAAGAGAGAGAAATAGAGAGAGAGAGAGAGAGAGAGAAGAGAGAGAGAGAGAGAGAGGGAGAGAGAGATACTATACTTGTATGTATATATAGCGGAACAAAGCAAAGTGTAGCAAAACATTCACATCAATTATTAAGACGATTTTGCACGTGTAAATCGCGACGAGTCTCTCATTTAAACCAAATAATGCCCAAACAACAGCAACAAAACTAATTGGCTGTCAGCGACACGTCAGCCCAACAATCGGCGCAGGGCTATTACAAGGATATAGAAGGCCACCTAGAGACAGAGACCGAGAGAGGGAGAGAACCGAATTCAGTTTTGCCAGTTGAATATTTACAAAGTTATCATTTTATGATCATAAACATATAATAAACAATTCAAATTGACGAATTACCAATTCGCATCAGTTGTAAATGAACTAAGTGAAAAACCTTCAAAGGCATATTATCGTTGATGCTGAAGTTTCCCTTCGAGGTTTTTCTTCAGTCAGTTCACACTTTAGCAACGCAAATCTATAAAAATGTAACCAACTCATCAATGAAGTGTCAGACGCAACAGGAGTACATTTTCTATCCAACCTATGATTATCAGACGGCGCCAAATTGATTTAAATTTCAGATTGTCTAAGCCTCAATCTTATCATCGAGTTTTCCCAGACATTTGCAACACTTTTCCCGCTCACTTCGACCATTAATTAAGCAATTTACTGTTGACACATGGCGCCGTTTGTTCTGCTCTGATGCTATGCTTGTTGTTGATGGTGCCAATCAGCTAACCTCATTATTGGGCCAGTCAACCCATGCACAAGCCCACCTCACACCCACCGCCACCCCCTGCCACGCCTTTCAACGCATTCGTCTGGCGCGCTTCGGTTGACAGAAACTTTTCAATTGTCATAATTATTCAAAATGCCAACGAGATTCTCGCCAAATGTTCGCTAATTGCGCGTTAACGAGTCGGTGGGGACGGAGACGGAGACGGGGGCGTTGGTTGATGATAGGCGTGGCAGACTGTGTTTAACCTTTTGGCTAAGCAGAACACTTTCTAGCCGGCAGCTGTTGCGGCAGCTAAACACCCAGCGAAGAACAGCTCCCAAAATAGGCCTAAAAACACAAAATAAATACAAAAACTAAAAAAATGTGGCCAACTGAAGTGCGTCTGCCATTGATTAATAGCCTTCGGCTTCATCGACATCAGGCCCATAGAGTGGAGTATCTGTTTTGGCATTCCTGATTCTTGTTGTTGTTGTTGTTGTCCTGGAAGCGACGTTATGCCAAGAATTTTTCCTGTGGCAGCGACATTTCTTTGTCTTGCTTGCTTCGGATTATTGCGCTCTTCTTTCCGATATTTTTGCTGTTGTATACCCTGTAAATGAGAAATTTTCGATGGTTGTATTAGACGTACTTTCTGACTGAACCTATTTCAAACATACCTTAACATAAACATACCATAAAGGAAATTACACGATATTCTACTGGCGTGCATTCTTGATCCGTCCCAGCTTCGTCTGGTTCCACTTGCTGTTGTCCATTGCCCCATTCTGCTAAAATATGCAACAGCAAACATTGAGGGGCAACTGCGGCAAGGCTTTTGACGTTGCAGCAGGTAGCTGCCAATTTATTTTCCATTTGCCTTCACGCTTTTCTCCTTTTTCCTCTATCGTTTTTTTATCGTCGTGGCATGTGTTTGAGTGTGTGTTTTTTTTTTTTTTTGTTACGTCATGGAGGTGAGAATCTCCTGGAGAAACAGGGCAACGTCTGTGCATACGGACTAAACTCACCCCCACACACACAAGCCCACACCCGGCGGTATCACCGTAAAGTATCACTTCGCCGGGGTTGGTTTGCCTAACTGGGCACTCTCCGTCACTCGCCGATCAGTTTCCCATAATCTGAGATCCTTCTGTATGCTTATGATGAGCTAGCGGACATCTCTCCAGTATGACGGAGATTCAGTCATGTACCTCACCAAGGACTCTGTTGGGGGCACCGACTGATGCATCACGTGCTCTGGATTCCTAATACTCTGGGGTATCCTCGTACTTGAATATTTGGAGGCAGCTCCTATATCCTCCCTGCACTGAAAGAAATTTGGAATAAATGGTGATCCAAATCACCAATTTTCCGCTGAATCCATTCCTCAATGTTTGGGATCAGCCGATGGGTCCACCGTCCACCGTCGAGCCTTCTCTCGATCGTCTAATCTCGGCTATGCAGGCTGCATCCTCCTGGGAGTTTCTTTCGACGCCACAACTCTTGATAATAGGAGGCGGTTACCTGGCTTGGGTCCTCCAATATTTGGTAGCATTCGCGGCAGTGCACGCTGTAGTCCAGTCGCTTGCCTGCTAACGTACTCCACGTGGGGTCTGAAGCTGAGCCTGTGTGTGTGTGTGTGTGTGTGTGTGTATGTGTGTGATGTGTCGTAACATTTTGTCGCTGCATAAATCGCATTGATACGTTTTAAACTTTTGCTTTGTTCAGTGCCCCCGGCCACGTTTTATGGCAGCTGAGACTCCCAGTCTGCAATTCCCAGTACTCGACTCCGAATTCCCGTCTCCATTTGAGGCGGGAACGTGATGTGCCCCGAAAATGCGGCAGCTGGGCTGGGTGTTGGCCACATCAGCCGCATGCAGCCAAGACGTGCCCGCAGCAGCAGCAAGCTGCATCAACGGCCTGGTCTCAGCCTTAATGACACATTGAAGTTTTTCCGCAAAATGCATGTGAAGGTTGCAACGTGCCGAGTGAAGCATATACCAATAAATATATGTGCATGCCACATATACATAAGTGGCATCCTATGTGTGTTCAGGTACAGACTATATTATACATGCATAGTTGAAAGCTCTTTCGATTGGCAATGCGGCGCATAGAATCTCTTAGCCAAACTGGCTGCTGCTGCAAGAAGCGTTAATATTTTTCGAGATAAGCTGCAGGGGACACATGAAATGTGGAGTGCAACAAAAAGAATCTGTCAATAGCTATCCGATGAGATCGCTCAACGAGTGTCATAAAAGAGAAAGAAGACAGATAAGGGCGAGAAGAAGAGCGACAGGAGAAATGAGAGGCAGGGTGCAGAGCGAATAAGCGAGTTTGGCGAATCCTGCAAAAGAGTTAAAAGCAAGAAGCCAAAATAAATATCACCTTTAAGACTCAACATAAACTTGGCCAAAAGCACGCACAAATTCGAAGTAGGTTTGTACTAATTCCCATAAAACACTTTTTTTTAACTTTTTGTCAACTGAATTTTATGGCCTTTGCTCATTGGCACTTATTCTTTATGCTAGTAGAGAGTATTAACGAAATACTTTTTAAACTATATACTTCCTCTCTTGCTTTCAGTTTTTATAATGTTTAAACTGATAAAAAGTCAACAAACTATATTTAATTTTCCTTCCTTTCTAAGGAGAGAGAGACAGCCTCGTAGCTTCCCGTAGCTTTCAAATCATTCGCTGGCATTCAATCCGTATAACGATTGACTGCCAAAAACGCATAATTCATTGTGTGTGTGTGTGTGTGTGTGTGTGTGTGTGTGTATTGTGTGTTGTTGGTGGTTTATTTTTATGACTCACGCACTTTTGCGGCTTCCGGCTGGCCATCAAAATGGAGCCATCAACACCTGCTTACGGATCGGCGCTTGCCAGGCATCGTCCGGTGCTGTAAAACGCAAATATTTCAGCGCACATTTTTTTTTCGGAGGCCTAAAACGTTCGAAGTTCGCTTTGAGTTATGGCTGCAGTCGCAAACTCAATTTGAATAAATTGCTGGAAACAAAACAAAACACACACCAAGTGGATAAAAAGAAGCGGGAAAAGCGAACGAAATATAAAAAAATAACAATACATAAAGCTGAGTGTAGAAACAAAGAGCAGCCCATAAACCCGAGAAGTCTATCGAGGCCGTCGAAAACTTTCTCGCGCGCGCCTTTTAAACGAAATTTACAGCAAGCAATACAAAACTTTTTTTTTTTTTTTTTTTCTTATTTTACAATTTTCAGCGTTTTCTGGCAGTTGTTGTTGGGCTGCTTGGCGTTGAGTGAGGTGGGGGAAATCCTGCATGTGTGAAGAATCAAGACGCATAAATTGCCAGCTGGCCCGGCCCAGCAGCAATGGCAGCAATAGCAGCAGCCGCAGTCGCAGCCGTCTTGCTTCCTTACGGCTTTTAAGCTTATTTACTGCTTATATATTTTAACACCAAACACCAAACTCCACTTCCCTTCCTCCTTGCACACCCCATCCACACTCCGCCGCATCCCATTCCAATAGCAATCGCAACAACAACAACAACAACAACAAACGCGATTACACAATTTTTGTGCTTTTTTTTTTGCTTTTTATTTTTTCGGCAGCACTTCCGGCCCAACATGACAAATGGCTGCAAATCGTCTTCCTTTCGCGGCCGAAGCGTTGACAACAAAATGGCGATTGCTCCTCTGAGCTGAGCTTGGGGTAGTCTTCTGCCCCTTAATGTTGCGGGGATCAGAGGGTTTGCTGCTCAGGAAGGCTGTATATATTTTTTTTATCGACATTTTTCATTACTTATTTATTTTACACTTCTTGCAAGCGTTCATTTTTAAAAAAGTTTTCCTGATTCTGTGCCAAAAAAAATAAAAAAAAACACAAAAAAAAAATACAAAAAAGCAATACAAAATTTCGCTAAGATTGGGTTCGCTGAAAGAGCAAGTAAAACCCAGCTGTGGATAGCTTTGAAATTAGGTAATTGCATAAATATATTGAGGAAGCATGCCACATACATATACACCATTGATGACACCATATGAAACTGTATTTTGTAGGTGTATTTTGTATCCTATACTGCTTATAATTAGCTCAAATCTATTTTGATAGAATGTAGAATCATTTTCGATATGAATCAAAACAATTAAATTTTACTTTAACATCAAATCATTGGTTCAAATTAGTAGTATGCTCCAAAGCATGAAAAGGACTTCAAAGCGCGGTTCTCGTCGGCCGACGCAGAGTTGCAGCTTTGTCACTTCGATAATGTGGCCCAAAGTGATTATTTATTTATGCATTCGCTTCGTCATTCGTCAGTTTCATGAAAAAAAAAAACACATTTTCCATCATCACACGCCAATTGTTTTTTTTTTATTATTATTATTTAGTTGTTGCTGTTGCTGGTGGCGTTTCTTTTTTAATTTTCTATTTTTATTATTTCCAACTTCAAAAACTTTCGCTGGCCAAGTTGGAAAATGATTGTTACCAACTTAATTGTCGCAATTAAGCGACGGTCGCAAGCCAGGACCTGCCGGGAAGTGACGCGACGCGACGCGTCGCGACACGGCCCCGACTATTGTCCGGGCCCATTGTCGTTTGACACTTGACGTCCTGCATTTGTTCTATAAATGTTTTAAGCATTTTAATTAGTTTTAATAAACGCTTCGTCGTCAAAAAAGCGTTTGATGTCTGCCTGGCAGTCGACAGTTCAGTTTCATTACTGCCCAACCACGCCCCACATCAAGTGCAGCCAACGCGAGGTGGTTGGCATCCACTTACTATCCTGTAGTGCTCTGCTCCTTGCTGGCCCGCGTCCACACGCTTGACAATGATTTCAGTGAAAGGGCTTGCTCGCTTCTGTGAGAGAGTTGGCAGCTGCTGCTTACCGCAGAACCCTGACCCTTAAAAGCACCCCTAACCCGACACCCACTCCCTTCCACCTTATTGGAACCCAAGTAGCGCTCCACATCGCCACATAATACACACAGTTTTGCGGCCAACTGGGCGTATGCGTAATGTTTAGTTGGTGGTCGCTCGCTGGCTGAGTGTCTATCTGCCTGTCTGTCTGTCTATCTGACCGAATGGCTGGCTGTCTGCTGGAACCGCGGTCGCTGCGGTCGCACAAGTTTCCGCATGAACTTAGCGGCTCACTAGCAAACCAGTCACCAGCCTCCCTCCCATCAACGCCTTCAAGTAAAACACTAGCAACCAGACCCAAACTCCCACGAACTCCAGTCTTCGACCCTTAGTTCTTTATTGTTGGCCCGCTGTTGTTCGTTGTTGTTGTTGTTGCTCGTTGTTGTTGTTGTTGTTCGTTGTTGTTGTTGTTCGTTGTTGTTGTCGTTGTCGTTGTCGTTATTGTTGCCGTGGTTGCGTGTCGCCAGTGCATTGTTTTTATGTACTCTGGTCACATGTGCGGCTATACGGTGGGCATAGCGTGTGCCTCTGATTGTGTCTTGTGGCATAGTGGCAGCTGCCACAATGTTAGGTTTACGGGTCTTGTCCCCAAATATACACACACACACACACACACACAAAGCCATAACCATATGTGCATATTTACATGCTAATTCGAATTCCAATTGCCAATTCAAATACATCCTGGTTAGATTTTTGTACCTCGCCTCCATTGCTTCCTCAAATAAATATCAAAATTTTTTAGTTTCCGATCCAACGTCATGGACATATTTCAATACTCCCCTCACATAACTTAATAATAGGGGAATAAGAACAATGCTTGAATGGTTTACAAAACCATTTAACAGATAAATTGGTGAGTTACCGAAGCCTCAAACATTTTATTCAAATTTCTTCACCAAGAAGTTGACATGCTAGACTTCAAAATGGATTTTAAGATTTTAAGCATCCAAAACTTGTTCAATATTAAATTTGTGATTTGAGTATTTTCAATCTGAGTGAAACGTATATTTGAAATAAGTTTATATCGAAGAATGGCTTAAAAATAAATATAAGCTTAAGCAGAGATGAGTTTAGGAACTGATAAACTTGAGTAATATTGCCTTAAACTGAAGAATCCTTATTTGCTTTTCCGGCCATGCTTTTCCTTGCTATTATAGCTAGTGGGATTAGAGCTTGAGTTATTTATTTATTTTTGTATTTTACCAGCATAATGTTTAAACTTAAAAGCTAGTTGGCTTCAGTTATGTGCTTAGTGTTTGAATAACTAATTTTAATTCATTTAATTATATTCATTTTGGTTTATTAACGCGTGCTGATCCGGGCCTTCGGGTCGATAATCTAATATTAATACGGTGAATAAATAGATTAATTGAATTGTGATAATTGTCATTCAATTCACAATTATTATTATTTACATTATTTACATTTTTTTTTTTGGAAGTTTTCTGTAGCTGACTGGAATTTGCGAGTATCTTTTTTTTGGAACAAATTCCGTTTTCTTTTTGAGTTTATTTTTGGGTTTTTGTTTTAAATACAAAATACAAAAATATTGGAAAATTTCTGTGAACGTTCAAAGCCGATCAAATTTTATTGTTGTGCTTTAAGCGCATTTGCCATTGATGTCCTTTTAAATTTTTGATCATATTTCATTGTTCCCCCCAAGCACATTCCTTATTGATTTTGTTCCTTAATTTTCCATTTTGCTCTTTTGACCCCAAAAATTCCGTTAACTGCCGTCGCTGCCGTACTCTCTCTGTCTCTCTCTTTTTTGTGTCTTGTTCCTGCTCGTGCTCCTTCTCTATGCCATTAAATGCGCTGTTTGATAAAAGTTTCCCGGCTGCAAAGACGACTGGCATAATATTTCAATAATTTATTGATTAGTTATCTTTGGCGCGCGCTTTCAATCAATTTAAATGCATTTTGTCCTTGCGCATGAGTGGACGTTGCTCGCTGCAAGGACAACACCCATGTGGACAACAGCAACTAGGACGATGACTGCGACGACGAGGACGAGGACGAGGACGATGGTGATGGTGATGATGTCGACGTTATTGGAAATGCAGTAAATAATAAAGTGCAGGGGCATGTACTCGTATATAAGGCAACACACACATCGCATCGCATCGCATATCAGAGAGAAAATATAGATTGAGAGAATGAGATAGTGGAAGGAGAAAGGGTAGGATATCGAGGGCTCTGCCCGATACATGGCTCCATGCGGGCTTATGCAAATGTCGCGGCGCGCTATGCAAACAACAAAAAAAGGAGAAAAAATGAAAGGCAGCAAAAAAAAAAAAGAGAAAGGTGCAGAAGGAAAATTGTGCACTTGAAAAGCAGCCAAATCGATAGAAGCCAACGCGGTTGCCATGGCAGTTGATGGAGACAAAGGGATAAAGTATAAAAAGTTCTGTGCAAGAGACAGACGGAGACAGACGGAGGTAGACAGAGGTGGACAGGCAAGGCAGGCAGAAGCCAGCGCCTGCTGCCTAAAAGGGGATCGATTTATTGCCAAAATATACATACATACACACACACACACACATATACAACGGGTAGTTAAGGTTAGATTGCCGTGGCGGAAGCACAGCTCCCACCACTTGGACAAATATTGCCACACACACTTATAATCCCTTTGAAACATGGTCTGGCGATGGCTAAAGAATGTTCTTGATCCCTAACGCGAGCAAGTCCGTCTGCCAGATGTAGAGTGATCCATTTCAGATCGTTTACCCTCTATTGGAGCAGGTTAGTCATAAAATAATTAATTATGAGTTTCGTACAAGAAATGTGCTTTCAAATTCATATGTATTTATTTATTTCGCATTCAAAGTCCGGAAACCATTTGAATGCTTAAAATATAAATGCTAAATTTAAAAAAAAAAAAAAAATCCATTTATGTTTCATTAATCAGGAAACTGGCAAATATTTGCAATATGTATTTAATGTATGTTTATTATTATCGAATTGTTCGTCTTTTAGTTGTGTTAATCGTGTCACGAATCTCTAATTCCGACAGCAACAACAAGCAACATGCAACAACTGGAACAAAACAGAAAGCAGAATTGGAATTGCATTGCAAATCGAAGTAAAAGACAAACAATAAACAAAAAAGTTTAGCACAATTTAGTGCACATTGTTACCATTTGGCATTATTGTTGTTGTTGTTGTTGTTGTTGTTGTTGTTGTCATTATTATTGTTGTGCTTGTTTTTTGTTGAGTTGACTGCAGCAGCAAGAGCAACTGCAGCAATAACAACCACAACTACATCGCATGCATTAGAAATGCTTTCCGTAGCAGCTAACTAAACTTTGCCACAGCCCACCAACACCCTCCATTAGATCCCTTTTCCAGCCCCTTTCAAAACTCACCGGCAGTAAATGGACCTGGTAAACGTTTTGCCATAGACGACGTATAACCCTTTCGAGCAGGTTGTTCTTGTTGTTGTTGTTGTTGTTGCTGTTGTGCCTAAGTTGGCAACTTTGCGCCCGTTATTGATCCATACACACACACACGCAGACACACATAGATTCAGGCTACCAGAGAGGCGTGGCATACCTTTGCTTTAGGTGTGTGTGTGTGTGTGTGTGTGCAGGTTGTAAGAGCATGCCTAATATGGGTCTTTTTTAATTTAATGCCATTTTGTGTTGCCTCATGGCAACAACAACAATAACAACAACAACCACAATATCAGCCACAACAGCAAAAGAAAATAACAGAAAAAAAACACACAAGAGAGACAAAACATAGATTGCATTGAGCATTGCTCACACACACACACACACACACACACACACACACACACACACACACGCTTCGTAGGCGTGCTCTCACGCGAGCATTTCACTTTGCAATTTTGCTTGGTGTCACTTTCGTAAACGTTTCTCATGAAATTATATGTTTATCATTAACTTACAAATAATCTTTTGCTTTCAAAGTGATCACCCGATTTAAGTTCCCGTTGAAAATATATATCTTGTATTTGCCATATGAGTGTGTGCATAAATAAATAAATAAATTTGCGGCAGCTTGAGGAGAACTTTGTTTTCATGTTGTTTGTTTTCCCATTCTTGTTGCTTAATGCTGCACAAAGGTGCGCAAATGAGTTGAAGTTCCCTAAATGCGCCCAGATACACACAATTTTGCTATTGCAAATGGGTCGAGCTGAAAGAAAAAAAAAAGAGAAGAGAAATAAACAACAGCAAACAAAATAAACTTTAAGCGTTTTAAAAATGTGCAGTGGGGCAACTAAAGGATTGGGTGGAGTCTGGCTGGACTTTTTTCTTCGCGTGTGTGTGTGTGTTCGTGTCTATTCATGTGCAACAAGGCGCCATCTGCCCAGCAGCAGGCAGGAAGGAGGCACCGAGGCAGCTCCAAGGAGCCAATGCAGACATGTGTTTCTCCTTTTTTGTTGCAGCTACATGTGAAACCCAACACATGTGTGTAGAGAAGTCCTCCTGCCGCTTGCCTCCTGCGCTTGCTGCATAATAAACAATTTCTTTTTTAACACACAATCACACACACACACACGCACACACACACACACACAGTAGTATGAGCATAAGATAGGAGCACGAATGAGGGCGCACAGTCAGCGTTGAATGAATGATTCACGCAGAAATGAATACAAACGAGTAAAACGCACTGCATACGCGTTTCTATTATTATATGTAGTAGCTGCCCGGGATGCCTATACGGCGTAAATGTAAATATATATATACATATATACATATATATATATGTAATTGAACGTGAGCATAGTGAATAAATCAGTTATATTCTGGAATGTATCAATGAATGAATAACGCTATAATTGAGTTATTCGCGCATGGCTAGCACACTGAATAGGAATGGTTCAGTATTGTAGCGAATGAAAACTTTTTCTACTACGGATCTATTTTTGTGAATACACTCACTGCAATGCACTCGAGCGTACTAAAAAACATCTACAACAATATTGCGTATATCTGCGCGAATTATAATATGTAACAAGTAGGAGTGCGGTAGCCGAGTGCGCTCGACGAAGATATACCCTCAACCCACCTACTAAATGTATCATAGTCTTATTGCAAAATTGCCCCTTCAAAAGTTCTGCACCCAAATGTGAGCAAGAAGAGAAAAAAAACGAAAGCAGCGAACTGATCCTAACGGACTGGTGACAAACGCATGCATATACATACATCCGTACGTACATACGTACAGGCAAATATCATGCCATCTCCTTCTCACATATGCGCTCGAATATTTATATTCATACAGAAATTGATTGACTGATGATGAGAACACTTTTCCGACCATTACTTGGGTTTTACTTATACGATCTTGATGAAGTTTGGGCAGTTGATCAATAGTATGCATATGCATATTATGTATTAATTAGAAGACAGAATGTCTTTAAAATTGTAGCAATAATCGGTATCGGAAATCGATATGTATCGAAACGGTGGAAGCTATCGATAAAAATAAATCAAACTTGATCTGCACCTGGTATTCAAGAACCAATATTTAAAATTTGAGTTCTCTAGCTCTAATAGTCTCTGAGATCCGCGTGTTCATACAGACGGACGGACATTGCTATATCGACTCGGCTATTGATCCTGATCAAGAATATATATATACATTATGGGGTCGGAGATGCTTTCTTCTTCTTCCTGTTACATACATTTGCACAAAACCATTATACCCTTCTCAGGGTATATAAATAAAATGGTTAACAGCATTCAAATTATCATTGAATTAAATCAGTAAATATCCATGTTGCACTTGCACAAATTACAACCCATTTGTAATCGAATAAAAAGCGAGCAACTGCAATTATTTTCATATACGTAGATGAGAATTCGACATGGAGTTCAAATTAAATCAAACAAGTGCTTTGGCAAATACATATATCCAAAAGATAAATGTATTAAATTTACCTATAAACAAATTGAAAAGAACAAAAAAATGATGCATAATAAATGAATAGCTTGCATTTGCACCTTAATAACGGACTGCGCATTTGTGAGTGTGTGTGTGAGTGTTCTGCGAGTGACTCGCGTGCCGTTATACTCATACATGCATGCATGCCAGTGAGTATGTATTCAATTTGCTGTCCTGCGCTTGTTCTTGTTGTTGTTCGTGTTGTTGTTCTTGTTGTTGTTCTTGTTGTTGTCGCCTTACTTTTGCTGTTTTAATGCATGTGCTGCCTAACCCTAACACACACATACACATACATGTACACATATTCATATATGTGTGTGTTTGCGTATGTGTATGTGTGCATGGTTTGTTAGCGCGCAATTAAATCGATAATAACGCGACCGACCGAGCCTCAGTCTGAAGCGTACGCCTGCACGCCCCCCTCCCCTTAGCCCCCCCACGAAACGCCCAAGGTCTACCTAATTGCGGATGACATGAAATTGTTTGCGCTATAACAATAAACCAAAGCGCCGTCGACTGCGAAGCCAACTGAGACGCCTCTATGGGCATGGGCATGCATATACACAAATACACATACATTTATATATGTACATATATATATATATCTACACTCCGCGAAATTCGATTAAAGGCACTTGATATTTTCCTTTTAAAATTGAAAAAACACTTTTTGCTCCACAAACAAAAAAGGAATTAAATTTGCTGCATTTGCATTAAATTTGTTATTAGCCCCAAAGGTTCGATTCGAGGCAGTGCTAATAAAATTAATTTAATTTGTAGTAATTGCATGAAAATAACAAATGAATAATGTGTTCAGCCTGCAGATTTGGTTATAACTTTAAACATTCGGACAAGTTGAGGGATCTTGGACCATTCCTTAACGACAGCCTTCGTAGCTGCTCAACTGCTTCAAACTGTCGATAATTCAATTAAGCTCGATGGCGCAGGTTCCCCCACATGTTCTCCATGGGATTTAGGTCGTGTGATCTTCCTGGCCACTCTAAAAGTTAAGAATCCTTATCCCGAAACCACCCTCAACACATGTATTGGAGCATTATCCTGCTGTGATAAGACATTGGCATCTGGTTGATGCTCCATAAGGTTCACCAAAACTGCGTCCGAGCTCAAACGGCCTGAAATTTTTCAAATCGGGATCCTGGTGTGATGACTGAATGCAGCCCAGATAATGAGTGAAGCACAGCCACAGCTTCGAGTAGGAAAAAATCCCTCAGATTCCTCTTTTAATCATGCCATAAATTTATTCGCAGCAGAAAAAACCATATTTGCCATTCCTGGGTCCAGGACATGTGTTCTTTTGTAAATACTAGCTTAGCCTCATTTTCATCCAAACCAACTACTACTTGAGAAGATTTGTTGAACATGATGTTTCGATATTTGTAACCATAAATCACATAGAATTTTATATGCCGTAGCATTTTAATGTAACCCAGTCCGTAAGATGGCAAATTTTTCACTTTATGATGATGAGTTGATGCCGATCGACATAATGTAATCGATATTTGTCTGTTGTTCATTCCAGTATCCTTGTAAGCAAAGATCTGCCTTTAATCGAACTTCGCACCCAACTAGTTGAAAAAGACACAAATATGCAAAAATCTTGGAATCTTGGAACTTTCATTCCAATGCCAGGCTTGGCACCATAAACACAAGTGACTTTCATCGAATTTCGCGGAGTGTATGTATATATACATATGTATGTGCATGTATGTGCAACAACAGCAACAGCAGCAACTGGAAGGAAGCAAATCAACCGTTGGCCTTTGGCTGACCCAAAGTGCGAGCTGACAAATATTTGCGGTAGATGGCGCTTGCAAGGGTGCAAGGTTTATGTTTGTAAATGCATTGATAAGAATCATTTTGTGCGATACACCCACCCAGCTTGACATCCCAGGCAGGCGCCACCCCACCCCATCCTTGGCCAATTTTCCATCAAATAGTAGATTACTTCGTGGCGCTTGTGAATACCTGCTACCTTATTGTTTTCAGTCAACTTGATTAATTTTTTAATGTACTCCCAATTAGCTGATAAAAGGGTAAACATTTTGTTTGTTCGCATGTTTGTTTGTTTGCTGAAGCATGCTAGACTGACACAAATACTGCCTTCAGCTAATTTGCTTTAATTACGATGAAATTTGTTGATTTACTTTTATTTCCTGCACTTAAGGCAGCAGCACTTAACATTCGACTAAAATATACCCTGGAATAAGTATTATTGTAGATGCGATTTCCTAAACTTGAAATACCCTTTCGATTAGTTGCAATTTGTTGATTATGCTTTAACTAATTGAAATTCAAATATATATATATTAATACGATATCTTGAGCTGAAAATGCATTTTCTACTTCATTTCGTTATCCATTGCAACACTATCTAAGTTGCACCTTTGTTTTCATTCTACATGCCCCATCAATTTGTGTTGTTTTTCTTTTATTTGATAGAGTGTAATTAGTGAAATTTCTTTTAGTTTGTTTTGATCTAGGCAATGTTTGCTCTTGAGTTCGCCGACAGCAGCTTCCTTTTGGCCCCTTTTCTCATTTCCCCCTTTACCCATCACCCCCAATACACACACGCACACACACACATCCCTTTCCTGAGCTTCTCTTTTGTTTGGAGCGGAGCGGGGAAGGGAAAACGAAAAAGCCGTTAGCATTTGCTGCGTTCTGTTTTGTTTATTGTAATTGCAGACATTGTCAACATTGCTGTTGCTGTTGTTGTTGTTGCTGTTGTTGTTGTTGTTGTTGTTGTTGTAGTAGTTGGAAGGTAGCTAATGCTGTTGCTGTTGTGGCAACGCATGTGTGGAAAATGCCGCCGCAAAGGCAAATGTGGCAGCAACGGAAAAACTGAAACACATGGCACGGAAAACGCTAATGACACACAAACACACAGACGCATACATGTGTGTGCGTGTGTGCGTGTGTGTGTGTGTGCGTGTGTGTGTATGTGTGTGTGTGCCTGGTCTCTGCGGGGGGCTCATGTGTTTATTATCCTTTGGCAGCGGAAGTTTACAACAAAGTTGACGGCAAAACCGCAGCACATTGAGCGACTAAAGATGCTGCCACGCCCACACATGTGCACAACGCCCCTACACCTAAATACACAAATAAACACATACATACATACATGCGTGTGTGTGTGTGACTGCTTGTTGCACTGAATAAACAATTAGAAAATCGCATAAACGCCCCCTTTAAATGTTCTTCTTCTTCTCTCTTTTTTTTCGCTTTGTTCCCCAAAAAAGCAACCCAAGAAATTCTAATCAAATCTAGCAAGGATGTTGTTCTTGCTGTTGTTGTGACTATAAATTAGAGGCGCCTGCCACATGACGCTGACAAGATGCCGACCGTTGGGGGGGGGGGCGGGGGAGGAGACCGCTTGAGGGTCTGGGCGTGACCCAATAAATTCATCAACCAGTTTCAGCGGCTGCTGTGAAATTAGCAAACGAGCAAAAAACCTAACGGAAACTCCTTCCATGGCGGCGGAAGTGGGGCGGAAAGGGGCAACTCTTGCTTTATATTTTTGGGGAGCGGAGGCGAGGGGCAGGTGGCAGGTGGCAGGTGGCAGGCAACCACGGCCACGCTCTAGCAGCGAGAGCATTGTCGGTTCGCATTGCCTTTTAATTGAATATTAATAACAAAATCCTGCATATTATAAGCAGCAGCAGCTTTGGCAATGGATCAGCCGAGCGCTGAAAGCTCCTTTTGCCAGTTAATGTATGCACGCATCTGTGTGTGGTGTGTGTGTGTGGTGTGTGTGTGTGTGTGTGTGTGTGAGTGTGTAAGTGTGTGGCTCGCTTGCCACTGTAATTGTGCTTTAACATGCTCAGCTGCGACTTTGTGTTCTGGTCTCCTGACATGTCAAATGTTAATTGAATCCTTGACAATCATTGACTCAATTCAATTCAATTCAATTCAATTCAACTTGATTCAACTCGATTCAACTCGATTCAACTGGATTCAACTTGATTCAACTCGATTCAACTCGATTCAACTTGATTCAAAATGCTGCCAAGCGATTCAATTAACTTCAACTCACTTCGAATGCAAATGCATCGAAATGTGCGACACAAACTCAATTATCAAGAAGACTCGTTCACTCTCTTTGTGGCAAACGCATCTCTTCAAATTTGGGGCACCAGGCTAAAATGTTTCTGCTTCGAATATGTATAAGCCACAATATCGCATGCAAAACTCTGTATGCAAAAAGTTTCTTGATAATTTTGCGTTTTTTGTGTGTACATCTTATCAATGAACATGGGCGTAGCCAGGCTTAAGCAGGGGGGACAACTTAGACTAACATTTCTCATAAGATATATAAAATTCAATTTTGATATTAATTTAAAGGGCGTAAGGAGTTTAAGGACCTTAGATTTACACTTGACATTCAAAGGACGATTTCTATGCTGGCTGCACTTGAGGTAAGAAGAGCATTTTATAGTATTGGATGACTTGCAACTCTACCTGATTCCCAGAGGTGCTATGGGAATCATAATGGGATGCAACATCAGTCAAAAAATATATGTAATAGCTACACAGAGTCTATTCCAGATGGAGTGACCGACACGCGAACTTAACTTCGGCATGGGTAATGGAAATGGGATTGGGAAGGGGAAGTGGGGTGGCGGAGGCGGAGCAGCAGGACAATGTGGGAAATGGCGAAATGAGAAAATGGGAAAGGAAGTCCATTGAGCCATAGAGCCATTGCGGCCATATAGTGGTTCAGTTCAGTTAACTAACCAAAAGATCTACAATGGCTAGAAGCATAAGTTATGTGCGTACAAAATCATTTCGAGTCATTTCCTGTTGTATAACAACTTTTTGCCACACAGCACCTAAAGCGCGCGGGAGAGGGAGGGGGTTGCCACTAAAAGCAGATAAACCCAGCCAACAAAATCCCCCCCAAAAAAGAAAGAAAGAGAAAGGAAAGAACGAACTGAAAATCAAACAAAACAAAACAAAAAAAATCAACATGCTCAAACATATAAATATTAAAAAACAAAAATGGTCATAAACACTGGCCTGGCCACAGGTTGTCTACGACTGCTTTTAATGCTCATAAAAATTTTATTATAATTTTTAATAATTTAGACGAGCATAATGTGGAATGTGGGTTGCGGGCATAGGGGCTAGGTGTCAAGGGTTAGGGGTTGCCCTTTGGCAACGGCAACTAGCTAACTATCATATATCCTGGCCGCGGTCGTACACGCACCCAGACCCAGACCCAGATCCGTTTCCACGGGCAGCACGCACACACACACACACACACACACGCATGGCAAAGTGCAAACCCCGTAAATCATGTGGCAGGTAAACAAGCAAAAAAGAAAAGAAAGTAAGAGAAAAGGACGCAACAGAAAACCGGCAGCACAAAAAAAAAAAAAAAACACAAAAACACAGCGTGCCAAGCAGCAAGCAGCGAAACTGAAACGAAGCCCTGGGCGAAAATGGGCACGCATTCATGGCAGGATAGCAGTCAGGGTGGTAGGGGTGGGGGGGGGGGATGTGGCTCACGTTACTCTCTGGTGCTGCAGTGAGTTTCGGGCGCGAGTCTCGCAGCGAGAGAAGGCGATAACTTGATGAAATCGTTAGCATTACCGTTAGACGAGTCAGTTAACGCCAACAACAGCATCAGCAACAGCAGCATCAGTGCAACATATGGTGCCAGAACGAACGGGAATGGGATTGGGAATGGGAATGGGAAGGGGAAGGGGAGGGGCCAACTACATCAAGCCATAGAAAATAATGGCAAAAAGTTACCTTGTTTCCAGAGTGCCACATTGGATTACCGCACCTGAACAAAATATGCCACAGAAACTGAAACCTTTCTCAAATTTATTGTTAGTACTATTGGGGAGCTTCATGCACTGTGACCTAGACCCAAATCTATGGTGCCCCCTTAAAAGCACATAGCTGTAAGCCTATTAACCCCAATTCTTACACGTGTTCAAGAATTGCTCCTTGCGTTAAGGGCTTCCATATCTTCCGAGCTTAAGATATCGCGAATCGACCCTGTCTTATTCCTATTATCCCTGCCGAATTGGATTGCCGCTGATGACTTGCTTCGTTTCATATCTCCCCATGATCCGGAACCCATCCGAGCAGAAGTCCATTGTGTGATCCGAGTTGGTTAAACTTTTTCTGTATACCACAGACTAATTTATACTTCATTTTCCACTTCTCATTTTCACATTTTTAAATTTTACTAGCTAAAATTAAGTAACAATTTTATAGTCATTTCGACTATAACTGAATTTTGTACATTTGATTAATAATATGACAATATTATATGGTAAATACCAATTGCGGCTTGTATATCGATATGAATCGATATACATCGATAATCGCGATACGGAGTCATGGTTAGATCGACTCGGCTGTTGAATTTGATGAAGAATCTAAATATACTTTATTGGGTCGGAGCGACTTGCAACTTGGTCATACCCTCCTTTTAAGGGCTTTTTTTGAATATACAATTTAAACATTTACTCATTTCTACCTCTTAGAAAATGGTTAAACATTTTGAAGAAACATTTGAATGTCTGAATTCGGTTACTCAAGTTTGCACTAATATCGCCCATAAGCACTTAATCGAGGGTATACGAAGTGCGCCCATTTGACACTTACTTGGGTATCTGGCACTTTATTAGGACTTCGAGAATGCTAAAGAAGGAGAGACAAATTCTTGCCTGTGAAACAAAAAAACACAAATGCCAAGGTCAAGCCACACACATGTGTGTCTGTGTGTGGGAGGGAGAATGTATATACACAAAAAACGCTGCCCACATTTGTGTATGGGAGCGCATTGGGACAATGGGCGTGAAGCGAGGAGCAAAAAGCGAAAGCGCGCTCGAAATATGTTTCAATTTCACAGCTGCAGCGACGGGAGGGCTACCATTTACAGTTAGAATTACAGTTACAGTTGCCGTGAAAGTTATGCCTACCTGCAGTTGATTGCTTTGCTGACATACACACACACACACACACACACACGCAACCATAAGCACACACCGATACATACACACACACACACTGTCGCACGTGGCGCAGAACGAAGCTAGTGCAGTGATTTTTTTGTGCTGTTGGCTTAGTCGGCGTTTGCTTGTATTGATGTTTGTTGGCGTATGTGTTTGTGTATGTGTTTGTGTTTGTGTTTGTGTTTGTGTTTGTGTTTGCCGTTGCTTTCCGCAATTTGCACGCTTGTTTGTCTCGCAGTCTTTTCATTTGGTTAAACTTGACCCACAAAACGGGGTGCCTAAAAATATGCAACGAATGCATTTCGCATGATATTCCATTTTGTTTTGGCCGCATGCAATTAAGTATTTAATGCAAATATAATTGCATTTTCTGGTACTGAAGGCGAGCAAGAAAGAGAGCGACTGATGCAGAAGGTGAAGAGGGAAGGGGAAATCTTAATTTTTGTCCAGCTGAAAACGATCAATGCTTGCACTGCTTGCTGCTTGCAGGGTGTGTTCACTGCTTGTTTATTTAGTCGACTGCTTGTGTGAAATGCTTATTATAACAGTTAGGAGTGCAATAATGCATGTGGTTTGTGAACATAGTAAATACTGCTTGTACAGTCCACTGCTTGGCAACAAGCAGTTAGAAAGCACTGCTTTCCTCTTGTGCGATAAGCACAGACACAAACCTCAAGCAGTTGAGAATATAATATTTAAAAATTGCAACAGCAACTTTTGCAAACAATTAAAACAATTTTATCTGTTTGTTGCAGCAAGACTAAACTAGAATGAAGCTGAAGATGACGGCGAGTTGCCAGCGGATGACGCTGGCACTGCTGCTCCTCCTACTAATTCTGCCCCGCGTCAGCGTAGCCAAGTCGAAGAACAAAAACAAATCCAATCAGAATACGCATTACACCAGCAGCGACGCCAGCAGCGATGACAACAACAACAGTGGCAACAAGGCATTCACAAAGGGGCACAACGAGGCCTTGCAACACTTTGCCATGGAGCCGCAGGATCAGACAGCTGTGGTCGGTTCCCGGGTGACGCTGCCGTGTCGCGTTATGCAGAAGAAGGGCACCTTGCAGTGGACGAAGGACGACTTTGGGCTCGGCCAACATCGCAATCTGAGCGGCTTCGAGAGATACTCGATGGTGGGCAGCGATGAGGAAGGCGACTTCTCACTGGACATCTACCCGCTGATGCTGGACGACGATGCCAAATACCAGTGCCAGGTGGGCCCGGGGCCACAGGGGGAGCCGGGCATCCGTTCCCGGTTTGCCAATCTGACGGTGCTGGTGCCGCCGGAGTCCCCAAAATACTGCAAGGTGACTTTCTGGTGACCACCGAGGATCGGGAAATTGAGCTCGAGTGCGTGTCGGCTGGCGGAAAACCCGCCGCCGAAATCACCTGGATCGATGGACTCGGCAATGTGCTGACGGCGGAGAGCTTCTTCGAGCCGCTTTCCGATTCGCGTCGCACCACCACCAAGTCGGTGCTGAAGCTGGCGCCCAAGAAGCGCTACCACAACACGACGATCACATGCCAGGCTCAAAACACCGCCGATCGCACCTATCGCTCCGCCAAGGTGCTCCTCGAGGTGAAGTACGCGCCCAAAGTGTCCGTCTCAGTCGTGGGCGGTGCCATCAACGCCGCCGGTCGCATTCCCGAGGGCGGCGAGGTCATACTCAGCTGCCAGGCGGACGCGAATCCGCCCGAGCTCAACTATCGCTGGTTCATCAACGATGAGCTGATGCAAGGTGACTTCACAACAAAACTGGTGAGTGCAATCTTCCCCAGAGTCAAGACCTACCCCATTCAATGCAATGCACTCCAATCCCCGACAATATTACTCATTTAATTGTGATCAAATTGAAACTTCCTCAAAATCCCCAATGGTAAGGCACAAGTACTGAAAGGTGATCCCAAGAGCCAAGAGCCAAGAGCTGCCGAAATGCTTCTGCTACTAAGTTATCTCAAAGTCTAGACTGATTATCCTATCAGTTCGCAGAACTCTTATCGCCTGTTCACGTCTTTCCCTATCTTCTCGATAGAGGACTCTTATCTTGGTTATTTTACCATCGTAAGGTTGAACATTGACCATACCTTGTTTTAGGACAGAGCCTTCTGATTTTCATTGAGAAATACTGTCGTCAGACTTAAACTCTACTTTAATCCTTTCTTCTTCTTCTGGTTCTGCTGCTTCTTCTGGCTTCTGATTGACAGATCATTCACAATGTGACCCGGAAGTATCACGATGCGATTGTCAAGTGCGAGGTGGGCAATGCCGTCGGCAAGAGCGAGGAGAGCGAAACCCTGGACATAAGCTGTAAGTGCCGCAATTCGAAGCAGCTCGGAACGCAGTCGCAACTAATTGTTATCGAATCTTTTCGCATGCAGTTGGACCCGTCTTTCGCCAGCGTCCTGCCAGCAAGGAGGCGGACATCGGAGCCACTGTCACCATGCGCTGTGAGGTGGGCGGCAATCCGGCGCCCGACATCGAATGGATCAACGAGAACTCCGATCAGGTAAGAGACTAAGGCAACAAGCTCGAATTTTGCAGTAGGGCGTAAGCGACTATCTACGATAATTTATCGGAGTATGAAAACCGATAACCGAAAGTAGCAACAGCAGGTCGAATCGATATGCAAATCGATTCCGTGTATTTTTTTTATCTCTCTACTCAACTCTCTCTCCGGCTCTCTCTTTCTCTCAGGTTGTTGGCCGCGGGCCGGAGCTGAAGCTGAAGGTTAGCACCGAGACGGCTGGACGTTATTTCTGCAAGGCGACGGTCAGCGGGTTTCCAGAGATCGGGGCCGAGGCTACGGTCTATGTGAAGCGTGCCCCAATTATCACGTCGCACAAGGTGCAATACGGCGACGTTGGCAGACGGACGAAGATCGATTGCCTGGCATTCAGTATACCGAAAGCGGAGCTTATCCTGTGGTCCTTCGAGGGAAAGGTGATCAACATGACCAGCGCTGATCCGGACATCTACATATTCGAGGAGCATCACCTGCCGGAGGGCGTGCGAGCTGCCCTCATCATCCGGGAGAGTCTCACAAGTCATTTCGGTCAGTACAATTGCACGGTGATTAATTCGTACGGTGAAGATTCGCTGGTAATTGAGCTGATGCTGGAGCCGACCGGAGTGCCCGTTATGCTGGTTATCATCTGCTCCTCAATATTGGTGGCCATCATACTGACGGTCATGATGATGGTTATCGTCTATCGAACGCGGCGGCGCAACAAGAAACCGATGCCCGCCGATGTCATACCGGAGGCGTCTCGCGGCGGCGACAAACTCAACGAGCTGAAGAGCGAACTGCGCTCCAAGGCCTACGATGCAGAATATTCGGAGGCGGCCAGCGATGGTCTGGCCATCAATCTCACCCAGACACCCATGCCGGATGTGCAGATGAAGGGCGCCACATTGGGCGTGCCCCTTGCCGGACCCGTCAACTTCGATGAGCGCTTCTCGGGCGACTACGGTGATCGCTACAATCGGCCGTGCCATACGAAGAACGCCAAGAACCACAGCAGCAAGGAGCAGGCCTACAAGGAGTCCACCAGCAATGGCTATGCTCCGTACTTCGAGTACGCCCTGGACTACAGTCCGCCCGGCGACAGTGGCAAGCCAAAGGGAGCCACTATCGGTGCCTCTATCGGTGGCGGTGCCAATGCCAATCCCAATGTCGCTGGAGGTGGTGGTGGCGGTGTTGGTGTTGGTACTGGTGTTGGCATCAATTCGGCCACTTTGCCACATAACAACGGGCCGGCGGCTGGCAAGTCGGTGGGCGCGGCACACAGCAGTGGGGCGAGTCTGCCCCGCAATCAGCGCCACGAGCTGCACCACCACAGCCACAAACAGCAGCAGCAGCAGCTGCAGAAGCCACAGACATCCCAAGCGAACGGTTTTATGGGTAAGTCAAATCCCCAAAACAGGCTGATCAGAGAAAGGTAGAAAGACAGGACAGCAATCCAAAACAAGCCGAAGTCAAAATACCCTTCCACAAATCAGATCTACTTGCGACATATTCCAAGTTTCAGCAAGTTGAATTCGTTTTTTTATTTAATATGTTATCAACTTAAATTGAGATCAGCAAACAAACAGCAAAGATATATTATATATCTCTTTCTCTCTCTCTCTCTCTCTCTCTTGCTCTCATAATCAGGGCAACCGCTGCTGCAGAATGGGATCGACAGTCGCTTCAGTGCCATCTATGGCAATCCGTATTTGCGCACTAATTCATCCATATT